>CM036316.1:45883621-46436121 GCA_020567845.1 Rhododendron henanense subsp. lingbaoense
CGAGAAAGAAAGGTTCGACCAACTCTGGGTGGACATTTCCAGAGACACTTATCTGACGATGCCATTCTACAACTAGAAAGACAGTTCGAAGAGGGAGAGATTACAGCTGCTCTAAAAGGGTGTAGTAGTCTAAAGGCTCCGGGTCCTGATGGATTTAATTTCTCATTCATCAAGAAAGGGTGGGAGTTCATGAAGGATTGGTGCTCCTATTTTTTTCAGAATTTTACTCACATGGAAAGCTAACGAAAGGTATTAACTCTACTTTTGTTGCGTTGATTCCTAAGATTGATTGCCCTACTACTTTTAGAGACTTTAGGCCTATTAGCATGGTGGGGTGTATTTATAAAATTCTTTCTAAAGTCCTTGCTAATAGACTTAAGCAACATCTATCTTCTATTATTGGTGAGTCTCAAGCGGCTTTTGTGGGGGGTAAACAAATTATTGATGGGGTTCTTATTGCTAACGAAGCCATCCACAGTTGGAAGCATTCATCCCGGGGGGTTAATTCTTAAATTGGATTTCGAGAAAGCGTACGATTGCGTAAATTGGGGTTTCTTGTTGGATATGCTAAAGAAGGTGGGTTTTGGGGAGAGGTGGTGTGGGTGGATTAAGGAATGTTGCTCCTCAGTGTGTATGTCTGTCTTGATCAACGGGTCAGCCACACAAGAGTTCCAGACGGAGAAAGGGTTGAGACAGGGGGATCCCTTATCTCCCTTTTTATTCAATGTTGTTGCTGAAGCTCTTAATATTTTGTTGGAAAGAGCCCGTGCGAAAAACATTATTCAAGGTGTTAAGCTGGGAAATAATGGAGTGACAATCTCGCACCTCCAATTCGCGGATGATACAATTCTATTTTGTAATAACGATCTGGAGGAGATGGGGAACATTAAGAGGATACTTAGATGTTTTCAATTGATGTCTGGCCTAAAGATTAATTATTCCAAGAGCTCGCTATGTGGTGTTAAGGTCCAACAGGAAGAGACTACAGCCCTCGCTAAGGTGATGGGTTGTAGAGTGGAATCTCTGCCCATTAAATACCTTGGGTTACCTCTTGGAGCTAATCCAAGGAGGATTAAAACGTGGGAGCCCATCATAGAGAAGACTCAAAAGAGGTTAAGTATTTGGCGGTCGAGAACCATCTCTACAGGGGCAAGTTAACTCTTGTAAATTCCAGTTCTAGCACGCTGCCGATTTATTACATGTCTATATTCAAAATGCCAACAGCAGTAGCAAGGACCCTTGAGAAATTACAACGACAGTTTTTTTGGGGAGATACACCGGACAAGAAGAGGATGCATCTGGTCAGTTGGGAGGGAATTACCAGGAAGAAAGAAAACGGGGGTTTAGGGGTGAAGAGATTGGTACAACAGAATTTGGCATTACTTGCTAAGTGGTGGTGGCGGTTCGGCAACGAGAAGGACTCACTATGGGCAAAAGTTATCAGAGGGAAGTATAAGCTAGACCAGAGGAGTTGGCTCCCGTACATACAAGACAGTGGCTCAATCTCTCATGTTTGGAGGGACATTTGTGCAGTGGGAAATAATGACTCGGACCTTGGTTTCTCTATCCGGGAGGGATTTAAAGTGCAAGTGAACTCAGGGCGAGATACTCTGTTCTGGGATCATCTATGGTTGGGTAATTCAGCTGTTAAAGAGGACTTCCCACGGCTATACTTGCGTTCTACTCAGAAGGATGTTGTTCTGAGTGATGTCTGTCTCGGAGGGGCCAGCAGTTACTGGGACTTGCAATTTAGGGGAAGGCTACGTGTGCGGGAGAGTCAACAACTGGAGGAGTTGAAGCTAAGACTACAGGGCGTGACCTTAGACCCATCAAAATCTGATTTGCTTCTGTGGATGTGGACAGCAGACAAAAAGTTCACTGCCAAATCGGTTTATAGACAATGGAAAATCAAAGTCAAACAAGTGATAGTGCACTGGGTTCTCTATGGAAGAATTTGAGCCCCCCGAAGGTGGAAATCTTTTCTTGGATGGCCATTCAAGGAAGAATTGCAACAAGGTCAGTGCTATTTAATAGGAACTTGATCTCTGAAATCCAACTGGCTTTATGTCCCTTATGTGCCGAAAATGTTGAAACCCCCCTTCATCTGCTCTTACATTGTCGAATATCGTGGGAAGTGTGGTCCAACATTCTGGATTGGTGGAAAATTCAATGGGTTTGCCCACCCTCTCTACCTGCACTTGCGGCTTGGTGGTTCGAGAATGGGTTTCGGAACCTGGAGAAATGTATTTGGGAGGTCTGTTTCTTTGCAACTCTTTGGTCTATCTGGTTAGTAAGGAATGAGCGTATTTTCAACAATGTTTCAACACAAGCATGGGAGGTAGTGGATCTAATTAAAACTCGAGTGGCCATGTGGATGAAGGCCAAGTTTGACATTAAGGTATACACAGTAGAGGATTTCAAAGGATATCTAGATGGAATTCGAAAAGTAAAGTTGTAATATAATCTTTAGGCGTTCTTTCTATCCAACCTTGGTTGGATTGTATCTTGTTCTTTTCTTATGTTTCACTTTCCCTCGATGTACCCATTTCGAGATTTATAAAATGTTTCGTTCGCCAAGCAAAAAAAAAACTTTATAAAATGAACACTTATTAAAGGACAGCCCAAAATAGAATACTGGACTGTAAATAAGGGACGGAGGGAGTATACAACTAGTTTTATATTTCAATTTCGTCATATGGTGCATTTATACTTGTTATTTTTCAAACTATTTGTTTATTTGGATCGATTCTTTTTTAATTGTATTTATTTTTAACCGTCTAAGAGCAATATTTTAAAATAATATCATTAATAAAACTATATCGATCATTCTAAAACTTGTCGATATATATTCATGTAAAACATACTCTCAAATTTTGTCTGAGATTCTTTGCTTATTTTTACATAATTTAAGTGAGAGTATGTGTTATATATTTTTGTAGTTTGTAATGCATGTCTTAATTGTGTATGATCTTATTATGGTTAACTAGAAAAATAAATTTTCGCCACTATGATTAATAATTAAGGTGCCGCCACTAAACGACATTTCTAAATCCGTCCCTGCTAACAGGCAAAAGAGGCAATTATGATCGTTACCCCAAGTTAGAAGCTACGAAACAGAAATTTGGGCGCGATTTAGGGACGGAGTTGAGATCTTTTGGGTTAGAAGTGTCGAAACGAAACTTGAGAGAAGTAAAATATCAGGTGTTGACATGACTAACGAGAGCAGTTGCCATCGTGGTTGTATAACACCACTTCAAATCCAATAGAGAGGAGTTTGATATCCTTTGTAATCGGTTTGGATAGGGCAATAGGTTCTTTTATCGTATGACAAAAATAAAAAATAAACACTCCTTTTAAATATGTATTTTTTATGCCACACAACCATGAGGTTTTTAGCCCGTTCGTGCGAAAACTCCAACATAGTATATCGCTATTGATTAAGTTGTGGCATGTAATTTTCATTTTTGAGATAATAAATAGAACTTAAAAGTAAGATGATATCCAACCCATTAGATTAGTATAAGAACCGGGCAAAAAAAAAAAAAAAAACCTCAATGCAAATCTAGCTAAATGAAAATAATCAACTACATTATTTACATCACCAATAACAAGATTCACTAATTTACACCTTGATTTTTCTTCTGCTACTTAATGTGAGGATTGAGTCCCATTTGGATACGAGTTACCGGAGAACACATATCGTTTTGTTTTTTGTTTTTGAATCGATAGAATAGATTGATAGGTGCGTAAATAGGCCTATTTACGCCCCATAACTTAAACTTATTATATCCATTTAGCGCGCTACTTGGGGTTTGATACTTGTTACTTGGGGTTTCATATTTTATCCCAAGTCGATGCCGATCCAATTGATCTAGAGACGTGATCAAACTTATATTGGATAATCAGAAGCAGCCAATCAAATTCCTAACATAATGGAATTTCGGAGTGTTATATTGGTGTGGATTTGCATGTGGTGCAAAGGAAAAGACAATTTCATATTTTCGATAATGGGCCAGCCAATATAACTTTGCGTTGGCACGTGGAAGATGGGGGCCCAGTATTGGCAAGTTTGGTTCCTCTTTTCTCATGGGTTTTCGGCAACTATATAGAGAAAAAAAGGGTTTTGTTTTGGGGGACTTCTGACAGAAAAGAAACGAAGAACGGACTGATTCCCACGGACGAAACAGAGGCAGGTTCGCTTGAACGAAGAACGGGACTGCCGATTCTTTCTGCTCCGGTAGTTTTTCTTCTGAGTTTTATTTCTTTCAAGTTATTTGAAGCTTTGTTCAATTTCTCGCATTCCGGTAACTCGTTTTAATTTCTGTTCTTAATAAAAGTTATTTGCTTATATTTGATTAGTTGATATTTCTTGTTTAATTTTCATCTCACGTAATAGAAGTATGTTTCAAATTAGGGTTTCTTTTGTTTCTTTTTTAATAATGAGTGAGTAGTCGTATGAGTAGGGTCGCGGGGTGATTAGCACGCCGTGACCAGTTCGGGCACTGCTCCTATTTTCAAACAATGAAAAAATGATTTTAGATTGAAAAAAATACTTCCCGTAGACGAACCCGGGCATTGTCGGAGCCCATGTGAACGGGGAAATGGGGGTCCAAAACTCATTCTCCGCTACGCATGGGTAAACGGCGACTCTAAGGTTTCGCATCTTGCGGGGTATCTCTTTTTCAATCTAAAATTGAACGTTTTAAGAACACCGAATGGAGCAGATTAATCCGGACTGGTTACGAGTGCTATAAACCCTACGACCGTACCTCCTTTTAATTATTTGAAAATAACAATCAATTTCTTAGGTTTTTTAGTCAATCCCAATCAATCGACAAGGGGTGGCTACCTAAGAGCCCGTTAAATTAGTTAAACCCGAGTTTTTAGTTAACACACATCACCGTTTTTGTGGATTTGACTCCGGTCTTACCCGATATTGTGCTACGTCGGTCTCCGCCCTACGCTTGGGGCAACCCATTAATTTAGGACTAGGAAATCGTCAAGCATAGATCATTTATATCACGTATATGAAGTACAAAATACGAACCGAGACACTACATTAATTGTGAGAGCCCACAAGATAATCAAGCCTGATAACTCAGCCAATACAAGAAATAAACCCATTATAGGGAATAAACAACGAACTCTCGACCTTCTAGTGAGATGCAAGAATGCTGACCAACTGAATCCTGCGCACAAACAAAATGTCAGTGGTGTCCGGAGGAAAATTGTGTTGCCGGTCTTATCCAGAATTCAATCTCTTTCTTCCCAACTGAATCCTGCGCACAAACAAATTGGCTGCTGAAGTCTTCTTTGGAGGCTGAGAATGACTAGGAACAGGGATGCAGATGGCTGTCATGCCATTTTCTTCAACAAAGGCTGGCTGTCCAAATTGCCAGCTTTGGTGTGCTTGGCAACAGTGAGGATGGAGCAAAAAAAAGCCCCTCAAGTCAACATATTATGGTCGACGGACTGGTAGGACTATTACTAGTCCATTTCTACGCAAGACTAGCTAGCTTCTCATTACTGTCCAATTTGACGTGGGAAAATTGTGTTGGCTCCAAATCCTTTTTTGACTTTTGGTTTTCTTTTAGTCAAGTATGTAACATTCCATTTCTACGCAAGACTAGCTAGCTTCTCATTTCTGTCCAATTTGACGTGGGAAAATTGGGTTGGCTCCAAATCCTTTTTTGACTTTTGGTTTTCTTTTAGTCAAGTATGTAACATTCATTGAGCTAACTCATCACACAAAATCAACCAAATTAATCTTTCCCAGGAATGGAGAAAGACCGGAAAAATGAAAAAGACAAACGGGAATACGCGGAAAGACTCTTGCAAATGATCGAAAGAGACAATGAGGAATTCATCTTTCGATGATTGACTAGCGATCGAAAGCAAGGATGTGGTAATCCTAGTTTTTTTGAGAATGGAAATTTCATTGCAAAAATTGAAATACAGCTAAAAGATATCCACCTCGTGTTGATCCTAGTTCAATAGTCTTGATTATCATACCGAATTTTTTTCCCACGGAAAAGGGATGGATTTTATTCAAGAAAGAACGAGGTCCGAAGACCTGACGTCATCAAGGGCAAGATTTGCAATAAAAATGGGGGACTGGAACCCCCAAACATACAATCTAGCACCTAATAGGGATTGTCTAGCCAACACTTGAGCTACACCTATTGCAAGAACGTTTCACATGGACAAAGGAAATTGACGAAAATAACCGAACAAGTTCTAAGCTGTCCAAAATGATAGAACTACAGTCTGAAAATGATTTGTCCTTCTGTAAGAGAGCTTGAACCACTTGAGCCGAATCACCTTTCACAATAATATGTGAAATCCCTCTGTTACCTGCCACAACTGAAGCTTCACGAAATCCCAGAGCTTCCGTAGATCTTGAGGAAAGAAATCCAAAGAAATGGATATAGAACTCGTACCCAATACCTTCTCCAGACAATCCCCAGCAGCAACGATACCAACTCCTATGACTTATGAATGTCGTGTGTGGCAGCGGGTTCATTAGATTCTAAGGCTTAAAGTTTGTTGGGTGCTTGTAGTAATTAATTAAATTAGTTACTTCATTAAAGCTTTTTGAATCAAATTTAGGGTTGGTTATAAACCAACATGTGGCAACTAAACCAATGGGTGCCAACACTTCATTTTCCTTGGCAACATGCGCCTTGGGAAATAGGAAAGTGTTGTGTTGGTTCGGCCAGAACAAGTTCGAACAGTTGCGTCTTTTTTTTCCTAACACCATTTCGAACAGTCACCGTTCCTTTTCGTTGGGGTGCCTACTTCTCTATAAATAGGACCCATCTCCTCCTATTTCAGTCACAAAAATTCATGCATTCATAACGTACATATTTTGAGAGAATTCTGCACAGTTTCTTGGTTCGCCCATTGAATAAATTGTAGTGCTACTCCCGTTATTCCAAAATCGGGTAATCCTGGGAGGCAAACGTTCAAGAGACCCAAGAGCACCGGTGTGGGAGACAAATTTGCTTTAAGGATATAGTATTCTCCATAAAAATACTAGTCTCGATTGTCAATTTCCGGACACCTGAAATTGATCCTGTAAGTTTTCTAATATTGTTTCTTTTTAGTGTGTTGCGAATTTCCAGTGACAAACGAATCCCGGTTCCAACACATTGAATTTGATCACTCCAGGCAGAGGAGGTAGCCAGACAGGAGGAGAGGGGTGGGGTGGGGTGGGTTGGAGCACTTGTGGATACCTTATCATGTCACATACAAGTCAATAAAAATATTCATAGAACCCAAAATAGTTCTTTTCCTTAGCCCCATGTTCTTTGTACACCTCATAAGGAAAATTTTAAAATTTGTTTCAACTCCCGAAATTGTTCCACCACTAACCATAGATTGGGCAGTGCTTGAGGCCTAGCGTATATTGCTTTAATTTCATTAAGTCTGTTTTTGGGTATTTAATTTGTAGAGAGATTTGCTCGAGGTAGAAAAACAAAAGGGCGAAAATGGGAAAATCTTGATGTAATTTGATTCATTAGAAGATTCATGAGATGTGCAAAACCAAATCGCAAATAGGATACGGATAGTAGTATCTATAGGTTTTGGGAGCACACAAGTACTCAAGTCCAAGGGCAACTAGGGAAAATTTCTAGAGGTTTTGGGAGCACACAAGTTCAACATTCCATACTAATCATCTAAGACCAGTTACCACATATACAATCAGACATAAGTGATAAGGGACAAGAGTCACAAGACCACAAGTAATAGAAAGACGAAACTGCAATATGAAGAAATACATGTTAACACTGCTTGTAGCAACAGAACGAGCAAGAACAAAAGCTCCAGAAAGATCTCTCTTGTCCACTCTAGAAACATGACAGCACCGCTAGTATTCCGCTGCTAAAACCTGCATATCCTTAACACCTGACCCTTTTATTTAACATAACCTCTAGCCAAGATGGGAGCACAAGCACAAAAGTAGTACTGAAGAAAGAACCCACAATTTCATTGCCAACAACTGCAAAACCAATTTCCAAACCGAAGTGAAGTTAGAAAGTTTCTAAATGATGGAATATATAATAATAACTTCATGAAAGCTAATAGCACGAAAAAAATGAGTAAAACAAAGTGAGAGAATGGATGTTGCTTGCTTACTTAGGTTCTTCGGCCCTTGCTTTTCTTCTTCTTCTGAAATTTCTTCCCCCTCCCGAAGGTGTTGACAAGCCATTCGTGATACCTCCTCGTTAGACTTGTCCCAATAACCAACCCAACTACCAGCCCACTTCCATATCCCAAGGCTATGACCATCCAATAAATACCACTCAAAAACTCAAGATCATGACCTCGAAATATAGGCGGAGGTGGTGGTGAGGTCATTGAATTTCTGCATGACTTCGACAACGGGACACCACACAATCCCAAATTCCCATCATACGAACTATTGTCGAATGAATCAAATTGTTTCCCTTGAGGTATAGAGCCAGTGAGTCGGTTATGAGAAACATTAAAGGTGGAAAGGAAAGTGAGTTGGGTCAGTTGCCAAGGGATGTGACCTGAGAGCAGGTTTTGAGATAGGTCCAACGACTCCAATGCTGTCAATTTTTCCAACGATGTGGGGATAGCGCCAAAAAGTTTGTTGTTGGACATGTTTAGCAATTGAAGCCCATGGAGACTTCCAAAGGATTCTGGGATATCCCCAACGAATGTGTTGTTTGAGAGATCAACAACCACCAAGGCACTTTGAATCCTCTCGTATAACCTGTCTGTCCCTTTGCTGACCACTCTCATCGAGTAATTGTAGCTCCACACATCTGAATAGGATATTGTCACATGAGTTGTTGGACCGGCACGTACCTTGAATTGAATTTCAGGATTTGAATGCATATATGTCAAATTCTCTTTGTTGATCATTTTCATTCCATTCCAGTTACGAATGTATTCTGTTGGCAAATTACCTGAAAAGCCATTGCAAGAGAGGTCAATTATCCGCAACTTTGGAAACATTGAATTGTTTTTGGGATCCCCAATGTTGCCGTGGAATTTGTTTGATCCCAAAATAAGAAGCTCTAACTTAGGAAGAGCTCCTAACCAAGAGGGGAAAGTATCCTCAATTTGGTTATTTTGAAGAACGAGACACTCCAGCATTGCACAATTTGCCAATGATCTTGGCACCAGCCCCTGTAGTTGATTTTGCCCTAAATCAATCATCACCAATTGGCTATTCATTGTGAATGTTGAAGGAATACTTCCGTGGAAACTATTGCTACTTAGATTCAAAATGAGAAGATCCTCGCTGGAACTGGCCAAACATGGAGGTATGCTACCATTTAAATTGTTATTGGACAAATCAAGCATTCGAAGAGAATTCTTGTGGCATATTGACGGAGGAATTGCTCCCGTCAATGCGTTATTGCTGGCGTCATAAATAACAGTGCTTGGTGATGGAAGGGGAAGCGATCCTTGAAGCTTGTTAGAGCCGAGGTTGAAAACTAATAGAAAACGCCATGGGATGACAGCTGGCTGCTGCTCGAAACCTGTCAGAAAGTTCTGACCAAAGTCGACGTATTGCATTGTTTCTTTACTTGAGTTCCATACCCAATTTGGTATTTCGCCTCGAATTTTGTTATTGTTAATTTTTAACAACTGCAATTCATCTTGAAATCTTAGAATGCTAGGGAACTCGACTAAGTTGCACGACGCCAATCCTAGAATAGCAAGCTTTGGAAGAGTACCATTGGTACTATTTTTGTCGAGCACTGTTAGATTGTTTCTCCCTAATTGCAACGAGATCAGGTTTGGGAGTTTCATAAACATGTCTAGCTCGACAATACCAGTGAAGCTATTAGAATGAAGACTCAAAAAATTAAGACGCTTGAGTTGAGTGATTGAGCTAGGAATCTGGCCACTAAACTTGCAATCATAAAGGTAGAGGAAAGTGAGCCAGGTTAGATTGCCAAGTGAAGTTGGAAGCGTCCCAGATAAACTAGTTTGAGCCAATCCCAAAAAACGTAAGGATTCAAGTCTACCAATTGAATCTGGGAGTTTACCATAGAAGCCCGTTCCCGAGAATTTGAATTCCTTAAGGCGACTACTACTTTGAAATTCAGGTAGAGAGCCGGTGAGTTTTTCGTTCGAATTTGCATCAAGGATCTGCAGTTTTGGTAGACGAAAAATGTCCTTTGGAAATTCACCATACAACGAACATCCTGGAAGACGAAGAGTTGTTAGAGAGGATATATTTGACAAAACACGTGGCACGGAAGAAGATATGTTCACCATAGAAAGGTCAAGTACTTTCAGGTTGGTTAGGTTTTGAACTAGATCTCTTAGACTGGATTTTTCAAGTTTCAATTGACTTTCAGAATACAAATCAATTTCCGATGTCAGATCGAGGATAACCAATTTGGAAAGAGATGAGATTTCTGAAGGAATCTGACCGAAAAATCCAGATTTGGATAGATTGAGACTTGTCAGCCTCAAAAGATGTCCAATTCTGGATGGTATTTCGGAGAAATTAAAGTCATTATCGGCAAGGTTTAGACTACGAAGGTGGACAAGGGTGAATAGGCTACTGTTGGAGTTGATAGAACCATGGAGAAAGCTACTACTGAGGTCAAGACCAATCACATGACCAGTGTCGTAGTCACACTCGATGCCATCCCATGAGCAGCAACCGTTGCTCTTTCCCTCAAGTAGCTTCCATGATTCAAGTTTTGGAGAAGCAGAAGGCTCAACTGAAGCAAACTTGTCGATGACAAAATTATGCTTGAACTGCAGCAAGGCCTTGCTCTCATTTTCATGGCATGATGGCTGCGTTGAAGAGGAAGAGTGAGTTAATATGAAAAGATTAAAGCAACACAAGATCAGGTAAATGCGAAGATAGCATGAGTACTCCATGATGTATGTATATAGCCAACGCTAATTACCAAATCTTGGATGAGAAAGCGTGATGCCTTTGATGTTCTTTTATAGTGGGGTTCTGGGACTCCTATTACCTTGACAGTTCACACAATTCAACAAGTCTACAGAGAGAAGTGGACCCCTTCTATTGGAATATTTGGTTGAAGTCTAAATATTGCTGCAGCTCCAACGTGAAACATTTTGGATGATTGTCGTGTCCCTTTTCTTGGTGATGCCGTGTCGTCTTTCGTTGGGTTTGTTGGTTCGTTGCCAACTTCATTAGGGGTTTGGGAGCTCGAGATTGGTGGGACAATTAGAATTAATTTGTTCTATTATCTTCTCAAGTTAATAAAAAGAGGAAATGGACCTCGAGTCCTGTATCCCCTCTATGCAGTCCTAGGTCAAGTAATCTTCTAGTAAGACTCTTTGCTCCGTTCTCCAGGGGCCGTTCCACTCAGGGCCGGCCGGGGTAAGCCCCGCAAGCCCGCCGGCTCGGGCAACCCCCGGCAAGGGGCAACAAAAAAAAAAAATTGTATATATATTAAAAAAATTGAAATCCAACAGAAAAAAATGTAGGGGCATAATCCAATTTTTTTTTACAAATTCAAAAAAAAATTGTAAAGATGTATAGTTTCCAAAAAAATTATGATACTCGGAAAAATTAGGAGGGCAAACAAAGAGTATTCTATGCCTGGGGTAAATAAGAGAGAGAAAGAAAATTAGGAGGACAAAAATTAAGAAGGCAAATGAAAAGGGCATTACCAGATATAAGAAGAAGAAGAAAAAAAAAAAAAAGGGACGGGAAATTAGAAGGGATGGCCGGATGACACTTCATTTGCCCCCAAATTTTTCATACCTCATTTAAACCTAATTTTGAAGAAGAGAAATACCCTCGGTGGACGGTGGTAACGAACGAGGAACAACTAGGAGTCAAGGGGAGAGGCAAGAACAGATTGAAATTGCGGACACCGAGTCGCCGATCGAAGTCGATCAAAGTCTTCTCGCCTGAGTCGCCTCTTCTCAAGAATCTCATCACGCCTGAGTCGCCTCGGTTTTAACGAACGACTAAGGAGTCTAAACTCCTAACAGTAAGTGGGAGACTTCTGACTCTTTCTTCTTCATTTATTCGTAATTGATTCTTTCCTTTATTCTTTTATTGTTTTGTTTGGTTCAAGTGGTATGTGGTTAGTGGAGGACAGGAGTAGTGGAGAGGGAGACTAAATTATTTATAAAAATGGCAGTGGAGCATAAATGCATAATAAATTCATAGAGATTGTGACTGTTTTTTTTTTTCATACCTATTTATGCATAGTAAATTCAGAGCATAAATATGAAATGTGACTTTTTTTTCCTTAAAAGGATTCTCTCATGTTCTTAATTTTGGTCCGGATGATTCTTTTTGGCACTTGGAGCTCACCTTAATCAAAATAGTACACAGATCAGGAGAGATAGGCGTAGACTTTCCTATGCACAGGATATACCAAACCAAAGAAAAACGCGTGATAGAAATTTGAAAGTTGAGAAGACTTATGGGGTTTCAATTCCTTGTGTTTTGAAATCAACTCGTCCAAATTGAGTGGTCCAGTGTCTCTATACCTCAACAACCATACGCAGTGGAGGACTCAAAAATTTCATACACTGGGGACACTTATTATCCACAATATTTAAAAATATTTTTCTGTATGTATACCACTAAATTATCGTTTAACCATTAAATATTGATCACTCATTCTATTCTGCAACCGATTTTTCATAATATTCATAATAAAGGAAAGAGGTAGAACGAAAATAAAATAAAAAATAAAAAAAAGGAGGTAGAACAGAAATAAAGAAATAAATGAAAGAGTTAGAAAAAATAAAGAAAAACAAAGGATAGGAAACTTTTTTGTATTTATATCTAACTTTTTTTTACAATTCTTGATCCGAACTGACCAGTTTTTAAATTGCAATTTTTACAGTATTTGTACAGAGTATTAATTTTTCATTTGCATATCCGTAAGTATATAGTCGTACTACATTAGTCTTTTTTTAAAAATATGTGTTCAAATAAGTCAAGTAAAAATTTAATGTCCACATGCATCACGTACCTTTTCACCTTTTCAATTAGTGGAAAACATTACAAATCTTGTGAGAATTTAAGCAGAGAGAGAGAGAGAGAGAGAGAGAGAGAGAGAGAGAGAGAGAGAGAGAGAGAGAGAGAGAGAGAGAGAGAGAGAGAGAGAGAGAGAGAGAGAGAGAGAGAGAGAGAGAGAGAGAGAGAGAGAAAAGGAAAAACAAAACTCCCTCTAAATTTTTGCATAAGTTCACACAGGATTTCTTTGTGGAGAGAGTTATGGTACACAGGATATACCGTATGTCTAAATTATGACAATTTGTGATTTTCATTATGCCGATTTTTGATTTTCTAATGCATATTTATGATTCTAATTACGACTTGTACTTTAAAATTTACCTGTTGAACAGGTCATTAGCAGGTTACCCATAATTAAAAAATATTGTTATTATGTAACCATAATTATTCGTACCAGAATCCATAATACTTGTATCCTAACCAAAAATATGCGTACAATATCAAAAATTAAATAATGCTACCCACAAATGTTATAACAACACCATAAATTGGCATTATCTTACCACAATGAGTCGTACCAAAAATTCTTTGACTCATATGATATTCCGTAACAAAATCAAAATATGTTGTACCAGAATCAACAATTGTTATACCCAAGCCAAAAATATTTGTAAAATGCCACAAATTTTATAAAATAACCACAATTGTTATGACAACACCTAAAATTATCATTTTCTTACCACAATGTGTCCTACCAAAGGAAATTGATTAAAATATTCCATTATAAGATATGTCTAAAATCCCACAAATTCAGTAATATAACCAAATTTGTTATGACAACACCATAAATTGACGTTTTCATACCCACAACGTGTCGTATAAAAAAATTCAATCAAAATGTTCAGTTAATGATAGTTATAATTGGCAAAATACCATATCATAATTAAATAATATAACCACAATTGTTATAATAAAATCATAAAGTGGCGTTACCTTACCACAACCTGTCGTATTTTTTTTATGATGATATATTCCATAACAAAATGAAAATATGTCGTTAAGGAGTATATTTCTAGAATGATTGATCAAAATTGTTAGAATATCAAGTTATACGATATTAAGTATTATCACCAAAATTAGAGATCATCAGATATCGACAACTGCATAATCGAAAAACATTTAAGGTATTCAGATACATTAAAGTCTAATAATGCACCACCCGAGCCCTATCTAAGACTTTTTTTTTTTTGATCGGAACTGTCTCTCTTTTACATACATAATATGAATAAATTATATGTACCAAGAATGAAGTTGATCACCTTTCGTTAGACCCTTAATCAAACGAAAATATCATTTTATGATTGAATTCGGGTACCGATAAAGGGTTTTCTAAACCTGATTGAGCAAAAAATTTACGTAAATTATTTAATCAACAAGTATAACGAAATCAATGATTTTGATCGTTATTATTGTGTCGTGGTCACAAGTCTACTGTACATTCAGTTACAACAGAGAATTTTGTTTCATATAAAGTATATTGAATGTACAAATTCTAAATGTTTTTTTTAGGAAAAATTCTAAATATTGTTACCGATTATATTTATAAAATAATCGATCAGAACCGTTAGAATGTGAAGTCCTACAATATTCAACATTGTCACCAAAATTAGAAATCATGGGATATCAACAAATATGTAACCAAACATCATTTAACATGTCCAAATGCATTAAAGTCTATCGTCAATTGTGGTACAACATATTTTAGTCTTGCTACAGAATATTTGGATTAATTTCTTTTGGTATGACACATTGTGGTAAGCAAATGCCAATTTTTGGTGTCGTCATAAAAGTTATGGTTATGTTATATAATTTGTGGTCATTTTTTGGAGAGGGAGAGGGAGAGAATGTGAGGGAGGAGAAAACAACCGGTTACCTGCTCAGCCTTTCTTTTCATTTTATTAATTGATTTAATAAATGGGTGGTTCGGATCATTCACTTTTAAATCCGAGGATTCAAATCATGGTGTGTACCATAGGACTTCCCTTTGTTTGTAGAGTAATTTTTCCACTAATTGGAAAGAAATGCGATCCATTTGGACATCAAATTTTAACGTGACCCGCGTTCAACACAAATTTTTTTTTATAGACTAATGTGGTTCGACTATGTATTTACTATAATGCAAAAAAAAAAAAAAACTAATACTTTATACAAACACTTTAAAAAATGCAATTTAGTGAATGGTAGGTTCAGATCAAGAAAAATTAATATCGTAATGTCTTGCGTTAAGCCTTCACAACTTTTCAAAAAAAGCCCACGAAAAAATCTAATTGTATTATGACCTTATACTTAATTTTTTTCCTTCTTATTTTTTCGCACAACATGAAACTAGATTTCTATTGAACGGTGCCACCCCTGCGTTCGGTTCCTGGCTCCGCCGCTGAACTCTTCCTAAATTATTTTGTGCGCTACCAAACTCTTCCAGCAAATTTCCATATATACCTGCATTTCATGCGAGACAACAGGATACATTAAGGCTGAAGTTCTTCCTAAATTAATTTTTCTGAAATACAGCGAGTACTATTTACTTATCGTAACTTTTGGTGTACTTTTGCGTAAAACCTTCTAGGAGCAATCATTCGGCCCAGCAAATGACTATTAGAAAAGATAAATTGATTTGAAAGAAAGTTCAGATTCGACGACACCGAAAAATAGTTATTTCAAACTTTTTTGTCTTTAGTAAACTCAATTTTATTTTGGTTTTTTTGTTTTTTACTTTTTGTAGTCCTCTCGGTGAGACAAATAATTAATCGAAGATTGACTTAAATCTAACTAAAATTCAGAAAGGGCGGCTAGAAATACCAAAACGATATTAATTCAGGAACAAGGGGGCCTTAATGTTTTACAGACCTCGTTTGGATAAGTCTTTCATTTAAAAATCTCATTAAATATTTTGTTTATACTACATCAATTATTTTTCTTGAGATTAACTTGTTTACAGTAGAGGTAAGTTTACACCCTGCCATGTGTGAGCCCCATCGACAGTTTATGGCAATAATTTAAATGAAGATGATATTAACACTCCAAAAATTGATGCAAACACTCTAAAATCAGTGTAATTTCAAAGGCACTTCCCTTTGTTTTTTGGAGTGCTTCCATCAATTTTTGGATTTCCAATATCATTTTTCTAATTTGAACCATTCATTTTTGTAGGGCCCGCAAAATAGTGTATATAAGCGAATAATCAGTTTGACCCAACATCGATAGGTATATCAAAAATTAAATTTTGGTTTATAAAATGGATGACCAGGATTCTGTCAATAGTTTTTAAGTTAAAATGATCTAGGCCTTCGATTTTATAAACCAAAATTTATTTTTTTGATATACCTATCGATGTAGGGTTAAGCTGATTTTTTGCTTATGTACACTATTTTGCGAGCTCTATAAAATGAACGATTCAGATTATTGTGAAAAACCATTGATGGGTACCACACATGGCCGGGGTGTAAACTCCAAGTTAATCTCTTTTTTCTTTATGGAATAACCTCAAGTATTCAAACCACAATGGTGCATTTGGACTAAACCATGCTCACAAAAATCACATACAACTTAGTTTATTCTTACATTTTCACCCGATAGAAGCAGGGAAAAAAAAAAAAAAATTAGTATAGTAGCCTGCAGTACTGAGATTCGAATGCCAACTTCGGGACATTACATCGATCACGCCAACATCTTTGTCTCGAATATATTTTGCTTGAATATGTGAAACATAATCATCGATGTCAAGGATTGTGACCGGTAGGCCATGGGTTATCATATGGCAAAACGGGCGTTTCGATCAACTTCTTCATCCGATGATCTGCCTGAATATATAACACAAATTACATGTTAGTCAAACAATAGCCATTTTAATTTAAAAGCCTGATTTATCAAATGAGGTATCTCTTCACCTCATGCCACGAAATCTTGGATGGTACTAATTGGACAACTATATTCATTTTTTTTGGGTTTGAATATGAATTTTATCAAATGTTGTCACATGTTTTTTTTTTTGATCGGCAAAAAGATTTTATCATTGAAACTTGATATGGGTACATCAAGGAAAATGAAACCTAAACCATGATATTGGTACATGGAAAAGGATAAGAAAAACTTCCAATAGAGCATTGGAAGAGAGAAAGCAAAGGCCGAAACACAGCAGGTCGGAAAAACAATTTGAAATTATCCTACACCAGAAGCATAGCCAAACACCATATCTGTAACATCCTCCTAGCAGCAACATCAGAAATGCAGTCAGTAGCTTTATCAGAAGTGCAGGGCGGTAGGAAACACAAATTCAGAACAAACAAAAGTCCCCCTATGAGTTCATGCTTCCACTTCACTCAGCAAAAGGATTCGGAAAATTTTCCAGCCCCTTTCATGTAGATATGCAGTCCCCAACTTCTCTTAGCCCTCCCACAGATAGGAGTTGAAAGAGATGTACATAGCAGAAGAGTCTAAAGGATAGAAATCGTCACTGTATGGAACTTGGAGAAATAGGGAGCCTTTGAGATTATCTCCCAACACCAACATGAGTCCACCAACACCTTATTAGAGAAACAAACTTTACAGCCCTTTACATGTAGATATGCAGTCCCCAACTTCCCTTAGCCCTCCCATAGATAGGAGTTGAAAGAGATGTACATAGCAGAAAAATCTTCAGGGTAGAAATCGTCACCATATGGAACTCGGAAAATAGAGAGCCTCTAAGCCGACGTAACACAAAGATTATCTCCCAAAACCAACATGAATCCAGCAACACATTATTAGAGAAACAGCAGCACCAACACTCTGAAAAAACACAATTGGGACACCTGTTGATATAGGACTTGAGCCTTCGATTTACTTTAGACTTACCACCTTCCTTCTGGATTAGCAATCCAAGCATCTCTTAGCCCTCCCAAAGTTAGGAGTTGAAAAGAGATAGACTCCCAATAGTTCATTCACAGAGAGAAGGATAAAGATACAACTCCCTCATCATATGAGCTTCTTAACAAAAAGTAGTCATTCCCAAACTCGAAATACATATCGTTCAGCATAGAAAAGGAAGAAAACATTAGGTAGCTCCAGTAAACATATAAAGCACCTGACCTCATAGCCCTCCCAAGGGAGTTGATATGAGGATGAGAAAAAACAGCCGGTTAACATAACCAAAACATCAGCAGCAGGTAGGCTCTCCAAGGATTGGAGATGGAAAGAGCAAGAATAAGGCAAGCAGCTCACTCTGATCTCCACAGAAAAAGATCAGAGAAGCAACACCAAAGAAGGAGAGGATCCAATGACCAACAAGACTACAAGGACACCTGGACTAAGACCAAAGACACACCCCAAGAAACAAACCCCACAAGGCTCAAAACCACCAGGACTGAAGAAAGAGAGACACTCCAAAGATACACTGAAAAAACTGACAAAAAGAAAAAGAAACTACCAGCAGTAAGACAAACATCAGACGCCCCAAAACGACCTAGACAAAACAAGGACAGACCACACCCACAAACCACCCGAAAACCCACCAGGCTTGAAAAAACACTGAAAACACCTGACAAAAGAAAAAGGGACCACCAGCACTAAGACAAACAAAAACACCCCAAAGGGACCTAGAAAAACAAAAACACAGACCGCACCCCCCCAAACCACCCAAAAGGCAATGAAAAGCCAGAAAAGACACCCTAAGACAGAGGGCTAGACACATTAAATTTTAACCCGTCTGATTCCATCCAAACACCTTTTGAAATCATCCACAGAGTAATCTTTGATGTCGAACAACCCTTTCACCCAGATAGCCATCCTTGTTTTTACTAAATCAGTGGTCCCCTCTAGTTCCCACACCTTGTTTCTGAAAATCACTTCATTCCTGCATGTCCATATTGTCCAGAGCATTGCATAAAAGCTTGCGAACCAGCATATCCTCTCCAAATTTTTAAAGGAGTTGTGATCCCAGATTTGAAACAGGGTTTTGAGGTTTTGAGGGCTAACCCATTGAAACTTCCACCACTCCAATATCCTTGACCACACCTGCCACGTAAACTGACAGTGTAGCAGCAAGTGGGACGGTGTTTCACTAGCAGAATTGCAGAAAGGACACACATCAGAGCCTTCATTGAGTATCCCTCTCCTTACTAACACTGATTTTGAAGCAATGCTGTCCTGAATAGCCATCCAAGTGAAAAGTTCAACTTTTGGAGGGCAGATATTCTTCCAAATCGATGATAAGACTTTATCTTCCAAGAATGTTTGGCCTTCCCATTTCAAGTAAGCTGACTTCACCGAGAAGGTTAGATCGTTGCTCCAAGCCCATTGTAGAGAATCATCAACTGAGTTTTGAAGTTGCACCACACTTAGGAGTTGTTTCAGATTTGTATGTTGATTTTCCTCCCAATCACGTAATCTTCTGGTAAAAAGTAAATTCCATTGACCTGGGTTTTGACTGCACACCACATCTGCTATCATTGCTTCCTTTTGACAAGAGATGCTGTAAAGTCTTGGGAAGACAGCTTCAAGAGTTTCATCACCTAGCCAATTGTGTTTCCAGAACTTGATTTTATTCCCTGAGTTAACCTTGAAGACAAAACCATGAATAATGCATTCTCCCATATCTGCACCAATGTTTCCCACTGAACACAAATCTTTCCAAATTGTTGAGGGTCTGCCCCTGCTAGGCATCTGTGGTAACCAAGTGTTGTCATCCAGGTTATACTTCTTTGAAACCACCTTGACCCAGAGGGTCTCTTTTTCCTTATTGAACCTCCACCACCATTTTGCTAGTAAGGCTACATTATGCTCCATTAGTCTTTTGATGCCTAGGCCTCCAAACCTCCTATTCCTTGTTAACTTCTCCCATTTCATAAGATGCAACCTTTTCCTCTGATTTGAATCCCCCCACAGAAATTGCCTTTGGATCTTCTCAATAGTGTTTGCTACAGCAGCTGGCATCTTAAAAATAGACATGTAATACACTGGAAGATTGCTCATATTTGATTTGACCAGAGATAGCTTCCCACTCATTGTCATATGCCCTTTCTTCCAAGGCTTGAGCTGGTTCTTAACTCTGTCAATCATTGGCTGCCAAGTTGCAATTCTATTGGGGTTTGCTCCTAGTGGGAGACCTAAATATTTCATTGGTAGTTTCCCACTTGGGCAGTCAATGATTCTTGCCAAATTTGCCACCTCCTGTTCTTGTACACCAACCCCACACATCATGCTTTTGGAAAAGTTAATTTTGAGACCAGACATTTGTTGAAACCACCTTAGGATTAACTTCAAACTTAGAATCTCTTCAACATCATTGTTACAAAAGAAGATAGTGTCATCAGCAAACTGTAAATGAGAGATATTGACACCATCTCCTAATTGGATACCTCTGATGGAGCCATCTTCTTTGGCTCTTTCCATAAGGATATTGAGGGCTTCCACAATATTGAAAAGGAAAGGAGAGATTGGATCACCTTGCCTTAGACCTTTTTGAGGGATAACCTCATCAGAGGCGGAACCATTTATGAGAATGGAAAGAGAAGGTGATGATATACAGGTCTGAATCCATTGACACCATTTGCTACCACATCCAAACTTTTTTAACAAATCTAACAAGAAATTCCAATTGACACAGTCGTATGCTTTTTCGAAATCAATTTTCAGAATCAGACCACCAGCATTGTTTTGTTTCCAAAAATGAATGATTTCATTTGCAATTAAAACACCATCTAGGATTTGTTTACCCCCCACAAAAGCAGATTGAGCTTCCCCTATTATTGTTGGTAAGACACACCTTAGTCTATTTGCAAGCACCTTTGCTAAGATTTTGTAAATGCAACCTACCATGCTAATAGGTCTAAAATCATTGAAACTGCATGCACCATTGATTTTGGGTATTAAGGCAATGAAAGTACAGTTGATACCTTTAGCTAGGTTGGCATGCTCATAGAATTCTGCAAAGAACGCTGCTACATCTTGCTTCATAAACTTCCAAGCTTTCTTGACAAAAGTGAAATTAAAGCCATCCGATCCAGGAGCCTTTAGACTATGGCAATCTTTCACTGCCGCTTCGATTTCCGCGGTATCAAATTGTTTTTCCAGCATCTGGGATTGTGCTGTGGACAGTCTCCTTGTAATCTGACCTCCCATTTTAGATCTGTGTATTAACTCCTCCATGAACCTTGCTCTAAAATGATCCACTGCTGCATTTTTTTATAAGGGTTGGTCCCTCCAGAATTCTGCCATCCACTTTGACAGAGCAGATTAGGTTCTTCCTAAATCTATTGTTGGCAATGATTTGGAAGAACCTAGTATTTCTGTCTCCTAGTTTGAGCCAATTAATTCTTGATTTTTGTCTCCACACACTTTCCACCAGTTTATAGCACTTCCAATATTCCCCTTTCAGTCTGTTTCTTTGTCCCAACTCTTCTTGGTTAAGTTGTCTTGTTTCACTAAGAAGTTCAAACTGGTGCAGAATTTTTCCTATATCCTGCCACCTTACATTCACATCCCCAAATTCCAGCTTGTTCCACACTTTCAGCTTGTTCTTGACTTCTTTCAGCTTTTTTACTATTTGGCATCCAGCCCATCCATAGGTTTGAGATCCCTTCCAAGCTTCATCTGCTATCTTTAAGCACTTTGGATGAGACAACCAAGCATCAAGAAACCTGAATGGTTTAGGCCCCCAATCCCAATTACAATCTGACAGCATAATTGGACAGTGATCTGATATAGGCCTTGGTAGCCCCCATTGAACCACTTTGAATTCCTCCAACCATTCCATAGAGATTAGAAACCTGTCTAGCCTACTATGAATTGCATTATCTTGGAAGTTTGTCCAAGTGAATCTCCTTCCCTTCAGAGGCAAGTCCGTCAGGGCAGCTTGGTCAATAAAATCCTGAAAATTCCTCATGTTTCTATCCACTCTATCACAGCCCACTCTTTCACTCATTAGTCTGATTTCATTAAAATCACCACCTATGCACCAGGGTATTTGAGATGAGATTTTGGCTTGTAATAGTTCACTCCATAATTCCCTCCTTCCCCTAGGGTCATTTGGAGCATACACATTTACCAAAGCACACTCAAAATTTTGAAGAAAACCAGTAACTATTATAAAGTTTCTGTGGATAGTAATAGTGTTTGATCTAAAACACTCTTTATTCCACATCGTTATGATCCCTCCTGATGTACCCACTGCATTTGATTCAGCAAACTCAACATCACTATTTCCCCACAATCTTTGAATAGTAATGTTCTCAAAACCTTCTGTTTTTGTCTCCTGTATCATGCAAACCTCTGGCCTCCTATCTTTTATTAATTTAGTTAAGAATCTTTTCTTTTTGTAACTCCCCAAACCCCTAATGTTCCATGAGATTATTTTCATCATTAGAGAGAGCTATGTACCTTGCCACCAGTTACTGAACTCCAGCTTGACTGGATTGATTGTTCCTCTGCAACATGAAGAACTTGTTTGTCTCCGACTCAATCATGTTTTTCATCATCCTAAAATCCAGCTCTGAAAATTCCACACCCAGTCTTCTCCCTGCCTTTTTGGTGATATTGAGCTCACTTTGGACTAAATTCTGCAAACGTTCTTGAGTATCTGGGACCTCGCCTTCCCCAGAACTCATGCAGTCTTCATAGAGTTGACTTCTCAGGGATTTCCTTTGACTCCTTGGATCAAGCTCCACTTGTAAGTTTATACCTTCCAGTTGAGATGCACGCCATTTGCTCTTTGAACCAATTACTACTGGACCAGATAAGAAGATTGGTTGTCTTTGAATATTGATGTTGTTCTCCTCCTCTGATGATTTGTTCTCCTCTGTTGCCTTGTTCACTATTGGGTTTTCTTTAGAAAGGGCTTCATTATGAGCTTGTAATCTATCCTGCATAAGTCCTTCGGAATCTTCAACGATAGATTCTATCCCGTGTGACATATTTGAACACCTTTCATCCATTGTTCCATCAGCTTCTAGAACCACGAGATTAGCCGCCATTGGGATTAAGGAATGTTGGCCTTGTTGCACAGGTGCATTAACTGCTGCTTTATTCAAAATTTCTTCTCTGACAAAAGGATGCTGAAATGCCTTTTCATTTTCCTTACCAAACAACTCTTCACCTTCTTCGGTAGCTTTTCCTGTCAGGTTAACCTTCTGTTTCTTGCCCTTTGTTTTATTACCCTCCACGTCATCACCCTTCTCAGCTAGTTGTAGAACAGAGGCCTAGTGTTGCTTATCTGATATCACCGTTCTGAATGTATCTTCCTCTTCCACCCTTACCATGTAATTGGAATTTCCAACAAACAGTTGGACTTTTCCTTCAATTTTATAGGATTGTTCCGTGGCTATTAACATTCTCCCCTTCACAAAAGAACTATCTCTGAGAGTAACATCATCAACCTCAACGAAATGCCCCAATTTACTTCCAATGGATTTAAAAGACGACACATTCCAAGCGTTAAAGTGGCATTCCGTAACATGCAATCCAAACAAATCTTTCATCTCTAGACGGTTCTCCATCCCAGGGTTTCATCTCTTCCAAATAAGCCATTAACCATTTACCTTTAACAGCTTCATCTCTGATTTCTTCGCTTTGGAAGGTCAGCAATAGGAATCTCCCCCCCATTGGTCGAACTTGAACCTCCTTGTGATACTCTTTCTTTATTACCTCTTGTAGTTCTGAAGATGAGATTAGCCGCCTCATACATCCCACTGCACTTCGGAAAAGCCACCCATTACCAACTGGTTCGGCCCTAACAGTATGGATTGTCTCTAGCTTTCCAAACATACTCACCTCACTTTGATCTCCTTTTTTACTTGTTTCCACGATACCTTTTCTTCTCCAGATCTCCTTCCCCCTAGTCTCCTTGCTTACCTGATGCCTAGCTACGAACATAACTTCGATTTCGAGAAATTCCCCCATCGACTTGTTGCTTTAAATCACATCGAGGCCCGTTTCCTTGTCCAATCGCCCCATTTCGTTGTAGAAAACTCTGGAAATTCGGCCTTTTGGATTGCATGTTATCTTTGGTTCTTTGATTTCTCTGTTCTTGCTCCTTGAATTTGTGAGGAGACACCTTGGTGGACTTCGAATAACTGGCATATTTAGCTACCAGTTTGAAATTCCAGACCCAAGCTCCGTTAATCCCTTCTATGGCTTGATCTGCTTCCATTTTGGTGCCAAATCTGACAAATCCGAACTTTTGCCCCGTAGTTTTGCTCACCTTATTGGGTATGAATAGACCCCTAATCTTCCCGTATTTGGCAAATAGATTATAGATCCAGACTTTGTGAATATCGCCTGGTAGATTATCAACATAGAGAGTTGGTAAATCTACTTGGCTCACCCTTTTTGTCGCAAATCCCTCACTCACAAGTGAGACCTCACCTCCTCTCGTGTTTCTCTCTCTCTCTCCTCCTCCTCTCATGTTCTTTTTATGTTGGTGCCTCGACTAATTCGTAGGAGACAAATTTTTCCACTGTCTACTTTTGGTGGACAGTTTAAAATAGGGTAAATTCCTTATAAATAAACTGGCCCCACAAAAGTTAATGGCACCTGAAGGTGTTGAACACGAAATTTGAAAGGGAACAAATCCTTAATCTCAGGTAATTCTTGACCATGAGGTTCCTAAGCTATGTAAACTTACAATGATTTTGAGCGCTGAAAGTCTCGACCAGTTCCCTAGCAGCCACCTGGAATGCCAAGAGAATGATAGAGATCAAAAGGACTTGCAAAATAACAATCATCTTACTTGCAGCCATTTTTCTCAATATAAGATGTAAGAGCAAATTAGGGTTCACCCATTTTATAGCCAAAAAGATACTATAGGACTGGCATTCTTTTTCTACCAAAATATAATGTCTTTGGCATGCACCAACAAGACTTGGACTTTTTTAGTTCAACGCCAGAGTAGTGCAACAGGTGACAAGAGCGACTAATTAGCAATATGGAGAAAGGATGTTAGAAATTTTAAATTCATACGCAAAAGTTTAAGTAATTTGGCGGAGAGAGCCAGCAATATATTAGGTGATCACTCATTCTTTGTGACATTCCCCTAGCCTCGAGTACTGCTGCAATGTGGTATTGTAACATGCATCTTTTTAGTCTATCATCGTGCAACTTTATTATTTGAATTGTTATCGTGGATGTTAGTGGTAAATTTTTGGAATACAGGACAGAATGAGTCTCAGTTCTGATACCTTAATTATAAAATGGGGTAGAATGTTCAATCTTGAAGTTTAAGCTATTAATTGAAAAGGTTCCTGGCCATATTATATGAAGTGTTCACTTGTTTCATGCCCCCGTGAATTTGGGATTGTATTCCTTAAAAGGATTCTTTCATGTCCTTAATTTTGGACCAGATGATATACCTTATTCGTCTGGTATAAAAATCAATGAGAATAATATTGACGAGACCGTATGATTTTAAAGATAAATGTGATTAAATCGTGGGTATATGATCATCGGATCAGTCGTAGTTTTTTTCAAGAATATTTATTTTCGATTTGCAAGATGAACTGGGTTTTCAGATTCAAATAAGGGAATGTTGACCTTGACCCAAAACAAATTGACAAGGACACTTGTCTCGAAAATATTAGTCACACCAAAATTCATACTAATATAATTCCTATAGAAGCATGATCAAAACACATTTATTTACTTTTTCAAAAATACTTTGGAAAATATGTAAAAGTAAAAAATTTTGGGTTTTCCGATTCTTCTCGTGGAGATGAATCAATAATCCTTAAAACTTTGACACAAATCTAAAAAACAGGAAAAAAAAAATTTGAATAAAGACAAAACTTACTTTTTGCACTTTTCTTGGTAGAACTCCACCTTAATTAGAGGGTTCAAAGACTGGACCAGTTCCTTAGCAGACACCTCGAAAGGCAAGACAGTTTTACTTAAAGTTTAGGAAAGAAAGTTTTACATAATGATTAGCACTTTTTGCGCTAAGCGAAAATCCTCAAGGTGTGAGGTGTGAATGCAGGCAAATTCCTACGTTCGCCACTGAATGTAAGGTTCTCCTTTTACTGCCAAAACTGGCTAGGACTAGCATCTATTTTCTACCAATTCAATTGTCTGCAGTGTTAGTAATTTATTTTAATCAACGGGTATCTGTAATCTTAACGTGGGGAGATAAATAAGTATTTAATATCATGGAGCTCGTAATATAATTGAGATAAAGATGGGAGTGCAATTATAATTCTGTAATAGGGTGAATTATAATTAGTGAACTAAGAAATAGAATCCTGGTGGGATTAGGGTTTCTTATTTACACTAGGAGCCCTGACTTATTACTCCTTAGGTCCCTATCGTAGTCCTATATATACACGTTATGCTCTCTAGGTCTTTTTATACGTTTCTATTATTCACATAAATAGAGGCAGATTTAGAGAGAGCAAACAGACCACGAAAGAGTCCACACTCGGTTCGTGTTCTAGACGTGCAGGGAATACGATAGAAGATCGTAAGGTACAGTCGAGCAGTATACGTGGCTTATAGCGAGACGTGCTATAGTAAATTCAACCAGCGCTCGTGTTCGCATGGAGTTGAGGCAAAACCCTAATTTCGCCTTGTAGGGTTTTGCGATTTTCTTGTTGTCTAATCTGTACGCGTCATTACTGGGTTCTGGGAATCGTTTCCCAACAGTGGTATCAGAGCAGGCTGTAATCATGCGTATGGATTAAACAAGCCATTGTTGTCCGTAGGTCATAGAGGGTAGAACGTAGAACTGTGCTAACCCTTGTTTTGCAGCGTTCTTACCCAGCTATTATGGTCACATGATTTTTTGTTGAATTTTTGTGATTGGATCCCACGATAATTTTTTCATGGTTATTGTTATTTATTGGGTATCACGATTATTTTTCGTGGTTGTAATAATTAATGTAGCATGTGTTATTTATTGAGTGCCACGATTATTTTCGTGGTTGTAATAATTAACATAGCATGTGAACTCCAATGGAGGCATAAGATCGATGTATATATGTTTCTTCGATTGTAATAGCATTCGATGGTTATTCGGAGATCGAAGATGGGAGGTACAAGAGATACAAGTTGTTTGGCTCGCAACAGATTTTTTTCAGATTCGTAGGGTCTGATTGCAGAGCTATTTCGGCCCAGTAAACGTTGGAATTAGAAGATTTGTTCTTCACAAAAGTTGTAGATAATTGAATTTTGAATCCAACCCAATTTGAATCACTTCAATTGGAGGTCGGATGAGGAAGATATGGCTAAAATACTGAAGGCTGTGCAGTTTAGGCGGGAATATATCAAATTCGAATTTTCTTGCCTAAGCACGGTTGAATTTTGGTTTCCTTGATTGATTCAAAGTATCTAAGTCTTCCACACAAGTATAGCTAAAGGATTTCAAGGTTGGAAGGATTGCTTGAGGATTTCAAGTTTGGAAAGACTCCTTATTGCTTAAGGATTTCAAGTTTAGAAGGATTCCTTATTACTCAAGAATTGCATCTTTGACCATAATAGCTGGATTCTTTATATTGTGTTTCCTTATTATTTGTGTTTCTATATTGTTTGTATATGTGATAGTTTACCATATTGGGACAACATGATAATATTTGGCTTTTAACCTAGATCACGGTTTTGCAAACTCGAAAATTTTAATAACCCTCACAATTTTTTTTTAAAATAACTAAGTGGGAGAGGGAGTTTATTTTTATAAATCCCACGGTCTCCATTGCTAGTTCGTAGGTGATATAATTAATTTTGTGTGTTGGTTTCAGAACCATCCTCCCTATCGGACAAAATTAATTGTGGCATCATCGGTACAAACTTCCTAAAGGGATAGCTTTAAGATAATTATTGTATGGGTCACTTCTCCATCTGAGCTAGTTCATAACGGAACAATATGTCTAAAAGCTAGGTAATGGTATACACTTAGCTGTAAATAATAATATCCTCACCATCTGAGTCACTATTATTATTTATAGGACCGAAGCTATATTGGCTATTTAATTTTGCTTGGCACGGTATAATGTCTGGATAGTAAAATTAAAAGGTTGTGCCTATCTACACGAATGATGAGGAGTAGACGACCTTCCCATCGAGGCATGCTCTTCACGGTGTGTAGGGTTGCCAATGTTTTTCTTTTAACACGTGATTGAGGGAACCAATATTAAAATGAAATTCAAGTTTTTATTACCCTTCATAATTGTTAAGTGATTCTCAGATTCAAAAATGGGTTTTTTTTTTCAATCCACTTGCAATTATTCTCAAAGCTAATAAACTTATTGGATCGAATTATATTGACTGAAAAGGAATTTGGATATTGTGTTAACTGCTGAGGGGCATAAATTTGTGTTGTCTGAGGTGTGCCCTACTAAACCTGATGAGAATGCCACAGAACAAGAAGAAAAACTTCATAAAAATTGGTGAGTATCACCCATGTTGAAGGGACCCTAATTAGGGATCATGTTCTGAAGATGGTAGCTCTTCTGAATGAATTAGAGATCCTTGGAGCTGAAATTGATGGGGAAACCCAGATCGATTTCGTTCTTAACTCACTGCAGTCTGAGAGTTTTAAGTAATTTCGCCTGAACTATTATATGAACAAAATGCATTTATCTTTGGCGAAACTTCTTAAGGAACTCCAAGCAGCTGAGGGTCTTTTGGTTATAAAGAAACCACCATCAGTGTTAGTGGTAGAGAAGGCTTCTACTTCTAAGCTGAAAGGCAAGAAGAAGCAGAACTAGTCTCAGAAAAAGGTTGTGGAGGCATTTCATGCGCCTCAAGGTGGAGTGAAAAAGCCTGCGGGCAAGTGTTTTCACTACAAGCAGAAAGAACACTGGAAGTATGAATGTCCATTCTATCTTAATAAAGTGAACAATCTGGATAAATCTTTTTCGCTAGTTATTGAATGACGTTTAGTGGTGTTATCTACCAGTACTTGGTGTGTAGATACGGGAGCCACTAATCATATTTGTAATTTGTTGCATGCATGGCTTCCAGGAAACCAGAAGACTCAGTGATAGAGAGATTTATCTACATATGAAAAATGCTACGAGTGTGGCAGCAGTTGCAGTAGGAAATGTCTTTTTAAATTTTAGTAGTAATAGGAGTTTAATTTTGAGAGATTGTCTTTATGTTCCTACTATTAGTAGAAACTTGGTTTCAGTTTCTAAGTTAATAAAGGACATATATTTGGTTTATTTTAGTGACTCTGTGGTTATTAAGTTAAATAAACGTTTTATCTGTTTTGGTTCATTGGTGGATGATCTCTACATTATTAATCCTATGTTTTCTACAGTGCAACTGCATGGATTGAATAACACAAATAATTTACCATGTAAGAGAAAAGAACTTTCTAAATTGAACTAAACGTATCTTTGGCACTTACGACTTGGTCATATTAATCTGAATAGGATTTCTGAACTGGTTAGAGATGGACTTTTAGGTTCATTAGAAGTTAAGGAACTTTCAGTCCTGTGAATCCTGTTTGGAAGGTAAGATAACCAAAATGCCTTTTTCAGCAAAAGGATATAAAGCCAAAGAGCCGTTGGAATTGGTTCATTCTGATTTGTGTGGTCCTATGAATGTCTAAGCTAGAGGTGGTTTTGAGTACTTTGTCACTTTTATTGACGATTACTCAAGGTATGGATACATTTATTTGATGCGCCGTAAGTCCGAATGCTTTGAGAAATTCAGGGAGTATAGGGCGGAAACGGGAAAGCGTCTGGGTAAATGTCTCATGACACTGCGATCTGATCGTGGTGGAGAATACCTCTTGGGAGAGTTTGGGTACTACTTGTCAGATGAAGGGATTACATCCCAATTGTCAGCTCCAGGTATGCCACAACAAAATGGTGTAGCAGAGTGAAAGAATAAGACTCTTATGGATATGGTAAGATCAATGATGAGTTATTCAGATTTACCAATTTCGTTTTGGGGACATGCACTAGAAACAGCAGCGTATATTCTTAACTTGGTACCATCAGAGTCAGTACCATCTACACCCACATAACTATGGACTGGGCGCAAACCTTGTCTGCAGCATGTTCGAGTTTGGGGTAATCCAGCACATGTGCTGAATGGGAATGCAGATAAATTGGAATCGAGAACAGAAGTTTGCTTGTTTGTGGGGTACCCTAGAGGAACGAAAGATGGACTGTTTTATAGTCCTACGGATAAGAAGGTCATTGTTAGCACTAATGCCCGATTCTTAGAAGAGAACTATGTGATAGACCACAAGCCCAGAAGTCAAATTGTTCTAGAGGAATTGAGATGAGAGATACCGGCACAAATTTCTTTACCACCAGTAGTGCAGGAGGAAACACCACAAGTGACATATGTAGAAGCACCTATTGACACACCGGTACCTCGTCGTAGTGTGAGGGTTATTGTTCCACCCAATCGGTATACGTTGTTGAGAGAGTCTTTTGAAATGATCCCTGATGATCAACATACCGAACCTTGTAACTACAATGATGCACTTCAAGATAAAGATGTGAAATTTTGGCAAAAGGCTATGAAATCAGAGATGGAGTCTATGTACTCTAATCAGATCTGGGATCTTGTAGAACCACTTGGAGGGATTAAACACATTGGATGCAAGTGGATCTATAAGAAGAAGAAAGGGGTAGACGGGAAGGTGCATACCTTCAAAACTAGGCTTGTTGCGAAATGGTATACTCAGAAAGAATGGATCGATTATGAGAAAAAAATTTCGCCAGTAGCCTTGCTTAAGTCCATTCGGATTCTCTTATCCATTGCGGCTTATCTTGATTACGAGATTTGGCAAATGGATGTCAATACCGCATTCCTAAATGGAAACTTGGATGAGTGTATTTATATGGTGCAACCAGATGGATTCATAGCAAAAGGTCAAGAGCACATGTTGTGTGCAAGCTTAAGAAGTCTATTTATGGGCTTAAGTAGGCATCTAGATCTTGGACCATCCATTTTGATCAAGCAATCAAGTTTTTTGGTTTTGATCAATGTCTGGATGAGTCATGTGTGTACAAGAAGCGCAACGGAAAAGTGGTAGTGTTTCTAGTGCTATGTGTCGATGATATCCTACTCATCGGAAACGATGTGAGAGTGTTGTCTTCAGTGAAAGTGTGGTTATCCGGCCAATTCAAAATGGACTTGGGAGGAGCCGGTCACATCTTTAGGATTAAGCTTATGCGAGATCGCAAGAACAAGATGTTGGGCTTATCACAAGTTACTTATATCGATGAAATTCTTGCTCGTTTTAGCATGCAGGATTCCAAGAAAGGGACCCTCCCTTTTAGACAAGGAATCAACCTATCCAAGGATCAGTGTCCTAAGACACCTGAGGAGATGAAGGCAGTTCCTCATGCCTCGGCAGTAGGAAGCCTCATGTATGCTATGTTGTATGCTAGACCTGATATTTGCTTTGCCATTGGCATGGTTAGTAGATTTCAGTCTAATCCAGAGCAAGCGCATTGGACTGCAGTAAAACATATACTTAAGTATCTGAAAAAAACAAGAGATCATATGTTGGTGTTCCAGTCAGAGAGTCTGGTACACAGACTCAAACTTTATATCGAATAAGGATTCCAGAAAGTCTACCTCTAGATATATGTTTACCTTAGGAGGTGGAGCCATAAATTAGAGGAGTATCAAGCAATCGTGAATTGATTGATTCCACCATGGAGGTCAGGTATGTGGTAGCTTTTTAAGCAACCAAAGAGGCCGTTTAGCTTAGAACTTCTTGATGGATTTAGAAGTGATTCCTTTAGTGGAATTAGCTATTACATCTATTGTGACAATAGAGGTGGAATTGCTAACTCTAAGGAGCCATTGACTCATAAGAAGGAAAACACATTGAGCGTAAGTATCACCTGATTCGAGAGATCGTTCAGAGAGGTGATATATCTGTGACCAAGATCACATTGGTAACAACCTAGCAGATTCTTTTACGTACAGCTTATAAGCTAAGACTTTTGATAGTCACGTAAAGGGAATGTGAGTGAGATGCGTGGCAGCATGACTTTGAGTCTTAGTGGGAGTTTGTTAGGAGGTTATGTAAAAGCTATGTTTTTATATGATGGATTAATATTGTTATGTATTAATCAGTTTTATCCTTTTTTGATGAGAATCTTTTATGGGTAATATTTGCATAATATTATTGTATGTTGTGCATTTGTGTCTTTTATTTTACAAAGTAGATGATCCGGTGTGTAGAGTTCGGCTTACACACAAAAGATCGGATCATCGGTTCTTGTGAAATATAAGATATGGTTCACAGTCTTAGATGGAACTGGACACACCATCGGTAGGACTGTAGTACAATGTTTAGTAGGTCTGTCTTGACTACAAAGAACGGTCTAATTCTAACTCATTGTGCTAGTACACTTTGTGTTTATTGAACGGGACCGTATTGAGGTAATTGTCTTTGTACTAATTTTATAAGACAATTGGAACCTCATGGTTATTATGAATTCTTATACTCTTAATCCAAAGATAATTATTAGAGGTATATATTTAATGTTGTTAATTTTGATTCATTAAAGGGTGAGATCTTTATACGGTCAATAGTCTCGGTGAGTTGGGTCGTAACATTATGTATATAACAGCTATTAATTATTGATGGAATCCACGTCCCACTAGGGATTGATGATACCCTCTTGAGTAAGCTTATAAGTTTCGAATATGTCAAACCCTGCAGGTAGATTTTGTATCCGACATATCAAATAAGTTAAGCGGACAGTCTCAAGGTTAAGATGTTGATTAAGTGGGAGATTGTTAGTAATTTATTTTAATCAACGGGTATTTGTAATCTTAACGTGGGGAGATAAATAAGTACTCCCTCCGTCCCAATTTGTTTGTCCAATATTGAGAATCCAACTTATTTAGGGAGCATAATGATTACATCTAAAAGTAATTTAATTTCCAATATTTACCCTTCACCTTCTTAAAAAAGTTACTTTATTTCAAAAAAGTAAGGGCAAAAAGGGAATTTTATCCATTTAAAAGTCAAATGGACAAACAAATTGGGACAAGGCAAAGTCAAAAAGTGGACAAACAAATCGGGACGGAGGGAGTATTTAATATCATGGAGCTCGTAATATAATTGAGATAAAGACGGGAGTGCAATTATAATTCTGTAGTGGGGTGAATTATAATTAGTGAAATAAGAAATAGAATCCTGGTGGGATTAGGGTTTCTTATTTACACTAGGAGCCCTGACTTATTACTCCTTAGGTCCCTATCGTAGCCCTATATATACACGTTATGCTCTCTAGGTCTTTTTATACGTTTCTATTATTCACATAAATAGAGGCAGATTTAGAGAGAGCAAACAGACCATGAAAGAGTCCACACTCGGTTCGTGTTCTAGACGTGCAGGGAATACGATAGAAGATCGTAAGGTGCAGTCGAGCAGTATACGTGGCTTATAGCAAGACGAGCTATAACAAGTTCAACCCGCGCTCGTGTTCACAGGGAGTTGAGGTAAAACCCTAATTCCGCCTTGTAGGATTTTGCGATTTTTTTGTTATCTAATCTGTACGCGTCATTACTGGGTTCTGTGAATTGTTTTCCAACATGCAGCCCTAACAAGACTTGGACTTTTGGATGGTCAATGCCGCCGGAGTGGAACCGATCATGACAAGATATACAGTCCGTAGAGCATCTCCAACTCATCTCTCGCTCTTTCTCCATTTTGGAGAATAAAAAAGAAACATTTTATTTAAAAAGGGTGTTTGGAGCACAACACTATTTATACACACTCTAATATTCCCAATTCTCCAATATTTTTCAAAGACATATTCATCTCTTTTAAAACCACAAGTTTCCCTCAAAATATGTAGTTTTTTTTTTATTGGGATAGATTTCGATATATCGAAGATGCATGGATCGAATTGTGAAGCTATCGTCGGTAGCTTTTTAACGGCATCTTTTTCCATACATCTAATCTAGGTATATTGAGCTGTTTGCAATTTACATAAATCCATTTTGTGAGAGAGTTTTCCACATATGGAACTCAAACTTCAGTCTCCATTTCGGTGGCCCAAAATGGTGATGGCTTGAAGAGAAAGGGTAGTTGAAGAAACATGGGGAAGCCAGACGTGTAGTGGCAGTTTTACGTTGCCATAGTCCCATACAGTTATCGGGCGCTGAGGGGAACTAAACTGGAAAAACCTTTTTTTATCTAATAAAATTTATTTCCTAAAATCTCTCTCTCTCTCTCTCTCCATAGACATTGGTATTTTTTTCGGCTTAACAGACGGGGACAATGCTATGTAATGAAAAAGATAGTTTAATTTTTTTTTCACGATCCCATATTCGATGCACGGTAGCATTTTTTCCATTATATCCACAAGATAACATATAATGGTGTGCACGTTTGCATGGGATAAAAAAATTTGCATTGTCAATTTTTTTGCTCCGGTGTATCGAACGGGCACACCGCTAGTTGATAGAACAAAACTTTAATGTAAATTTCTTGTCTCGTGAACAGTCACAACTCTAATTAGTACAATATATAATTTTATAAAACATCGATATTGGTTTTGGAAAATACTGTAAAAAAAAAAAAGTACGATTTTTATTTATCATTACTTTTGTACTATTTAAAACTCAACTCCTTTTCATTTATAAAAAAAATAAAAAAACTCAATTCCTTCCTTCCCCTAAAATATCTCCCCCACCCCTCTCTATATTCTCCCCCACCCACACACACACACGTTTTTTTCTACTCTCCCTCCCACCCACACGTCTCTCTCTCTCTCTCTCTCTCTCTCTCTCTCTCTCTCTCTCTCTCTCTCTCTCTCTCTCTCTCTCTCTCTCTCTCTCTCTCTCTCCCCTTTTCGTAAATTAAAAAAAAAAATCAGAACTCTAAAAAATTCAATTGGGAGATGGCGCTGTGCTGTGGTGTGCGTAGCACCATGCTACGTAGCTCTGAACCGTCAAATCGTGCATTCGACGAGTCGGATCTCATATCGGCAATGAACGGCTCTCAATCATTGGTTGCTGAGATGAGATCCGAGCCATCGGATGCACGATCCGAGCCATCGAAAGTGCACAGCACATTACTGTGCACCTCACTGAACAGCATCAACCCGAAGTTCAGAAAATTAGGGATGGGAGTTTGGAGAATTGGTAGGCTTAAACACATTCATATAGGATATTAACTAGCGTTGTGCCCGTTCGATGCACGGGACTACTAAAAAAAGTTCATGATATTTTTTTTTCTCGTTAACGTACATCGAACGGGCACAACACTATTTTAATTGTGTACAATTATTTGGCCTAAAAAATACTCAAGAGAAACAATGTGTCAATGTACGACTTGTGCAAGTAAGAAGACTTATTTAGATTCACCGCTAACGAAATAATTAAAACAACCATGCATATGGGTGCAGGGAGACTATTTTTTTTCTTTCCAGATGCTTTCAAATGAAATGGTGAAACGTGGGTCGAATTTTGTTTCGCTCACAATTTGATGGGTAGAAGCAGAGGAAGAGAATTTGAGCATTGAAACCAAATGTTGGTGATCACAATTTGTTAATCAAAATCTAGAGACAAAAAAGTGAAAACACCATTAGGAAATTAAGGGAATGTGGGAATATTAAAGAAAGAGGCAAGAAAAGTGCATGAATACAATTTTTTTTAACCTTTGAGCAGTTTTTTTTTTTTGGCTAAGCAACCTTTGAGCAATTGATCAGAACTAACCAAACATTGTGGTGAACTAAGCAATCTCCTATTGCAGTATAGTTTTTGAACATAGTCTCTTGCTTTCAAAATTTGTAGGACAAAAACTCAAATCAATTCCGTTAATTAGGAGAGGGACTGTGGGGGAAGTAAAGATACATGAGAAAGATATAGCGGTGGACTTACTACGTATGGATTGATTTGTAAACTTCATCTTCTGGCAGCAATACGAAAATGGTGAGGAGTTGCATGAGAAAGAATAAATAGTAGTAGAAGAAGAGGAAAATAGGGGAGAATGAGGGCGTGGGATTTTTATTTTTTGTTCCTGAAAAGAATGGGGATGGGGAGCTTAGACGTGGTGGACGTGGTGTTGTAGTGGGCAGGTGGCATGCTGGAAAGGAGGGAGGGTATGGGCTATGTACGCGTCACGCGTGGGGATAATTTCCCGGGTGTGAGATAGGTGACGTGGGGGATTTTTATTTTTAAAGAAAATGAAAAATCTAGGAATTAAGGATTGGGGGTTTGAAGGTTTTGGAGGCTCACACACATTTCCATAGTATATAGACTAGCATAGCATTCAACTCGTTCTATGCACGGGCAAAACTAACCCGTTCTATCGTTGTGCCCGTTCGAACCTACTTTTATTAATTGTACCGTGCATCGAACAGGCACAACGCTAGAACGGGTTAGTTTTGCCCGTGCATAGAACGGGTTGAACGCTAGTATGGAAAGTGATAATGGGGTAGCTGGAAAATGCAGAGGTGGTGGTGGAAGTGGAAGTAGGAGTGGGGTAGATCAAAGCCAATTCACACCGAGAGAACTATTTTTTGAAAAAATCAGAAAGGAACACTATAAACCCATCAAAAAATCGCACATTAATTTTTCTCGTTGCTACAATCATCGTCTCTATCTCGGTGGCTTGAATCAGAGATGATTGCCGAGTATTCATTGCTAAACTCACCAAATTCGAAATTGTTACCCCTTGGAAACCCATAACACTACTGGCACAAAATTGGTGAGAAATCAAATTTGGTAACATTACACTTGCAGTGAGAGGTGGGATTGGTAGTATTTTTCCTGGTGGTGGGCAATCAGATTTTTGTGAGTGTTCAAAGAGGTGGGATTGGTAGTATTTTTCTTGGTGGTGGGCAATCAGATTTTTGTGAGTATTCAAAGAGTGGAAAAGTGGGAGATTTTGGTGAGAGTTCAAAGAATGGAAAAGTGGGTAGGAGTTGCTTGGTGAGAGTTAAATAGTGGAAGGAAAAAAAAAAGTGTGGAGAATGAATTAGTTAGTCCAGGAATGTGGGTGTTGTGGAGAATGGATTAGTTTGTGAACGTGAGTGTTTTTTTGTGAACATAGATATTGGTCTGGGCATGGACGTGGACGTGGGGTTTTTCTTGGGTGGTTTTTTTTTGTGAACCTAGATACTGGTCTAGTCATGGACGTGGGTTTTTTTTTTTTGTAGTTTAATTTGCCCGTAAATATTGGTCTGGAAAGTGGAAACAGGGTTTTATTTTATGGGCGTGGGGTTTTTTGGTTTTTAAAAAGTATTTCGGTGCATAAAGAAAGATCAATTGGCTTGCATCGGGGATCGGAAAAAATATTAAACTATATTTTTTATCATTTAGCGTTGTGCCCATTCGATGCACGGGACAAAAAAAACAATTTGTGCGGGCTCAACACTTTGTAGTGACCACACAAACGTATGGTGGAGTGATAAATTGAGTGACCACATAAAAGTATCACTGGAGCATTGGATTATTTTTCTTCAATTCTCCTAAAATCTCTCCCCCTCCCCACGTTCTCTCTCTCTCTCTCCACCTTCCCCTCCCACGTCCCTCCTCTCTCTCTCTCTTTCTCCCTCCCAATTTAAACAAATTAAAAGAAAATCAAAACTCTAGAAATTAGACATGGAGGTTTGAAGGATTGGTAGACCTAAACACATTCCTATAGGATATTGATAGATAGATAGATAGATAGATAGATAGATGTACACACTCATTCAAATCCACGGTATATATCCACCCTAGATTTACCTAATTCAACCCATTTAGAGTATCTCAAAGGGAGAGGTAGTAAAATGTCAAATATAGCTTTGGTGATACATGTGCCTAGTTGAATACTATATCCGTTCCACAATGACAGTTTCACTTTCTCTCTATTACCTCTTTTCAAATAAAAAAAATAACTACTTCCGTGCATATTTTTTTAAATTTTTTCGCATTGTATTAAAGATCTTGATTAGTACTTTAATTTGGTGCGAACAAATTTTAAAAAATATACACGGAAGTAGTTTATTTTTTTATTTGAAAAATAGCACGACTTTTCATGGTGGATTCGCAATATGGAACGGAGGGAGTAGCTTTTTTGGATGAGTTTAAATTGTTTCCACCACACGTGGAAAGGGTGGGTTTTGCACCACTGCTATTTGTGGATCCCATCATACATTTTTTATACTAATCAAAATCGTTTATCTTGCAGAGTCCGTAATAACCTATATCGACGGCAGATAAAAAAGAAATTTATATCCACGCAAAAAATGAGCTTGATCGACTTCAATCAATATGTCAAAAATTGAATTTTGGTTTATAAGATAGACAGCTATAGACAATTTGATAAAATGATCTACCGTCCATTTTATAAAGCAAAATTCAATTTTTGATATACCTATCGACGTCCAATCAAACTAATTTTTTGCGGATATACTAATTTGTGGGCTATACAAGATGAACGATTTATATTAGAGCAAAAAATGTCCGGTGAGGCCTACAAGTGGTGGCAGAAACACCATGGTTTCCACCTATGGCAGATATAATTTAATCCCCTTTAGGATAAGTCTTTTCAATAAAACTCATCTAGTTATATCTTTATTTGCATCACATCATAATTCTTTGTAAATTTAGTTACGTGACTATCACTACAAGTTCCAAACCACAAGGGTGCAATATTAATTTGGAGCACTAAAGTATGCATGTCTCGCAACAATTCACAAAGAACATTATTTTAATTCCACGTTCTTACAACTGATAGGAGGAGAATTGAAAAAAAAAAAGAAAAGAAAAATAGTAGTATTAGCTAGCTTGCAATAGTGAGATTCAAGTGCGAGCATCGCCTCTGGACATTTTAATCACCAAGCCAACCCCTTTGTCTCGAATTATGCTCGAGTCGTTGACCCACGTCTAGGATTCGGATAATCTGGATAATAATCGATCAACTCTCTGTCCATCTTATGGTCTGTCAATTGGAAAACACAAACTACATGTTAGTCTTAGTCACACAATACTCATAATAATTTAAAGGCTTTTCTAAGGGGCCTTCAGCTCAACGGCACCAGGGTGCTGCTATGAGAAAGGAGGTCAGTAATTCAATTCCTCCTCCAATGTGTAAATTTAACTATTCTAACAAATTGACTTTCGCCGATCCAAAAGAAGTAAATTTAAATGCTTGATTAATCATGGAGGTATTGCCATGAAATTTTGGCATATCGTAATAAGAAAATGCTAATAACAACCCAAAGGACTGTCAATGAGACAAGAAAATGACCACCAAAAAAAAAAAAAACAGTTTTCTATGTGTTTGCCTTGAAAAATACTGAAAATATTGTATCGAAAACTATGTTTTTTTAATATTCTTCTTGCCCTTTTGATAACCTAATGGGATGTGAATAGCGTAATCAATAGTACTCCTTCCATCCCATAAAGTTGTATGAAATTCCGTGCAATTTTTAAACTCAAAGATAATATGTATTTCTAAAATAATTCCAAAGCAGATCAAACCAACTCAAAATAAATGTTGGAGGTTTCGAACGTAAAACCTAAGAGGGGTCGAAATCCTAAATTTTAGGCCTTAACCACTTATCGGCCAACTTGTAGGTTATGTAAACTTACAAGGGTCTAGAGCGCTGGAAGTCTCGATCAGCTCCCTAGCAGCCACCTGAAAAGCCAAGAGAATGATAGAGATCAAAAGCACTTGCAAAACAACAAAAAGCTTACTAAAACCCATTTTTCCTGAGTATAAGGAAAGGGCAGGCAGGGTTCACCCTTTTATGGCCCCAAAAAAGTTATGACATTCATTTTCTACGAATTTATTGTATTTGGTCCCAAGAAGAGTTGGACTCTTGGGTCAACGCCAAAGTTCAATGGGTCAACGCCAGAATTTACTAATCATTTGGACCTCTGAAAAATGTTTTCATATCTTGGAAAGCACTTTCAGTCCTTTTATTTCCAGTATTTTCAAACGTTAATGTCATACCCTTGTCCTTTTATTTCCAGTCTTGTTTTTATATCTTCTTTACTTCTTGTTTGGTTGTTGGGCATGCCGGTTGCCCCATGGCATTGAACACGCCAAAGAAGTAGACTTATGGGGCTCATCAAACTGGCTTCTTTTTTCCTCCTTCTTAATTTTACAAACAATTTTGCTTCATTTCAAGGTTATGGTCCCATATATATATATTGACAAGATCTTCCCCATAAGCTCGTCAAACTCAAACCTAATTTACATATAGCGTGGGCGGGAGCGTGAAAAGCGTCCTTCAAAAACCTTAAAAACAACTAAAAAAATCTGTCCATGCAAGGATTGAGAACCGAGCACAGAACTGTGTGATTGAGAGCTCAAACGTAGGCCATTTTAAAAGATTACGTGACTAGGCGTCAAACACAGTTATGGGTGATGGAACAAGCTGACAGAGATCTCCAGTCCTTACTTTGGGGGAAATTGTTAAGTGGTCCTGTGTCACAATACCTCAACAACGCACCACACGTTAATTCACGGGGCTTTCCATAAATGATGGAAAATTCGCTGGTGCTCTTTGATATGATGAGCTGACCATTGGGGGGCATGCTGTCCGTGTATTGACCTATCCGGCCGTTCAAATTCTGCAATGGACAACTCAAATTTCATCTTAGCAATAAACGAAATGAACAACTGAGATCTATTTGACTGCGATAAAATTTGAGCCGTCCATTACTGAAATGAATGGCCCTGATGAGGACAGCCGGCTCCCCAGGTTATTGAATATTAGTATTTATGAGTGTCAATAATATTGATCCAAACCCACAAATATGTCCTATTTCATCCGTTTTATGAGTAGGTTAAATAGGTATATGTTATTACTATAATAAGCTATCCCATTAATAAACTACTACAGTGATCCCACTCACTATTACCACGCCAATATTTACTATGGTCATACCAAAATTCGCTACTGATACACCAAAATCACTACTGCAACATCACATTTTGCTAATGGCACACCAAATTTCATAAATGAATTTACAAATGTCATACACCACCTTTTTCGTGTTGAATATGTATATAACACATATATAATTTAGAATTAGGAATACTAGTATATAATTGGATTAATAGAAGAGTTAGGTTTTATAGGATTAAAAATAAATGGTCGGTCGAATAAGAGTAGTAATCTGACTAATTACGTTGTAAATAATTAACGATCCATTAAAAGCCCAAATCGTGTAGAACCTGTCCAAACTCACTCAAACCACCCATTTGACACCACCATGTTTTTTTTTTGGTCAGCAGGAGTTAGTGTGGTGCTAGTTTGTTAGTCAACGGAAGGTTCAGGCGCTATTCATAGTCCTGACACCACCATGTTCACTGTAGGGCCGTAAATAATGTTTTCACAATCTTTCAGTAATGTATATTAACTCACTCGCATGAACTAGGGTTGTAAACGAGTCATGCCGAGCCGACCAAAGCTTTGTCAAGCTCAAGTTCGGCTCATTTACTAAATGACCCAAAGACTTGAGCTCGTGTCTTAACGAGCCGAGCTTAGTTATTTACTAAACGGGCCTCTTTAATCAAGCCGAGCCTTCCCTAATGAGCCGAGTTTTTTTCGAATGAGCCGCGCTCCACTCAGCTCGTTTAGTAAATGTGCCAAAAACTCGAGCTCGAACTCGGTTCATTTACTAAACGAGTCGAGTCGAGCCGAGCCGAACTGCTCAGTTTATTTACAGACCTACTCGCATCTATCAATTTGTGTGTAGCGTATACACGGGCCCGAGGGAAAAGCGGGGGCATGCTGTGCACTTGCGTGTTTTGCATGATCCGAGCCTTCGGATGCACGATCCAACGGCCAAGATTGTACACAACATCCATGCTGTGCACTTGTGCACAGCAGGGCCCCCGGGTTCGCCTGAGGGTGTGTATCTCTATGTCGTTGGTGGTGAGGTTTGGGTTGCCCCATGCATTGGATATATACCAAAGAAACGATCCTCCGTCATGCACCAGAACTTGGAACCGTCCTCGATCTGATTTCAAGCCAAAGTCAAAAACAGATCACAGGAATGGATACGGTGATGGTTTCTGATGATGATTGTGCCAGAAGAAGGCCCCTTGCACATGCCCGATCTGTACGTGGTCGCTACCCTGACATTGTTTGGGAGGGATGGGATGCTTCTCTGATTGAATCCAAGACTAAGGGATTGCCAAAAGTTTGAAAGAGAAAAAGGAAGTCTAAGGCTGCATTGAAGGGATCGGGAAGCTCTTTATGCGAGGCCGAGGCCTTGGAACTTGGTTTGTGGTCTGCGGCAAAGCCAGAAGGCAAATGCTCGGAAAAGAAATATCTGATTGCAAAGGCTGTTGCAGCATTAACCTTACGAGGGATGGTTTGCTTTGATTTTCCTAATGGGCAGAAGCTGCTCTTGTTGAAATAACTGCTGTAAAACAAGGAACGGATTACCTCAATGATCTGTAATTGAAAACAGATTACCAATCGAAGAACTACAGCTGGGTTGAGTCGCGGACTAGGTCGCTCTCTTTAAGACGTTTCGCGGCTCTGCCCAATTTGTGCAAGCAGTTCGTGAATGCCCTGCCGTCTCCAGGATAAATCAGCCCAGAACTTATTACCTCTGCTCGGCTTTCTCTGCACGGAAGAAAGACCGAAAACAAAAACACAATCGACCTACTGCTCGAACTCAGAAAACGTTTTTAGGGGAGGAAGAGAGAATTGTTTTTTGTGTGTTGAAACCAATTCTGAAACGCTGTATTTATAGGTGCGGACAGGGCTGGATTTTGGAAACAAGAATTAAATCAAAACGTTAATTGCTTTGATTTAGCACACGTTTTTACACACGGTTTTCTTAATCAGCAAAAATCAAATCCCTTTGATTTAGCACACGTTCTTAACCAGCAGGAATATTTCCATTTTGAAAAGATTTGATTGACTGAAAATTTGTAACAAAAAAACGTGTTCAATTTCAGCAAAACGTGGGCTTAATCGGATCCCGGATTTACACCCCCGTGCGAATAATTAGTTTCCGAATCAATTTTTCAAATTGCCACCCATTTTCCTGAGCGCGCGAGACTTCTCCTTAGATCCTCATTTACAAACCCATTCAAGTGCAAATTCAATTAAAGTAGATAAAGGTTTTGTAACTTCCCAATGTGGGACTAGAGAAAATACCATGTTTTATAAATACACACTCAAGTTCCAACAGCTCTCGCCGAAGCTGTATGAATCTGATCACGACAGTGTGTTTAGCGGTACTAATTGCGAAGTTTGTATTGACCGTTTTTGATCTGGAAGATTTCGAGAGAATATTTAACTTGGAGACGCTCATTGATAGTTACACAAAGTTCTGTCATCACCTACGGCAATTAGAGCCTGACCGTGGTGCTCTGATTGCCATTGCTGAAGAGACGATAAATGTAAGAGAAGATCCTATCCTAAGGGAATATGATGTTGGAGAGATATTGAGACACATACCATTCTGTCTCGTTACCAAGACTTCGAGCACTGGGAGGTTCAGGGCTTGCGATGGGAATATGAAATTTATCCTATCTGCCGGTGAAGGGACATCGTAAAATGCAGCTGATGTTGGAGTTTGTGCGTGACACAAATTCTCACGTTTGGTACTCTGAGTTTAGAAGAAGCTTGGAAATATGTCAAGTTCATGGAGCTGTTCGAGTATGTTACCAAACTGGCTGAAGATAAACGGGGTTTGGGGGGTTTGAACACCTGAAGCTTTACATGGAGGATGCGGAACCACATGCGTTTGCGATTAAATTGCTGGATGAGTTTGTCGGTGGCATGCATGATGGGCTAGCTATATTGAAAGAATTAATTAAATGCCTAGCGGTGCGGATGTTTCATGTTGCAGCTCTCTTGTCCCTTTAGAAAGTGATGGCTTCGGAAGTTTTGATAGAGAAGCGATCGATGTTGTTGAGGCTGCTTATATCGAAAGAAGAATGCAGGGTCATCGTTTCGTCAAATATAGAGCACTTCCTGTTTAGCCTATCACTGTCTAGGGTAAGCTAAGCCTGTCCGGAGGATCCTTGATGGTAATGGGCTTAACTTAAACGTAACATTGGAAAGCATTCGAAAGTTGAAGTATTATCCAATTTTATCAAGGGTGCGACCGTTTCATTTTGTTTTAAAGCGTACTTTCATCACCAATTTAGTACAGCATCATTTTTGACAAAAGTAAGCAAGACCAGATAGCCCACAAAAGTTTGGCGCAAAATTAACAAATACGAAAAAATTTCAAATAAAGACAAAACTCTCAGATTTAAGTTAAGTTCAAGAGAACTTTGAAGTCAGAATAGAGGAGGATTCTTCCCCCCCCCCCCCCCCCCCCCCCCCCCCCCGTGTTTGACAATGAGGAGAAATTTTCCGGTGTCGGATTAGTATATTCCACGTGGTATCCGTTCGGCACATCCATGCCATTTAATACATTTTTAGATGTCTGGGATTGAAATCCTCTCTCTCTTCTCACCCCAATACTTTCTCTTTTATTTTTCTATCTCCAAATTCGAGCCGTCCAAAAATACAATGAACGGCTCGGATGCGCTGAGCGGGCACCACGTGGTACCCACCCGACACTTAAAAATTTCCCGACAATGAGGGCAGCAAAAATTTTTGTAACTGTTTATTTGGCCTAATGGATTGAGTGATTGGGGACTAATTTTACCGCCCATTAACTCTGATTAAAGTCAGAACTAACAGTAGCATTGATGGCAGGCAAGTAACAGTCGAATCTAAACACTTTTATGTTGCCATTAACGAAGCCAAGTGACCTTTGGTCTCCATCACTTCATCTCCCTTCCAGATCTCGCCGCCGCCTCCTTCCCTCCTCCCCCGGGCCCTTTCCTCCTCTGCTCTCCTCTCTTTGCAGGACATTTCTACTGTCTCGTTCTCGTATGCTGCCATTTCCTCCTGGTTTCGGTCCACTCTTGGTTGCCGCTTTGTCCGCTGGCTTCTACCCCTGGGGGAGGTTGGTCGGCCTAACGGCGTGGTCTGGCGGCGGCTGGTGGGGCTGTTTCTCGTGGATCTCCCACCGTGTAACATTCTTGAATGTTGCCGGTTTGGCCCAACGGCAAGCGGAGATCTACGGCAGGCGTTTCGGTTGGCCGGGGACCAGAGCATATGGGTCTGCTCTTAGCTTGAACGGGTGACATCGTGGCGGTATTATCGACGACGTTCATGGTTCCTTGGCTCACGGATTTCTCGGCCGTTTATGAGAATCGAAGCGCCGATTTCTCGGCGGCCTGGTTTGGGATTCGTGAGTGTGTGGGGAATGGGCGGCGTGGGTATTCTTATCGGTGTCCGGTGGTTATGGAGTCTCGGTTAGGGAGGAATTGATGGTGGTGGTTGGTTTGCAGGGGTGGTGGTCGGCATCTAGGGCTGCGGTGGCAGTGGGCTGCGATGTGCTGGGTGCATGGGAGTTTGGTTTGGGCCTGGCTCCTTCGGGCTGGGCCTGGCCAGCTTGGTTTGAGCTCTATTGTCTAATATGGGCAGTTAGGCCTTTAGGTGTTTATGTTCTTAATGACTGATCTGGATTTTCAGACCCACAGGTGTGTTGGGCTTTGCCCATTGGGTGTTCTGGGCTTGTCCCAATAGGTGTTCATCCAATTCTTTATTGGATTCCCCTTCCCCCTCCCTCCAACTTGATGTACCATTTGTCAAGTTTCTTAATAAAATTTTGTTGCTTATCAAAAAAAAAAACAGTCGAATCTAAACCAATGGCTTCCTTGCTGAATGTTTCACATAGCTTTTTTTTAGATATTTGGGATTTTTTATTTTTGTCTTTATTTAAAAAGAATTTGACATTTGTTAGTTTTGCGTCATATTTTTGTAGATTATTAGTTCGTCTTGACGAGAATAATAGGTCCGAATTGGCTCCTCAGCGGGACTTGACTGAATTGACCTTCTTCTCTAGGAAATCAATTTCCTCTTGCTCCGCTCGGCAGCACTGCATTCTGTAAAGCATCAATTTCATCCTGCTTTGTTCGGCAGCTCTGTGCTCCGAGAACGGATAGACATCTATTCCATCTTGCTCTGCTTGGCAGCTCCGCGCTCCACTGAGCAAATGGTTAAGGGACGAAAACCACCCACTCCCTCCAGGGAATTCAAATTCAAACGCCAAATGGCTCCAAGCAGTTAGGAGACTCCTCCAGATATCCAACCCCATTTTTCTCGGCTAATCACACGCCTATAAATGAGTCCCCTCTCCAAGAGAAGGAGACAGACGGGTACACACTCCCTAACTCTTCAAACACTTCCACTCTCTACGTTGTATTTTGGGCAAATTTCACTGACCTCCCCTGAGGTTTCTGACACCGACAGATACCTCCCCTGAGGTATCTGAAATTTCACTACCCTCCCCTCCTTTGGCTGACAATGCCAAAGGACCCCCCTCCGTTAATCTGCAGCTGGAACTTGGATGGAAAAGATGATGTCATTGTACTCTAACTTATAATATACCCATTTTACCATCACCCTTACTCTCCTTTGCTATAAATATATCCCCTCAGCAATATCTTTTCAGAGGCAATTAAAATGGAAATAAGAAAGCAAAACAGAGGAAAAAAATATTGAGGTAAGAAACCTGTGGTACAAAAATACAAAGGCAAAAACTTCATTTCTAACATTTTCTTAGCTCTCATAATTTTTCTTCCTCCTCCTAAAACCTGTGGTGCTCAAGAAACCATGGTTTCTTCAGCTTCAACTAAAAGATACAAGAATATGTACTGCATTTACAACTTGAAAGCAATTATCAAGGTAATAGATTCAAAGCCAAACAAAGGCAAACTAACTTCTTTGCCATCATATGCAAATTCCATACATCCAAGTAGCAGTCAAAAGGCTTAAGTTTGAAGTTTACAGTCATCCATATTACAAAAGAGGGCTAAATCACAGCATAATCAGGGCTATACATAAATTTGTATCCAACAAAAGATCACAAAAGTACTGAATCTATTTTGCCCTATACAAAAAAGTGGTATCTAAATATACTACCACATTAGCCCTATAGTATCATATACAAAAAGTTAGTCTTCAATATGTTCAATCAGCTCACAAAAAAGTCTCAAACTTCATGTCATCTGCAAGGCAAAGTGTGTCTGGACTGTTACGAGATGAATTGAAAATAAATACATGCAATAAGCAATTGAAATACTTGCTACTCACTTAGAAAAAAGACCATCATATGCAAATTCCATACATCAAACATGCAGGAGCATGTTTTTTTTCTTTTCTTTTTTTATCCGGGCAGGAGCAAGTTTGTTGTTGTACGTCTTTTCCTGTTCTACCAATAGAAACTAAATAGACACTTCAAATAGGTCATTCTCAACGGGGGTAGAAGTAGAACATACCATACAACAACCCAAAATAATCAAGCAAGGCAAAGGTTGCTTATGAAAGCCAAATCCAGAAGAAGTAAAAGCAAACTTTATGTTTATTGGACCTTGCTACACTATCTCGCTATGTTCATAACTGAATAGAACATGTAGCTATGTGGGCCCAACTTAAGAGATAATTCAATGGATGAGGACAACTGGTTTGGACAGCAATAGCATCAATGACAATTGATCAACCTTACGAATTCTAGAATCAAAAACCAAGTTAAAACGGATTGGAATTAGAAGTGCTTTCTAATTTCACACATCTCAATTTCTATTTGTATGAGCCAATGTATGTGAGTGTGTTATCCAAAGTGCTCCTTTTAACTAGAACCCCCATAGGTTTCCTAATCATTTTTATGAATGCTTCAAAGAGGAACAATTCCTCAAGTTGGACCAAACAAAGGAATACAGAATCCAAGCATCCTTCAGAAGCATTATGAAAAATCCAAAGCCCATAGACATACAACTGCTGGGCCAAAAGGAGCTAGGCTAGGCTCTCGCATGTAGTACAACGAAGGTTCACTTTCATGAACTTTTCTGTGAATCAATGCAGTCATGTCCTCTTCGGTGAGTGCATAAGGTTTAATTTCACTTCACATACAAGACGACAATTACCGAAAGCAACCTATAAGTACAAGTAAAAGTATCGCTGTAAAGCCCCAAATTTCTGAAACCCTAACTTACAGAAGCCATATTCAGATTAACCCACAAATTTTCAAACCCTAACTAATCGGATTAACCAAAACAAATTGCAGGACAACCAAAAAAACCCTAAGAAAAGCCCCAAATTGATTTCATAGGATGCATTGCATTATAGGACGCATTACACAAAATAAAACAACACTAAACCAAAAAAAACATGGATTACAGCCATATAAAGGGAACAGAAAAGCCCCAAATTATGAAATCTGAACTTACTATTCAGATTTCACTACAAAACCCAAAAAAACTTGTAAAAAAAAGAAGAAAGAAGCAAAATCTAACAAACATACCTACACTATTTAGGGTTTACCTGATTACCTGTATTAGCTTAAAAGATGAATCGTTCTTAGAGAGTTTGAGTCCCACGATCTTCTTCTTTAAAAACGACCCACCTTCTTCAAGTGTTGGAGAAGAATCGCGAGCATCATCGTGTTATCGTCTTCTTACGTGATCTGATCGTCGTTCCTCATCGTTTCTTCTTCTTCTTCTTCTTCTTCTTCTTCTTCTTCTTCTTCTTCTCTCTCTTTCTCTCTCTCTCTCTGTGTTGAGAGCGTATTCTTCTTCTTCTCTCTCTTTCTCTCTCTCTCTGTGTTGAGAGCGTATTGAATGGAGAGAAAATATCTCCAACTGTGACTTTATATACATAAGGGCAATTTCATCTTTTCAGGCTCATTTAACGCTGAACTTAATGCCATCTCAATTAAATTGGCGGGAAGGGGGTCCTTTGGCATTGTCAGCCAAAGGAGGGGAGGGCAGTGAAATTTCAGATACCTCAGGGGAGGTATCTGTCGATGTCAGAAACCTCAGGGGAGGTCAGTGAAATTTGCCCTTGTATTTCGCATTTCCTCCAATAAAATAAAATACTAATGCATCGGAGGTGTTTCGGTCGGCACCACAACGTTTCCTCCACCAAAATATTGACTTTTGCAGGTCATTGGTCGAGCACGGCGAAAAATTATTCATTATAGAGGAATCAGAAAAATAAGAAATTATGACTTTTACCCAAATATTCTGAGAATTATCTAAGATAAAGCCCAAAAATTTGGATTTTTTGGGCTTTATCCTGAATAATTCCTAGAATAATTGGGTAAAAACCATAATATTTACTTTTCTGATTCCTCTCGATGAGACAAACTGATAATTCACAAAAAAAATTGATGCAAAACATACAATTACAAAAAAAAATTAAATAAGGACAAAAAACCCACACACAAAAAAAAAAAACCTTTGTGAAACAAAGGCCCAGGCCTATAGTTAATCCACTGGGTAACGCCCGAACAGCGCCGGCCCCTACATTTGGGTTGCCCAAGCCCGACCACAAGCTTGGTTGTCCACTTAGTATCAAGTATAAAAAATAAAAAAAAAACCATACAAGAAAAAAAAAAACTTAGAATAACAATAACAATGTACCTTTAGCTTCAATTACATCAAAAATTCAAAAGCAAAATGAAACCTGGTTATAGTACTTTATGATTAGCACAATCTGATTTAAAGAAAATAACTTCTCCTTAGATTTTTTAAAGCAAATTCTTCAATTAAATTATCGTATTCTAACTTATCTAAGTACGAGTTTTCAATTGAGATCATAGTCTCGATCAATCCACTTAATCTCTCCTATGACATGGTAGTCCGAAGATATGTTTTTATCAACTTCAACTTAGAAAAGCTCCTCTCCGCCGAAGCAACTATGACCGGAATAGTCAACAAAATTCGATAAGCAACCCAAACCATTTGGAAACCGCCATCTTTCCAATAAGACTTTATAAAATCAAGGATGTCGATCGATTTTGTAACTTCTCTCGGCAATACTGTTTTCAAATGTCTAAGTTCTTGGAATAACTCCTTCCCATAAATATCACCACGTTGTTTGTACTCCAAGAAACTTTTTAGTTTAGTACAATACTCCATCAATTGCTCTTCACTAACACTCTTAAATTCGCGTTAAACAAAAATCCAAAGATTGAGTCATAAAGTTCAAATTGCTTAAACCGGTCTTTAAGTGATGCAAGAGATTGATCTATGATGTGGAGGAAATAAGAAGTTCTAAAACGCTCTTCTGGTGATTGACTTCCATGGGCATCATCTACCACATCCTCATCAAATTGCTTCTTTCTTTGAACAACTCTTTATTTGGCAAATATCGGTTCAAAACTAACATCATGAGCAAGTTCTTTGGCTTCCTTCATTAAGTCTTCAAAACCATCTTCTCTAAGCTCTTCAAAGAATAAAATAAACTCTTTTATCCTTGTAATTGCATCTTCAATATCCATATCTTCTCATTGAAGAATTTTGCTAACTTGATTATTTTGTCTAAGATTTTGTACCAAATACATAAGCTAATCAAGAACTCAAAATCCTCCAAAGCATTCTTGCACAAGCCTTTAGCTTCCAAAAACACAATATCTTCTTTAAAAATATTTGCAATTTCGATCAATGCATCTCTTAATTCCGGTGCTTGATTTCTTATTACTCTAACACTCTCTACATGACTTTCCCAACGAGTAACTTACAATGCCTTTGGTGTCAAACCCTTCACATATGCTCTAAGAATATCCCACCGTTGTGTTGAACCCGAAAATAAAGGATAAACTTTTTGCACATATCCAAAAAAGTCTCTTGCTTTAGCACAAGATTTTGACATATCACATAGTGCAAGGTTTAAGTTATGACAACCACATGGAATATAGAATGCTCTGGGATTTACATCAAGTAGCCTTTTTTGTACACCTTGATTTTTACCTTTCATATTTGAGCCATTGTAATAACTTTGTCCTCTTATATCATCAATGTTGAGTTTGAGATCAACCAAAACTCTTTCAAGTCGCTTGAAAAGCCCAAGCCCCGACGTGTCATGAACCTTAATAAATCCAAGAAAGAATTCATCCACCTTGACTTTATTTTCATCCTCAACATCCACACATCTTATAACAATCGACATTTGTTCATCATGACTAAGATCCGGAGTACAATCAAGGATAACCGAAAAGTACTTTGCTTGTAAAATCTTCTTCAAGATTTTATCTTTAATCTCTTTCGCCAACAAGCTTATTAATTAATTTTGAATTTTCTGACTAAGATAATGATTTTGAATCTCTTTATCTACCACACGTTGAAGGTGCTCTTGCATAATAGAATCAAATTCCGCAACAAATTCAATAAGTTGACAAAATAGTCCATTATTCTTCTCATAAATCTTCTCATTAGTTCCACGGAATGGCAAACTATTTCGAGAAAGAGTCTTCACAACCCCAATTATTCGAACTAGTATCATCTTCCAACGAACTCTCTCTTTGTCAATTATATCTTCCATTTTCTTGTCAATTGTTGCTTTTTGTTGAAGTCCCTTTTGCAAATCCACCCACCTCACGACATTGGTGATATGTTCTACATTCCTTTCATGGTCTCTAAGCTTTGTATGAAAGTTATGCCAATCACTAGTTCTCTCTCCGGCCAAACTAGTTGTTATTATTTTATGTTTGAATAACTTGCAACAAAAATAAAAGACCTTGTTCAACTCATTTGAATACACAAGCCACTTCCTTTTTGCTTCTTAACATTTGGAAGATCACAAATGTAAAGATGGGAAGAAAAGTGTCTCCCACGAGTACCTTCTTTTGGAAATGCATCATTCTCTCTTACGATCTTAATAGGACCTCGTAGAACTAACATTATCCTCTTCGAATCATTAATGCTTCCCCACAATCCTGGATCGTAATTCACATCAACATCTTTGTCAAGGTCAAACATACTCATGTTCTTCATTCCCTACATTTTCATTCATAGGAGTAGGGCCTTCATTATGCCCCTCTCTAGATTCTTCATTTCCTACATCAACATCTTCACTCATAGGTTCCTCATGAACATCACCCGTATTTGCACCACTAGCTTCTTTATTAACATCTTTATCTATAAGATTATCATTCACATCATCCTGAGATTATCATTCACATCATCCTCTCCAAATTCTTCATCACTTGCTTCTTTAACTTGACTCAAAAGAAGAGATTTTTATTTTTTCGCATTAAATAGACTAGATATTGAACCCATTAGTGATTTTTCCATCGCATCTTTCCGTTGCCTCACTTTTCTATTTTGAGATCCGGATTTTTCTTTGCGCACTCTCACTCTATTCTTGTCATTCTCGTTGTTCGTCATAGTACCTATATTAGTACACCTCACCAATCAAAAACCCAATACAAATAATCTTTAATCCTACTAATTACTAAATCACTAAATCAGTCAACTATGAGATTAAAAAAAGCAGTCACATTTCATACTTATGCTCTGAATTTATTATTCATTTATGCTCCACTACCATTTTTATATTAATTTAGTCTCCACTCCTCCACTAACCAATTCAACCGAACAAAAAAATTCAAAGAATAAAGAAAAGATTCAACTATTATTCAAATGAAGAACAAAGAAGTCAGAAGTGCACTTACTGTTAGCTAGACTCGTTAGTCGACGTTACTACCGAGGCGAGATGAGAAGACTTTGATCCGCGATTCGACGTTGGCAACTTGAATCTGTTCTTGCCTCTTGGCTCTTGCAATTTTGCAAACGATTAAACGAAGATAGAAGAAGACTTTGAATCTTTGATTGGCGTTGGCGACTTGGGTATTTCTTTTTCTTCTTCAAAATTAAGTTTAAACGAGGTATGAAAAATGTGGGGACAAATGAAGTCCCATCCCTTCTGATTCCTGATTTCCCGTCCCTTCTCTTTTCTTTTCTTTTTTTTCGTTTTATATCTGGTATATGCCCTTTTAATTTGCCTTCTTAATTTTTGGCCTCCTAATTTTCTTTCTCTCTCTTATTTATCCCAGGCATAGAAAACTCTTTGTTTGCCCTCCTAATTTTTCCAAGTATCATAATTTTTTTGGAAACTATACATCTTTACATTTTTTTTTTGAATTTGTAAAAAAAATTTGAATTATGCCTCTACATTTTTTTCTGTTGGATTTCAAATTTTTTTAATATATACACAAATTTTTTTTTTTGTTGCCCCTTGCCGGGGGTTGCCCGAGCCGGCAAGCCTGCGGGGCTTACCCCGGCCGGCCCTGCGCCCGAACCATTGCTGGGGGTATGTTTTTTCGATACAGTTAATATTTTCATGTGTCCAGTGTATAGCTATAGCTGTAAAGCTACTGATTTCCTTTAGTTGAAATATGAATTCATTTCTCATCTTCCAAATGGACCACATGACTGCAAATGGAATGGTATCCCAGATCAGTTTTTTTTCCTGTTTTTATAGCTTCCGCTGCTCCACCATAGCATAATAAGAGCAACTTCTTCCCCACAGAAGATGCAACCAGCATCCTCATCCTCATTTAGAATTCCCAACCTTAGAAGATAATCTGCGAAGCATTGCACTCTATGAGGGGGCTGCATTGTGCCAAATCATGTGAAATGCCTTACTTTCCATATTAACAGAGTTGTGGGGCCCCAAATTGACTGCAATCTTGTACATAGATGAAACAGAGAAGTTGTTTGAATTGCAGACTTTCCATATGAGCATATCTTAACCAATTGGGGCTAGCTCAGTTGACCAGAACTCTTGCATCTCACTAGGAGGTCAAGAGTTCGAGTCTTCCCACCTATGTATGTATGGGTGTTCTTTACTTTGTATTTGTTGGGGTTATTTCTCCATTTAATGGGGCTTATAGTTAAGTTGGGCCTATTTATCATGTTGGTTCAGTTGTTGGGCTTGGTTATCTCCTGAACTTTCACACAATGGATGCAGTGTCTCATAATTTGTACTTCATTCATATTGTAATAATCCCTCCTACCAATTGGCAAAAAAAAATAAAAATGAGCATATCTTTCCCTTGATCAGTACCAATCCTTCCAGCATGTCATATAGACTGAGTTCATTTCTTCCACTTCCCACGAGTATAAATTTCTGCTGAATTGGAAATCCCACGAGTCCAGTGTAATGTAGTGTAAGTTCCTTTCCAAACGAGTTTGGGAAAAAAAAAGAAGAAAAGAAGTGTATCAACCTTAGCTTAATTTGTCGCATTTTAAGCAATCTTAAGTTGCTCAGTTTTGATAGTTGAGGGGGTCACGCTAGCCAATTTTTTAGTTGGGAGGACGTGATAGTTGAGGGAGTGTTTTTTATACACTACAAGAAAAATTACATTGGGTGACGAATGAAAATCGTCACAAATTGCATATTTTTCGTCACAAATAATATAGGTGACGAAAAAAAATTTGTCGACTAAAGGTTGTCGAGGATTCCTACTTGGTGACGAAATCTGTTTTTATGGCGTTGTTCCCATAACGCAGTTGCGGTTCTCGATAATTTAAATCGGAAGAACATAGATATTTCCCCATATTGTCCAAGGTGCAGCTCCAAACATGAAACCTTGGAACATATGCTCTTCCAATGTAAATTTTCGAGAGATGTGTGGTGTCAATCCCCCTTTGCTCATACTGTATCTAGTTCCTGGGACTCGGCTCATTTTTTAGATTGGTGGTTTGGTCTTGCTATCGTCTCCCAGTCATATGTTGGTGGTACTGATTTGGGGGCTCTTCTTGCGTCAATTTGCTGGTTCTTATGGAAAGCCCGCAATAAAACCCACTTTGAAAGTCAAAAATGGAATAGCTCCAGAATTTTGGAAGAAAGTTTTGCAATCTGTTCTGAATTCAAGGATGCCAATGCTTCGACTTGTACTTCCTCTAATACTGCTGCTCCTTCCCCTCTTGTTAATTGGTGTCTCCCCCCTCCTGGTATCATTAAACTTAATGTTGATGGTGCTGTGGATAAGAGTGGTGGTCTGGTTGGTGTTGGGATAGTAGCACGAGATCATGCGGGGCAAATTTTGGGAACGACATCCATTCCTTTTCCTGGTTTATTCTCTCCGAGAACTGCGGAAGCACTGGGCTTTCGTGAAGCGCTGGTTACTGCTGCGAACAAAGGTTTCTCTAGTATTATTGTCGAAGGTGATTCTATTCAGATTGTGCAAGCTCTTACTCAAGTTGGAAAATCTTTCTCCGATTGTAGCTCTATTCTTTCCGATTGTTTAGAGCTTATTCATTTGTTTTCCTCTTGTGTTTTTAAATATGTTAATCGTTCTTTCAATAGAGTAGCCCATTCGTTGGCTAAGCAATCCCTATTAGGTGTTAGGTTAGAGAATTGGGGGGGTCCTGTCCCCCATTTTTTGGCTAACCTTGCCCTTGATGATGTACAGTCTTCGGGCCATCTTTCCTCTTAATAAAATCCTGAACTCTTTCCGTGAAAAAAAAAAAAAAAAGTAAATAATTGGTGACAAATTTTTTTTCCTCGCTTATTGTGCTTTTTGGCGACAAAAAAATTCGTCACCGATAGGTTACACCAATATAAGAAATTAGTGACGAATTTTTTTCGTTGCAAAAGACGTTTCACATGGAAAAAAAAATGCTTCTTTCTTGCTTCTGCTGGTTTTCGAACCCGAGTCCTTTGAGTTTTTTGCACAAGCTCCGACCAACTGCACCACACACACTTTGCAGTAAATATTTGAAATATCTAATATATAACATATATGTTTAACATGAAAATATATTTCGAATGTAATTTCGAACCTTTAAACATTAAAATTAGCAATTTTGATAAACATGAAAGTTGTAGGCAAATGAGTTATTGTTCAAACCCAATTTGAATTATCTTAATCGGAGTTTTTAGTAAAGAGTTATGTCCGAAATACATTTAGTGACAAAGCGAAATTCATAAATTTCGTCACGAAAGGTACCCATTTGACGACGAAATATATTTTTTGTCATTGAAAGCGTTAAAATGGTGACGAAATTATTTTTCGTCACCAAAGTTAAGCATTGGTGACGAAAAATATATTTCGTTACTAAATTGGTCACATTTGGCGACGAAATATATTTTTTGTCACCAAATGATTATCTTTGGTGACGAAAAATAATTTCGTCACCTTTTTGTAAGCTTTCGGCGACGAAAAATATATTTCGTCACCAAATGGGTACATTTGGTGATGAAAATATTTTTTTCGTCGCTAAACAGGTATAATTGGTAACGAAATTATTTTGTCACGGAAGTTGTCAAAATAGTGACGAAATTAAATTTCGTCGCCACTTTTTCGTCACCAATTTTCATTTTTCTTGTAGTGATATTAAGCCTATTTTTTTTCCCACATATAAATGTCATGTCAAGATACTTTAATAGTGCTACCTAGGACAAAGGAACTTACACGCACACTACTACTGAACAATTTTCCCTCCAACAAAGGAACTTGCACTTACACTACACTGAAAAATTTATATATATCTTGACATTTGACATATAAACTTCAGGATACTTTACGTGTTTCACGGTAAAAACTGCTGAACACCGCGACGTAGCAGGAACCGGCCGGCCGGTTCCGTGTGCAATTTTCAATCCCGTCGCGGCGTCGCTACACAGGTCTATCCCCGAACCGACCCCTCGAAAAAGCGCTACGAACCGGCCGGAACGGTTCTTAGCGACTGGTTTTTAAAATCATGCGCATGAAAACAGATTCCAGATTATACCTTTATATTCTAGTTTAAAAGTAGGATAGAATTTATAAAAAAGAAAATAGTCTTATGTCCATTATGTAAATTTCATAAACTCACAAGTCCACCTATTCATTTTGTAAGGTCTCAAGTCCATTTTAGGTTATCCTAGAGTAGGTTAGGATATACTAGGGTTTAGACACTTTCATAAGATTTTAGGGTGCATTTTTCTAATTATAGAATAGGGTACGTACCCTAAGGTAGGGTAGATTACTCTAGCGTAGGATACCCTAGGGTTTAGACACTATCATAGGGTTTTAGGATGTGCTTTCCTATTATAGGGTTTTAGTGGTTTAGGCATTGTCATAGGGTTTAGGGGTTTAGGCACTTTCATAGGGTAACCTAGGGTTTAGACACTTTCATAAGATTTTAAGGTGCACTTTCCTATTATAGATAGGGTACCCTAGGGTAAGATACATTACCCTAGCATAAGGTACCATGGGGTTTAAGCACTTTTATAGGGTTTAGGTGCACTTTCCTATTTTAGGTTTTTAGTGGTTTATGAACTTTCATAGGATTTATGGTTTTATGCACTTTCATAGGGTACCCAAGGGTTTAGATTGTGTGAACTTGTGGTTTTACGAAACTATCAAGTGGACACACTCAAAAAACACAGTTTTCTATGTGTTTGCCTTGAAAAATGTTTAAAATATTGTATCGGAAATTATGTTTTTTTAATAATCTTCTTGCCTTTTTAACAACCTAATGGACTGTGAATAGCGTAATCAATTAATAGTAATTCCTCCGTCCTATAAAGTTTTACGAAATTACGTGCAATTTTTAAACTAAAAAATATGTATTTACTAAAATAATTCCAAAGTAGATGAAACCAACTCAGAAATAATGTTGGAGATTTCGAACGTAAAACCTAGGAGGGATCGAAATCCTAAATATTAGGCCTTAACCATTGATCGGCCAACTTGTGGGTTATGTAAACTTACAATGATTTAGAGCACTGAAAGTCTCGACAAGTTCCCTAGCAGCCACTTGAAAAGCCAAGAGAATGATAGAGATCAAAAGACCTGAAAAACAAAAAAAATGCTAACTAAAACCCATTTTTCCTGAGTATAAGGAAAGGGCAAGTAGGTTTCACCCCTTTATAGCCCCAAAAAAGTTATGACATTCATTTTCCACGAATTTACTGTATTTGGTCCCAAGAAGACTTGGACTGTTGGGTCAACGTCCAAGTTCAGTGGGTGATAAGAGCCATAGAAAACAATGTTTAAGAAGGGAATGCTACGGTAGAGTAGATTACCCTAGCGTAAGGTATTCTAGGATTTAGACATTTTTATAGAGTTTTAAGGTGTACCTTTTCATTATAAGGCTCTAGTGGTTTAAGCACTTTCATAGGATTTAGAGTTTTATACACTTTAACAATAACAGAATATCCTAGGGTTTAAGTTGTGTAGATTTGTGGCTTTACGAAACTATGACGAGCTTATGAAATGTCGAGAATTTAAAAGCGGTTGCACTTGCTTATAAATAGCTGTAACTTCAATTATGAGTAATTGAAGTAGCTGTTGTAACAAAGCTGAAGATGAACTTTAAATTACTTTAGATTCTCAAATCGGGTTCTAGCCAACACCACCTAAAAACATGTATGGTTTGTGTACGTAACGAACCAATTTTGAACACACTTTTAACGAACAAACATGAGCTCAAACTCGAGGAGCTTAGTTCGTTTAGTAGCCGTACCACCATCCAGAACAATAAATTGGCTCATCGTTTTTGACAAAAGTAAGCAAGACCAGATAGCGTGGTTTGTGCCAAGCTGAGTAGAAGCAACAAAACAACACCAAGAAACGAAATGATCTTCCACGGACTATTGAAGTAATCCCGCCGGAGCTTCGTGGTCCATATGTTCTGCCGGCGCTTACAATACGCATTTATGTCGTTGAAGTCCCCGTAGTAACAGAAGTCGGCGCGAGACACCTGGACACACGTGGAACACTTGCTGAAGACTGCCGAGACGGCTTCGTCGTCACCCAGCATGTTCTCGAGGATCCCACAACGGCGGAGCAAACTGACGTCCCTCGCGGAGTTGATGAGGCAGCACAAGAAAGTCAGGTAATCCTTGACGTATTTGGGGCCGGCGTCCTGGAGATGCTCCTCGTGCGCGATCAAGTTCCTGAAAAAAGTCTCGAACCTCTCTTCTACAGCAAAATGTGGGATCTCGATTACCCCGTTTACAAACCTTATGTATAACAACGGGGTACGCTTAGCCTTCTTGAACCTGATCCCGGCCTCATGTAGCTCTGTGGCAGAATGTATATAATCCCATCTCTTTTCGTCGTGGCAAATATTTCTATAAGACACCAATTTGACAACCGAAGATGATAGGATATGGTGTACTACACCGAGAAAATGCTTCATGTCGTCGAGTGAAATCCCGTATGAAATTCTCAGTAACCTTTCGAAACCCGGAGACATGGTGCAAATATAATGTTCTCGGACACAATAGCCGTACCGTATGATTAAGTCGACCATGTTGTCTCGTGGATCTGGAATTTTCGTCATGGTGAACAAATGCACGAGAATGAAGAACGGGAGTTGATTCTCGAACAGAATTAAGTCCCGCCATATACCGTGGAGGATCCAATCCATTTTGAAGATAGGGTCGTTTGTATCTCTCAACATTGTCAAGGAGAATTTGCGGAGAAACTCAACGATAAAACAGCTGTCGAGAAGCATCATTTCCACAAACTGCTCTTCGCTGAGGTTTATGGAGTCGGCATAACATCCTTGCGCTCTTTTCCGCAATTTCCTCATGGCTACAACGTACCTATCTACGCTCGTCTCCTCTGTTCGTTTAAGAAGCAATCGAAGATATTGCAATTTGTGTTCTTCCATCATCCGTAGATGGCCTTTACCGCGGTGATATGGTCCAATCGACAGTATTTCTGGTTCGTAGGCCTTTTTGCTCTGCCTACGTAGTCCATCATGAATCTTGTAAATATACCACTCAAAATGTGCACCAGATAGGTGAGTAAGCTTCTCATCTAAACGAAGGGAGAGAGGATCAGCATTTGCATTGGGCATCATATCTCACCAAGATGTAGAAACCCTGTCCAAAGAATCACCAAAAGATTTTTAAAGAACAATATAAAAAGAAAATGTACGAATTCTCATTAGGGAAAATTATAGAATGATGTTCTTGAGAGTCTTGGTTTGACACTTCGCTGACTGACCCTCAGTAAGGGCCGAGGACAAAATAGGAGCAAATACCAAATACTACTACATTATTACAACAGGCAAAGAACTTTACTACTTCCTAATGACTGAAAGTAAAGCAACAATTAAACTTTGTTTCACTTCTCACTTATTGCACACAACACTTCAAAGAGTAAAACAACAGCTGCACTAATCTAAGTAGTATTCGGAACGAGTCATACTGGCAAGAGTAAAACTCGGTAGGTTTACTGTATGATGATACAAACATTAAGATATAAATACATGTTATATGGGCATAGGCAGTAGCCGATGATACAAACATTAAGATATAAACTTTCTTCCCTCAAGACATGCTGAAACTGGTGCGAGCCATAAATGTACCTAGTTACACAAGGTAAAAATCTTTGCGTTGTTTCTTTCTGTTCGTGCTTGATTTGTTCATTGTGCCATTTTGTATGTGTGTTGGTCCTGGCATACTTGACAGGTTTTCTAGAAATGTTTTTCATGAACTTTCCTAATCTTACATGCTATGGCTAGAACTCAATATCCAGTTAGTCTATGTAAGCAGAAACTAAACACCCTTCAGATTAAACCTTTCATGATCAGTTTACAGTAGGTGATACAGCTAACTAAAGAAACATTAAGGGCATAGAGGAGAAACCACAAATTTCCATCCGAGGGACGGTAAAAAAAATTAGTAATCCAAAGTCCAAACAACACAAATCACGGTATAGCCAGTTCGCCAATAAAAAAATGTTTTTATTAAATGCCCCGAATTCCTATATTAAGTGGTAAGAGAGAAAAGGACGAGAAAATGTATTAGCACAAATCTTTTTCATGATAATACAAGTATTCTATATAGAAGAATTAAGCAAACCAGTATTTCTAAATTTTTCAGCTTATATATATAGTTATATAGATCTATTAAAATTAAAGTCGAATTCTTATTTATATATATGATCGCAGAAGGGTTTTTTCTTTCAGCTGGAACCATAGTTCCAAAATTTTTGCAAGATGCTTTCAAGAACTTCTAGTTTGCATTGAAATTTATCAAACCATTACCCAGGATATCTCAAAAGGAGAAGCCTATCATACACGATTCAATAAAATTTGGTGACAAAACTTTTGGTTACCAAAAAAATGCGTAACTAACACCAAAAAAATACGTAACTAAGCAAAAGATGTACTCCGTATGTCACTAACCGAAAAAATGCATAACTATTTTGGATTTACCATACACACCTATTCGTATTTTACCAAAACAATAATTGCATAACTAATGAGTCAAAAAAACATGATTAACATAACTAATGAGCCAAAATTGTAAAACATGATGTAACCGTATTGAAAAGTTCAAAAAACTGTTACGAAACGGCCGGTACGTTACGTTACGGCCAATTTTTAAAACCTTGAAGATCTTATTATTCTGATCATATTATTCTAAAGAGACATAATCAAATTTTGTCTCTAAGGCTCTCATAATCACGTTTCTGCTCCATAGGATTGCAAACTGATGGTATGAATTTTTTATTTAACCAAAACGTTGCCATTTTGGTGTGTGGGTAGGGGCTGATGTGCCTTTGGGGCAGCAGAGCCCCCGGGTCCGGGTAATAAGTGGAGAGAGATAGAGAGAGAAATGTTGGAAGTAGGGGGAATTTTTTTAAAAATTCTTTTTGAAAATTTGAGCACTTAATTTTTTTTGAGACCGTTTATATATTAAAAAATATGGTTAAAAAATTAAGTGCTCCAATTTTTAATCCGTTTGAACGGGTGTGAAGATCTTATTATTCTGATCATATTATTCTAAAGAGACATAATCAAATTTTGTCTCTAAGGCTCTCATAATCACGTTTCTGCTTCATAGGATTGCAAACTGGTGGTAAATATTTTTTATTTAACCAAAACGTTGCCGTTTTGGTGTGTGGTAGGGCTACTGTGCCTTTGCCGTTAACGGCAAGTCACGGATTGAGACGGCAGGGGGTAAATTGAATAAAGGAGTGAAAGTTCAGGTGTCCAATTGAAGTTTATTTAAGTTCAGGTGCCTATTTGACATTGAGTTTAAAGTTCAGGGGTTTTTTTGAATTTTTCCCAGAGAGTTATGCACACATTTACACTGTCGACACAAACTTCTAAATTGGGACACCTTACTACTTTGAGCATAAACTTGACTTGTTTTCAAAGATTGATTTGGTCGTCATGAACAAAAAGACCACTATCAAATGTGCTGCAAGCTGGAAGGAAGACTAGCTTGACAAAAAGTCTGGGACCACATACACTGATTTTCGCCGAGCCAAAAGAAGTAAATTTAAATGTTTGATTAATCACTAAGGTATTGCAATGAAATTTTGGCATATCGTAATAAGAAAATGCTAATAACAACCCAATGGACTATCAATATATAAGACAAGAAAATGACAAAAATAAAATAAAAAACACAATTCTCTATGTGTTTGCCTTGAAAAATGTTTAAAATATTGTATCGAAAACTATGTTTTTTTTAATGATCTTCTTGCCTTTTTAACAACCTAATGCCTAATAGACTGTGAATAGCGTAATCAATTAATAGTACTTCATCCGTCCCATAAAGTTGTACGAAATTAGGTGTAATTTTTAAACCAAAAAATAATATATGTATTTACTAAAATAATTCCAAAGTTGATGAAACCAACTCAGAAATTTTAATGTTGGAGATTTCAAACATAAAACCTAAGAGGGATCGAAATCCTAAATATTAGGCCTTAACCATTATTCGGCCAATTTGTGGGTTATGTAAACTTACAATGATTTAGAGCGCTGAAAGTCTCGACCAGTTCCCTAGTAGCAACTTGAAAAGCCAAGAGAATGATGAGATGAAAAGGACCTGCAAAACAACAAAAAGCTTACTAAACCCATTTTTCCTGAGTTATACAGTAACTTATAAGGAAAGGGCAAGTACGGTTCACCCTTTTATAGCCCAAAAAATGTATGGCATTCATTTTCTTCGAATTAATTTATTGTCTCTGGTCCCAAGAAGACCTGGACTTTTGGATCAACGCCCAAGTTCAATGGGTGATAAAGAGCCATAGAAAACAATGTTTAAGAAGATAATGTTTAAGATAATGGAGCAGAAACGTGATTATTAGAGCTTTAGAGACAAAATTTGATTATGTCTCTTTAGAATAATATGATCAGAATAGTAAGATCTTCACACCCATTCAAACAGATTAAAAATTGGACCATTTAATTTTTTAACTATTCTCTTCTTTTTTTTAAAAGGGTCTCAAAAAAATTATTGCTCAAATTTTCACTCCGTTTAAATCGGTGCAAATATCTTTTGTTTTAGGAAAATAGTTTAGTAAAAAAAAATTTGAAATTTTTTTTTTCATAAAGAAAACAGTTTTTTTTTGTTGAAAAACTGTTAGAAACCGGGTCCCCTTAAATTACTCCCACTTTTAAATTTCTTTATTTATTTAATTACTTTTATCTTATTTATTTAATTTCTATAAATACACCCTTTCTATATTAAAAAATATAATTCAAGAATTAAGCGCTCCAATTTTCAGTTCCGTTTAACCGGGGCGAAGATCATATTTTTTTTTATCATTTTATTCTAAATGGTCATAATGACTTAGGCCTTTCAACGAACACCCTAAGACTCATTATTTAGTTTCAGGACTCTCTTAGGGTGTCTATTGAAAGGCCTTGGAGCCAATACAATAATTACGAGAGATAATTACAAAAGTGGATTTCAAAATTTAAAAAATATATAATAACCAAAAAAACTCCTTTATTTTTCAAACGGATTGAAAATTGAAACACTTATTTTTTTACACCGTTTATATATTAAAAAATAGTTTAAAAAATGAGTGTATTCAAAAATTTACTACGACCATTTAGGATGAAATGTTTAGAAAAATAACATCTTTGCACTGGTTCAAACGGATAGAAAATTGAAACACTTATTTTTTTAACTATATTTTTTAATATATATATATATATATAGGAAAAAAGGAAAAAAAACAGTTGGATTAATTTTTAACTATATTTTTTAATATATAAACGGTTTTAAAAAATAAGTGTTTCAATTTTCAATTCGTTTGAATTGGTACAAAGATATTATTTTTCTAATCATTTCATCCTAAATAGTCGTAATAAATTTTTGGCTCTAAGGCCTTTCAATAGGCACCCTAAAAGAGTCCTGAAACTAAATAAAGAGTCTTAGGGTGCTCGTTGAAAGGCCTTAGAGTAAAAAATTTAATTAACACAGTCGGGATCCAATCCTAGCACGAACTCAAATTGTTTTGGCATTAAAAGTAGAGAAAATATGTTAAGACTGGTTAATGTTGTACTTATACATATTTATTTATTTTATATAGATTTTTGAAAGCATAGAAAATATGTTAGCTTGGGCGCGGAGCGTTGATCTTAAATATGGTATTGTGGTGGTTAATTGAAAATAGAATTTGAGTTAACCAAAAAAAACAAAGAAGGGGGAAAAATGGGAAAGGAAACAAATAAAGAAAAGAATTGAAAATTAGAAAAAAAAAAAAAAAAAAAAGAAGAAGGATTAAAACTGGAAAGAACGGGAGGGGGAGTAGAGAAAAAAACAGAAAAAGAAAAACTGGAAAAAAGAAGGGAGGGGGGAGGGTAAAACGGGAAAGGAGGGGTGGGTCCGGGGGAGGGGGGGGGGGGGGGGGGGGGGGGGGTGGCGGCGCTGTGTCGTGCCGGGGGGGGGGGGGGGAAGCAGCTCTCCCCAAAAAATGTATGGCATTCATTTTCTTCGAATTAATTTATTGTCTCTGGTCCCAAGAAGACCTGGACTTTTGGATCAACGCCCAAGTTCAATGGGTGATAAAGAGCCATAGAAAACAATGTTTAAGAAGATAATGCTAAAATGCTAGGCTCGTTTATCCAACGAGCCGAGTTTCCAACAGCTCGAGCTCGTTTATCTAACGAGTTAAAATGCTAGACTCGAGCTCGTTTGTTTAGCATCCGAATCGAGCTTGAACGAGCTTTTCTTTAATCCAGTCTCGAGCCGCTCGACTGATTTGCAGTCCTGGTTGTGGAGAAATAGGGTAGATTTTCGAGTTTGCAGAATTTTTTACTCATTTAATTTGGACCTCTCAAAAAATGTTTGATCATAGGAGTATCTTGGAAAGCACTTTCGGAAAACATCTCTTGTAACAAAACACCTTATTTTCTCCGTTAATGTGATCATCGAATGCGTCATACCTTTGTCCTTTTATTTCCAGTCTTGTTTATACTTTATAGTACACGGCTTCTTTGCAGTCTAACGGCAGAGAGCCCTTGCAGTTGCATCGCGACCGCTTATCTTTACATGTTACGGTCCAAATTTTTTAAAAAAAATTCCGGAGAAAAGTTAAACTTTACCTCGGAATTTTTTTTTAATCTCGACTGTTAAAAATATCGCGATCACTTGGCCAGCAGACAAGCCAAATTCTGTTTTTATCTGCTTAATTACTTCTTCTTTGTTGTTGGAATCTTGTACTTTGAAGAGAGTTATGCACACATTTACACTGTCGACACAAACTTCTAAATTGGGACACCTCACTACTTTGAGCATAAATTTGACTTGTTATGGTTATTTCATGTAAGTGCCGTTAGATTTTTTAGAATGAAATTTTTTGTTGATCCAAAAATAAAAAAAAGTTAATTTTTGCCAACCTCTTTTGGATAAGTCTTTTCAATGAAACTCACCAAGTTAATTATTATATCTTCTTTTTCTCGATAGCTCAAGAATCTGAACCAGCTTACATGCACTTTGACCAATTCTGGGGGGCTCAATCCCACCGTCCACTTGCGAAAAGCCCAATTAAAACAAGAGCTCAATCCGTATAACCGGGCCCTAAAAGAGCTGATAGCACTTATGAAGTTTTGAACCTGAAACAAGGAATCGAACCCCCAACTTCCAAGCGCAGACCCCAGGCCAACCCCTTGTATCACATCATAGTTTCTAGACGAACCAAACCACAAGGGTGCAATATTTGGACCAAAGTATGCATGTTTCGCAACAATTCACAAACATAACTTTATTTTAATTCCACGTTTTTACAACTGATAGGAGGAGAATTGAAAAAAGAAAACAAAAGAAAAATAGTAGCTAGCTTGCAGTAGTGAGATTAAGTGTGAGCATCGCCTCGGGACATCTTAATCACCAAGCTCGAGTCGTTGAGGCAAATCATCCATGTCTAGGGATTGTGGCCCCATGGATTATCCGGATTATTGATCAGCTCTCTGTCCATCTTATGGTCTGTTAATTGGAAAACACAAACTACATGTTAATCTTAGTCACACAATATTCATAATAATTTAAAGGCTTTCTAAGAGGCCTTTAGCCCAACGGCATCAGGGTGCTGCTATATATGAGAAAGGAGGTCAATAATTCAATTCCTCCTCCAATGTGTAAATTTAACTATTCTAACAAACTGACCTTCGCCGATCCAAAAGAAGTAAATTTAAATGGTTGATTAATCCCCGAGGCGTTGCCATGAAATTTTGGCATATCATAATTAAAAAATGCTAATAACATCCCAATAGACTGTCAATAAGACAAAAAAAATGACCAAAAAACAAACACAATTTTCTATGTGTTTGCCTTGAAAAATGTTTAAAATATTGTATTGGAAACTATGTTTTTTTTTTAAATATTCTTTTTGTCTTTTTGACAACTTAATTGACTGTGAATAGCATAATCAATTGTACACCTTTCGTTCCATAAAGTTGGTCCCTTACGAAATTACATGCAATTTTTAAACTCAAAAATAATATGCATTTACTAAAATAATTCCAAAGTAGATGAAACCAACTCAAAAATAATGTTGGAGGTTTTGAACGTAAAACCTAAAAGGGGTCGAAATCATAAGTTTTAGGCCTTAACCACTGATTGGCTAACTTGTGGGTTATGTAAACTTACAAGGATTTAGAGCGCTGGAAGTCTCGACCAATTTCCTAGCAACCACTTGAAAAGCCAAGAGAATGACAGGGATCAAAAGGACTTGCAAAACAACAAAAAGCTAACTAAAATCCATTTTCCTTGGGTATAAGGAAATTTCCTTGGGTATAAGGAAAGGGCAAGTAGGGTTCACCCTTTTATAGCCCAACAAATGCATGACACCCATTTTCTACGAATTTAATGTACCTGGCCCCAAGAAGACTTGGACTTTTGGGTCAACGCCCAAGTTCAATGGGTGAGAAGAGCCATATGTTTAAGAAGAGAATGCGAAAATTGCTAGGCTCGATCGAACTTGTTTGATTAGCATCCAAGTAGAGCTTGGATAGCTTTTCTCGAGCCGAGTCTCGAGCCGTTCGGCTCGTTTGAAGTCCTAGTTGCAGAGAAAATAGCGTAGATTTTTTGATTTCCAGAATGTTCTATGAGTTTGGATCGATGTCTAAAAAATGTTTGATATCTTGGAAAGCACTTTCAGAAAACATCTCTTGTAACAAAACACCTTATTTTCAATGTTAATGTAATCATCGAATGCGTCATACCTTTGGCCTTTTTATTTCCAGTCTTTTTATATCTTCTTTAATTACTTCTTGTTTGTTGTTGGAGTTGCCGGTTGCCCCACGGCATTGAATACGCCAAAGAAGTAGACTTATGGCATGGGGCTCATCAAACTGGCTTCTTTTTTCCTCCATGCATCTTTGACAAACAATTTTGCTTTATTTCGAGGTTATGGTCCCATATTGACAAGATCTCATCCACACAAGCTCGTCAAACTCAACCCCAAGTCACATGAAGCGCGGGCGGATACGGGTTCGGGAGCGCGAGCGTGAAAGCGTTTCTCAAAAACCATCTCAACAACTAAAATTCGTCAGTGCGAGAATTGAGAACGCGATTGAGAGCGCGAACGTAGGCCATTACTAAAGCGTCAAACGAACAGTTATTGGTGGTGGAACAAGCTCACAGAGTGCAACTAGTGAGTGGACAATTCAGTCCTTGGGGATAATTGTTGAGTGGTCCTGTGTCCCAACAATACCTCAACAACGTACCACACGTTAATATTACACACGGGGCTTTCCTTTATTGAGTATTCACTATTCCATTAGTCAATATTGATCCAAACCGGAAACGGTTTCACACATGCTCTTTAGATGCAAATGAGCGGCTCAGATCAGCGGCTCGAATCATTTTTTTAGGACTTCATATGGGTTCAAAATATTTATGTACACGATGTATGTATCTACGTGTATGTACTCATAGACTTTTCACATTTTATAAAGCAGAAAGCTTAAAAGTTTGATATCTAGTTATAAATCTGTACTAAGCTTACATTTTATATTGCAGAAAGCTTAAATTGCCCGAACAAAATTTGTTTATTCACCAAACAGGTACAGTAAATTGGCTCATCATTTTTGACAAAAGTAAGCAAGACCAGATAACATTGTCTGTGCAAAACTTAGTAGAAGCAACAAAACAACACCAAGAAGCGAGATGATTTTCCACGGGCCGTTGAAGTAATCCCGACGGAGTTTCGCCGTCCATATGTTATGCCGACACTTACAGTACACATTTATGTCATTGAAAACTTCGTAGTAACAGAAGCCGCCACGAGAAACGAAGACACAGGTGGAAACCTTGCTAAAAACTGCCGAGACGGCTTTATCGTCACCCAGCATGTTGTTGAGAATCCCACAACGGCGGAGCAAACTGACATCCTTCGCGGAGTTGATGAGGCAACACAAGAAAGTTAGATAATCCGTGATGCACTTAGGGCCGGCGTCCGGAAGATGCTCCTCGTGCGCGACTAAGTTTCTGAAAATAGTATCGGTCTTCTCTTCGACAGCAAATTCTGGGATATAAATTGTACCGTTTGCGAACTTTATGTCGAACAAGGGGGTATGCTTAGCCTTCTTGAACCTGATCCCGGCCTCATATAGCTCTGTCGCGCAATTTATGTAATCCCATCTCTTTTCCTCGTTGCGTCTATTTCTGTTAGAAACTAATTTGGCAAATGAAGACGATGTAATAGTGTGAACTAGGCCGAGAAAATGCTTCACGCCGTCGGGTGAAATCCCATATGAAATTTTCAAAAACCTTTCGGGACCTGGAGACATGCTACAAAAATATTGTTCCCGGACACAGTAGTAGAACCGTATCAGCAAGTCAATAATGTTGTCTCGTGGATCTGGGATTTTCGTCATGTTGAACAGATGCACAAGAACAAAGAATGGAAGTTGATTCTCAAACAGCATCAAGTCCCGCCATATACTGTGAAGGATCCAATCCATTTTGAAGAGAAGGTCGTGTGTATCTCTTAGCGTTGTCATAGAGAACTTGCGGAGAAATTCGACGACAAAACAGCCGTCGAGAAGCATCATTTCCACAAACTCCTCCTCGCTGAGGTTTATGGAGTCAGCATAAAAACCTTGCGCTCTTTTCCGCAACTTCCTCAAGGCTGCGACGTACCTATCCACGCTCATCTCCTCTGTTCGTTTAAGAAGCAATTGAAGATACTGCAATTTGTGTTCTTCCATCATCCGTAGATGGCCTTTACCGCGGTGATATGGTCCAATCGACAGTATTTCTGGTTCGTAGGCCTTTTCACTCTGCCTACGTAGTCGATCATGGACTCTGTAAATGTACCACTCGAAATGTGCACCAGATAGGTGAGTGAGTTTCTCATCCAAACGAAGGGAGAGAGGATCAGCACTTGCATTGGGCATCATATCTCACCAAGATGAAGAAACCCTGTCCAAAGAATCACCACAAGATTTTTAAAGGACAATATAAAATGAACTATAGAATGATGTCCTTGTGAATCTTGGTTTGACACTTCGCTGACTGACCTGAGGTATTACTGTATGATGATACAAACCTTAAGATATAACTTTCTTCCCTTAATACATGCTGAAAACTGGTGCGAGCAATAAATGTACCTAGTTATACGAGGTGAAAATCTTTGTGTCATTTCTTTATGTTCGTGCTTGATTTGTTTGTTGTGCAATTTTGTATGTGTGTTGGTCCTGGCATACATGACAGGTTTTCTAGAAATGTTTTTCAGGAACTTCCTGAGCTTACATGCCATGGCTAGAACTCAATATTCAGTTAGTCTAAGTAGGCAAAAACTAAACACCCTTCAGATTAGACCTTTCATGATCAATTTACAGTTGGTGATGTATAACTGAAAGAAACCTTAAGGGTATAGAGGAGAAACTACGAATTTCCATCTAAGGGACGGGAGGAAAATTAGCAATCCAAAGTCCAAACAACACAAATCATGTTACAAAATTTTATTACATCACGAATAGGGAGTCCGATTTTGTTTACCCACCTAAAAAGTGAGTGAACATTACCCACCTCCTTATTGGTTGAAAATTAGTAATCCGAGTCCAAACGAGACAAAAGATGTATGTAACTAACCGAAAGAATGAGCAACTATTTTGGATTTACCATACACACCTATTCGTATTTTACCAAAATAACAATTGCAGAACTAATGAGCCAAAAAACATTGTTAACATAACTAATGAGCCAAAATTGTAAATTAAATCGCATGAGATGTACGTTTAAGGATATTGGTCGAACATTTGGTGGGCAACAGAAAACACGTTTAAAAATGCAGAGGAACACTCACCGAGTAGACACCTTTCTCTGCGTAATCACAGACAGAAAGAGAAGCAATTCGCATGCCCGGCCTCCAACCGATTTCTTCTCCAACTGCAGCAACTTTGAAACGGCAATTTCTTCTCAGTTTAGAGACCCAACTACCCAGAAGCCTATAAGTAAACATATCAATAGGGTTTTCGGAATCTTTGGGCGGTCATTGGCCCCAAGCTTTTAAATAATGGTTTTGGAAGATTGATTTGGTCGTCATGAACAAAAAGAGAGGTCAAGTTCACCACCATCACGTTCACCACCATAGAAATTTTGAGACTAGCTAGACAAAAAGTCTAGGACCACTGCATACACTGACTTTCGCCGATCCAAAAGAAGCAAATTTAAATGTTCAGTTAGTTTCAAGTAAGGGCGCCCTCATTTTGAATAAAATGTGGACGTCCCTTTTAATCTCCTTTTCCGATCAAATTTTGATTATCCGAGTCGTTCAATGTGTTCAGAACGTGATTTTAAGGGTGCTCGCTAGAAATCAACAAAAAAATGACCGGGAAGGGGTTGATTTGAACCATTCGATAAAATACATACAAAAACTGCTCGGATCTAGCCCTTTTCAGTTTTTTTTTTTTTGCTGATTTCTCACTTGTACCCTTAAAATCACGTTCTAAACATATTGAGCGGCTCGGATCATCGCAAATTGGTCAGAAAAGGGACATCCTTAACTTAATAAGTTAAGGACGCCCTTATGTGAAGATTCATATTTAAATGTTTGATTAATGAGGTATTGCCATGAAATTTTGGCATATTCTAATACGAAAATGCTAATAATTAACAACCCAATGGACTGTCAACAAGACAAGAAAATGACAACAACAACAACAAAAAAACACAATTTTCTATGTGTTTGCCTTGAAAAATGTTTAAAATGTTGTATGGGAAACTATGTTTTTTTTAATATTCTTCTTGCCTTTTTGACAACCAAATGGAGTGTGAATAGCGTAATCAATAGTGTTTCATCCGTCCCATAAAGTTGTACGAAACTATGTGTAATTTTTAAACTCAAAAATAATATGTATTTACTAAAATAATTCCAAAGTAGATGAAACCAACTCAAAAATAATTTTGGAGATTTCGAAAGTAAAATCCAAGAGGGGTCAAAATTCTAAGGCCTTGATCGCTAATCGGCCAACTTGTGGGTTATGTACACTTACAAGGATTCAGAGCGCTGGAAGTCTCGGCCAGTCCCTAGCAGCCACCTGAAAAGCCAAAAGGATGATAGCTAGAGATCAAAAGCACTTGCAAAATACTAACAAAAAGCTTACTAAAACCCATTTTTCCTGAGTATAAGGGCAGGGCAAGTAGGGTTCACCCTCTTATAGCCCAAAAAAGTTACTCCATGACATTCATTTTCTACGAATTTATTGTATTTGGTCCCAAGAAGACTTGGACTTTTGGTCAACGCCATAGAAAACAATGTTTAAGAAGAGAATGCTAACAGGATCGTTTATCAAACGAGCCAAGTTTCCAATAGCTCGAGCTCATTTATCTAATGAGTTAAAATGCTAGGCTCGAGCTCATTTATCTAATGAGTTAAAATGCTAGGCTCGAGCTCATTTATCTAATGAGTTAAAATGCTAGGCTCGAGCTCGTTTGTTTAGCATCCAAGTCGAGTTTGAACGAGCTTTTCTCGAGTCGAGTCTCGAGCCGCTCGGCTGGTTTGCAGCCCTGATTGTGGAGAAATAGTGTAGATTTTCGGGTTTGCAGAATTTTCTACTCATTTAATTTGGACCTCTCAAAAAATGTTTGATCATTCTTTTTTTTTTTAAATGTCACTTCATTTCATCACCCGAAGGGAAAGATTTCATCACAAATATAAGGAAAGAACCAAAAACTACCAAATCGAGACACGAGTTACTGCTTTAAGCACACAGGCTATAGACTCTAGGACACTCTGCCGAAGCAAACCTACACTACATGCTGGTATGAGAGACCCGTCAACAACTCAGAAGTAGAGGCTCGAAAGAACCCCAGCTCAGACCTCAAACAATAAGCGCAAGGATGAAATCGACAACCTACCAAAACTCGAACCTTAAAAAAACTGGAAAAAAAAAAAACTGAACAGCCACCAAAGCCACTTAGTTATTGCCCTGATTTGACTCGCTGACTCGCCCAGCTAAGTTGAAGCAAAGAGACACCAAGCAGATCTGAAAACTGTCTGACTTCTTCCTCAGAATGACACCAAGCTCCATCGCGGGCCGCCTGCGAAATCCGAAGCCTTATTGCATCAGGGGGCCCAAACCACCCAATGTTTGATCACCTTGGAAAGCACTTTCGGAAACATCTCTTGTAACAAAACACCTTATTTTCAACGTTAATGTGATCATCAAATGCGTCATACCTTTGTCCTTTTATTTCCAGTCCTGTTTATAGTACATGGCTTCTCTGCAGTCCAACTGCAGAGAGTTCCTACAGTTGCATCGCAGCTGCTTATCTTTGCATGTAACGGTTCAAATTCTAAATAAAAAATTCCGGAGAAAATTTGAACTTTACCTCAGAATTTTTTTTAATCTCAACTGTTAAAAACACCATCCACGGTTGCGATCACTCACTACAACAATAAACCATGAAGATCACAGCTATTGGCCGTGATTGTAAGTTTTTTATCATGCTCCTGCTACCGTGGTGGATCTAGGTGTGATTGTAAGTCACAGAGAAACAATCACGGCCAAAAGGCGTGATCGTTTCTCTTTTATTACGGTTACAAGCCGTGATTGTTTCTCTTTTCTAGGTGTGATTGTATGTCACTTTAGATCACAATCTATAACCGTGATTGAAAATTCAAAATGATCACACCATAAACTAAGATGGAAAACCATTGTGCGTGATCTTTTCTTGTACCTACTAAACCATCTTTTCTTGTCATTGCCAAATTTCAAACCTATGCACCATTGGTTGATTTTTCAAACCCTTACCACTAAGCTAGCTAAGAACTTCTATTACATTAGAAAAATAAAAAATATTTATACTTACTTCCTAAAGTAAGAAAAAAAAATTCCCCTTAAAATTTGCTGAATTTTTTGAAATGCAATTAACATGATATTAAAAAATATAAAAATATACATATATAAACATTGTTTAAAAAATTTTTAAAATATGACAACAGATCTTTTGCCAATCCTTTGGTGACCAACAACTAATTTTGATTGGCAAAAGATCTGTTGTCATATTTTTAAAAAAATTTAAACAATGTTTATATATGTATATTTTTATATTTTTTAATATCAGGTTAATTGCATTTCAAAAAATTCAGCAAATTTTAAAGGGAAAAAAAGTTTTCTCACTTTAGTAAGTAAGTATAAATATTTTTTGTTTTTCTAATGTAACAGAAGTTATTGGCTAGCTTAGTGGTAAGGGCTTGAGAAATCAACCAAAGGTGCATAGGTTTGAAACTTGGCAATGACAAGAAAAGATGGTTTAGTAGATACAAAGAAAAGATCATGCGCAATGGTTTTCCATCTCAGTTTATGGTGTGATCATTTTGAATTTTCAATCACGGTTATAGATTGTGATCTAAAGTGACATACAATCACACCTAGAAAAGAGAAACAATCACACTCAAGAGAAACAATCACGGCTTGTAACTGTAATAAAAGAGAAACGATCATGCCTTTTGGCCGTGATTGTTTCTCTGTGACTTACAATCACACCAAGATCCACCACGGTAGCAGGAGCGTGATAAAAAACTTACAATCACGGCCAATAGCTGTGATCTTCATGTTGTAGTGATTGGAAATTCCCTCCCACCTTCTTTTCTCTTTTATCTCGCTACACGAGGGAGATCTTTTATCTCATTCTTTTTCGCCCTAAATTTTTTTATGATGCCACAAAGGTGAGATCTTTTCTCTTTTATCTCGCCACAAGAGCGAGATCTTTTATATCTTTTTTTTTTGTCCTAAAATCTTTTATCGCACCACAAGGGCGAGGTTGTTTTTTTTTTCTCGCTGCAAGAACGAGGTCTTTTATTTTGCGCTAAAATCCACTTTTTATCTCAGCTTTGGACTTAAACTGGGATAAAAAAAAAATTAAGCACCACTTTTTATCACACTTTTACTGAAAACCGTGATCTTTGTGAATCTCCATAGTATGACCCATATCTATTATTGTAGTAGTGACTTAGACCGTAGAAAAGCCAAATTCTGCTTTAATTACTTCTTCTTTGTTGTTGGAGTTGCCGGCCGGTTGCCCCATGGCATTGAATACCCCAAAGAATCACCGAAAGTTTTTAAAGGACAATACAAAAAGAATGTATCCAAAAATTTCTCATTATCGAAAATTATAGAATAATGTTCTTGTGAGTCTTGGTTTGGCACTTCGCTGTCTGACCTGAGGATGATACAAACCTTAAGATATAAATACATGTTATATAGGCAACAGCCGATGATACAAACTTTAATATATAAACTTTCTTCCCTCAATACATGCTGAAAACTGGTGTAACCCATAAATGTCTCTAGTTACACAAGGTAAAAATCTTTAATTGTGTCGTTTCTTTTTGTTCATGCTTGATTTGTTCGTTGTGCGATTTTCTATGTGTGTTGGTCCTGGCATACTTGACAGGTATTCTAGAAATGTATTTCATGAACTTCCCTAAGCTTACGTGCCTCGGCTAGAACTCAATATTCTGGTAGTCTAGTAAGCAAAAAGTCAAAAACTAAACATCCTTCAGATTAGACCTTTCATGATCAATTTACAGTTGGTGGTAGATAACTGAAAGAAACCTTAAGGGCATAGAGGAGAAACTACAAATTTCCATCTAAGGGACAGGATCCGAAGTCCAAACAACACAAATCATGCATGGTATAAAATTTTATTATATCGCGAAGAGGGAGTCCGATATTGTTCGCTCATCTAAAAAGTGAGTGAACATTACCCACCTCCGTATTGATTGAAAATTAGTAATCCAAAGTCCAAATAACACAAACCACGGTATAGCCAGCTTGCCAGTCAAAAAATGTTTTCATTAAATGCCTCGAATTCCTATAGTAAGTGATAGTTGAGAAAAGGACGAGAAAATGTATTAACACAAATCTTTTTAATGATAATACAAGTATTCTAGATAGAAGAATTAAGCAAACCAGTATTTCTAAATTTTCAGCTATATACTGTAGTTATATAGATCTATTACAATTAAAGTCGATTTCCTATTAAGGCCTTGTTCCGCTATGGGAAATAAGTGCTTAAGTATTATGAGAGAATAACATGTTTTGTAAAGCGGGAAATAAGTACTTAAAAAGTAAGAACCTTAGCGGAACGGAGGAAAGGTTTTTTCTTTCAGCTGGAACCACAGTTCTGAAAAGGGTTTTCCATGTTTGCAAGATGCTTTCAAGAACTTCTAGTTTGCATTCTTGAAATTTATCAAACCATTACCCAGGATATCTCAAAAGGAGAAGCCTATCATACACAATTCAATAAAATTTGGTGACAAAACTTTTGGTTACCAAAAAAATGCGAAACTAACACCAAAAAAATACGTAACTAATACAAAAGATGTATGTAACAAACCGAAAAATACGCAACTATTTTGGGTTTACCATAAATATACACCTATTCGTATTTTACCAAAACAATAATTGCACAACTAATGAGCCAAAAAACATGATTAACACACACCAAAAACATGAGTACGAGTCACCAAAAATATGCGTATCATCCTCCAAAACTAACTATACTTGCAAGTACCCCTAACGTAACTAACCCAAAAAATACGTAACATACACCAAAATACGCATGACATATGCACAAAAACATATCTCTCTCCTCTCATTATAAGGCATATATCACACCTTGGTCTCTGAATACATTGGAAGTTTCTTTTTAATACTTGCAGAAATCACACAGAACTAATCCGTGAAAGTTCTCAAAATAAATCACCATTAAACTACGATGCATGCATACATTTTAATTTTTTTCTCAGCAAAAAGAATTTTATTAATCTTTATATATAACGGATTACAAAGATCAAATGGAGCAAGGGCACACCAGCAAAACGCCATCCAAGACCAAAGAAGAAAGGCAATATGCCAACCAAAACAGCATGAAAAAACCAGCCAAAACCGCATGATAAAACCCGAGGAAAATTGTAAATTAAATTGCAAGAGATATACGTTTTAGGATACTGGTCGAACATTTGGTGGGCAACAGAAAACACGTTTAAAAATGGAGAGGAAGACTCACCGATCGAGTAGACACCTTTTCTGCGTAATGACAGAAGAGAAGCAGTTCGCATGCCCTCCAACCGATTTCTTCTCCAACTTCAGCAACTTTGAAACGGCAATTTATTCTCAATTTAGAGACCCAACTACCCAGAAGCCTGAAAGTAAAGATATCAACAGGGTTTCGGAATCTTTGGGCGGTCATTGGCCCCAAGCTTTTTTTTTTTTAATGCTTACGTCCGAACCTCGCCTTCAAATAAGAGGTTGATAGAAACCCGAAGCGTAGGGCTAGGTCATTGCACGCATAATATCCGGAATTCCGGGATCGTTCCCACAGAGAATTTGAATTTAGTTTGATTCGGAATGAAGGTTTTATGGTAGGATTTCAGCGTTTAAGCCCGCCAACTATAGTTTTGCTTTAAAACGGAATGACTAAAACGAAAACTAGATTAACGCTTGATTAACTTAACGAGGCAAGTCTCGGGGTCTTCTAACCCTTGACAAAAGCCGTTACCGGTTCTCGATTATAACTCAGGCGAGAGTCACGACCGCGCGCTCACGCCCGGAAGATTTCACTTTAAAAGACTACGTTTAATGAAAGGTGTGATTTCCCGGAGGCGAACCAACTTGTTTTTAATATTTATCAAACACATAGGAGGCCACTAGGCCTCGATAAGTCACTTGCCAAGACCGCTTGACTAAGCTCCTTACCAAGGGGTTAACACCCCTAGTTTAGACCGAAAATGCAAGTTAAGCCATATTCCGGAAAATCATGATTTAAAAGCCCGATGGCTCGAGAACCAAATAACAACCTAAGTCCTCGGGAAAGATTATCCCAAGACTTAGCCAATAAACTACTCACACATAGTTAAAGCATAGACTAAAGCATAAAAACGAGACATAACTTTAAACCGAAGGATTCGAAAATAAACTTAAGATTAATAACAACCACAACCGTAGCTACAACTTTAATAAACGACAAAACAACATAAGACAAATACTTACTAGAGAACTTGGAGAAATTAAACTAGGAAGCTTGGAGCTCTAATGGAGGTGAGACATAAACTAAAAAGACTTAAAGTTAAAATGAAAACATAATATCCTAGGGAGAGAGAGAGAGGGGACTATATACAAGGTGGCCTAATCTCTCACAAAATATCTCCCAAAATATCCTAAAAGTTGCTAGGATCAAAAATATCCCAAAAGCAAAAAGGGGAAAAAGGAGCCAAATTCGGGCACAAAATTCACAGCATGAACCGGTACATGCTTTTACCCGTACCGGTTCATGGCCTTGAAAAATCTGCCAAAAACAATGTTCTGGGACCCATGAACCGGTACATGATTTTACCCGTACCGGTTCATGCCTGACAGATTTTTGGGCAAACTTCACGGGCTCGCTCCGGACACTCCCGAACTCAGATTATGGCGTTCTTTGGACCGTTGGAAAGCTCATCGAGTCTACTTTCTAACCCAAGTAATTTGGATCCAATATCATTTGTACATCAAAAGTTATGACAATTCTACCCTCAGCTGGTCGGAAGATGAGTAGCTTTGGTAAAATCCTCACTTCTCCTTCGATTCCCTTGACCCTTGGGCGACCCGAGCAAACTCCAAACCACCTCTTCATGACTCCTTGGGCACCACAACATGGTGGCACATGGCCTTGAGCACTTGGTTGTACCCGGAGCATTCATTGGCGTTCAAAACCGCCTTATTAGCACGTTTTACCTGAAATACACAAAAACCTACCTTACGAGCAAAATGCGATAAAAAGGGATAAATGGGAATGAACCGCTACAAATAACAAGCTAAAAGCCCCCAAGATTATACAATCTTGGGTGCGGATCAGAAGAAGAGTACTAAAAATGGACTTTATTAAACTTCAAAGTAGAAGAACAATCGATAAAGATTATCGAGTGAACAATTACAAGTTAAAGCTACTCCTAGAAAATAAAAGATAAAGGCCTGATTGGCGTTGTTTGTGTGTCCTCAAAACTACTACGAACTTCTCCATAAATAGGCCTCCTCATTTGAATTTGAATATTCCCTCCAAAGATGGCAGTTACTCCCTTATATTGTGCCTTTGAACTGCTCCCACGATCGGTGAAGCAAGTAACTCCCACGTTGTGAAAACTACTCCAAGTATTGCTAAGCAAAACTGCCCCACGATCATGAGAATGTCCATATGAATCTTCTTCTAACACCTGTACATGAACTGTCCACATAAACAAGTTCAATAATACTCAGTTATTAAACGGAAATAAACCCTACATTGGCCAATCGACGGGTCACTCGACGGGAGTATAATGTTCAAAACCTTTGCTATGGTTTTATGTTATCTAACTGGATTTATTTAATCTAAACCTATGATATTAAGGTATATTGGAGTCACCTCTAATAATATCAATCTCCCCTAAGCCACGTGTCACCCAATCGACGGGTGAAATAAAATCACAGTTATGGAGCAAACAGGAACTCACTAAGCACAGACGCTTAACGAGATAAGGAAACAAAAACTGAAAGACAAAACAAAAGGCCATCCAACAGATAATTGGACCGCACCACACCTCATAAAAAATTACACTTTCACCTTCCTCATTCCATCGAGATAGCCCTTAAAATCTTCCACCGAGTGCACCTTAATATCAAACTTCACCTTGACCCACATTGCTACTCTGGTTTTAATCAGCTCCCCTAAATCCTCCTCTCGCCATGAATCATTGTTGAACACCAGACCATTCCTAGCCAACCATATGGACCAAATTGTTGCTTGGAACGTTGTCTCCCACAAAAACTTCTCCAAATTTTTGAATCCACTACCCAACCACCAAGTAAAGAGATCAAACAGTGAAGCAAGGCAAACCCAATTGAGATGCCACCAATCAAGAATCAATGACCAAACACCCCAAGAAAATTGACAGTGAAGAAAGAGATGCTCAGGCGTTTCTAATTAAGTGTAAAGAGCAGAAGGGGCACAAACTCGATTGGCCCTCAGGAATCAAATTTCTGTGGAATAGAACCGACCTTGTTGCCACTCTGTCTTGAATTGCCAACCACGAAAAGATTTCCACCTTGGGTGGGCTAATACTTGTCCAGATTGATCCCATCACCCGATTGCTTGTGAAGCTCAATTGTTCCCATCTATTATAGACAGATTTCACAGAAAAACATTTATCAGAAGACCATCTCCAACTCAGAGTATCACGCTTGGACTTATCCAAAATCACTGGCTGTAATCTCAATAGCAAATCGTCAAATTGTTGATCTTCCCAAACCCGCAATCTTCTCTGGAATAGCATATTCCAATTGCCATCACCGTTTGAATCTTTTAAATGACTAATCACCATTTCTTTTTGAGTAGAGATAAGATAAAGGCGAGGGAACTCCTCTTTAAGAGTTGTGTCCCCTAACCAGGCCTGATTCCAAAAAGAGACCTCTTGTCCAGAGTGAACCTCTATCCTAAATCCCTCCTGGATGATGGACCCAATCACAGAGGATAAATCCCCTACCGAACAACTTGTTATGGTTATTTCATGTAAGTGCCGTTAGACTTTTTGGAATGAAATTTGTTGTTGATTAAAAAAAAAGTTAATTTTTTACCAACCTCTTTTGGATAAGTCTTTTCAAGGAAACTCACCTAGTTAATTATTATGTCTTCTTTTTCTCGATAACTTGAGAATCCGGACCAGCAGCATCTCCAATGGAAGATGCCAAAGCTGAGGTGGACATTCAAACGGCTAGTTTTGGCATTAAGTCACCATCCAACCATGATGCCTTCTATCTTGTCAAAAGTGACATGGCTTTGAAGGGAGGTGACGTGGCTTTGAAAGAAAGTCCAAACATGTCAACTTTGACATCAACCTTCTAGACTGTCAATTTTCAAAAATTGACCATAAGCTTTCAAAATAATTTGACATAAGGGTTGGAGAGGTTGGAGAGGGGGAGCGTGATGTCAAATTGAAGATGTCAAATTGCCACATAAGCCTTCAAAATAATTTGACATCTCCACTTTTGACCTCTCCTGTTGGAGATGCTTTTACACGCACTTCAACCAATCCTGGGGGGCTCAATCCCACCTTTCACTTGCGGAGAGCCCAATTAAAACAAGAGCTCAATCTGTATAAGTTGGCCCTAAAAGAGCTGATAGCACTTATGAAGTTTTGAACCTGAAACAAGGAATCGAACCCCTAACTCCCAAGCGTAGACCCTAGGCCAACCCCTTGGGTTCATCTAGTTATATCTTTGTTTGTATCACATCATAGTTTCTAGAAGAACCAAACCACAAGGGTGCAATATTTGGACCAAAGTATGCATGTTTCGCAACAATTCACAAACAACTTTATTTTAATTCCACGTTTTTACAACTGTAGGAGGAGAATTGAGAAGAAAAAAAAAAGAAAAAAGAAAAAAGTAGCTAGCTTGCAGTAGTGAGATTCAAGTGCGAGCATCGCCTCGGGACATCTTAATCACTAAGCCAACCCCTTTGTCTCGAATTAATTAATTAAGCTCTAGTCGTTGAGGCAAATCATCCATCTCTAGGGATTGTGGCCCCATGGATTATCCGGATTATTGATCAGCTCTCTGTCCATCTTATGGTCTGTTAATTGGAAAACACGAACTACACGTTAATCTTAGTCACACAATATTCCTAATAATTAAAAGGCTTTCAAAGGGGATTTAGCCCAACGGCATCAGGGGTGCTGTTATATATGAGAAAGGACGTCAGTAATTCAATTCCTCCTTTAATGTGTAAATTTAACTATTCTAACAAACTGACTTTCGCCGATCCAAAAAAAGTAAATTTAAATGGTTGATTAATCACAGAGGTATTGCCATGAAATTTTGGCATATCGTAATTAAAAAATGCTAATAACAACCCAATAGACTGTCAATAAGACCAAAAAATAATCACAATTTTCTATGTGTTTGCCTTGAAAAATGTTTAAAGTATTGTATTGGAAACTATGTTTTTTTTAAAAATATTCTTCTCGTCTTTTTCACAACTTAATTGACTGGAATAGCATAATCAATTGTACTCCTTTCGTTCCATAAAGTTGGTCTCTCACGAAACTACATGCAATTTTTAAACTCAAAAATAATATGCATTTACTAAAATAATTCCAAAGCAGATGAAACCAACTAAAAAATAATGTTGGAGGTTTCGAATGTAAAACCTAAGAGGGATTGAAATCCTAAATATTAGGCCTTAACCATTAATCGGCCAACTTGTGGGTTATGTAAACTTACATGGATTTAGAGTGCTGGAAGTCTCGACCAGAGATCAAAAGGAATTGCAAAACAACAAAAAGCTTACTAAAACCCATTTTCCCTGGGTATAATTAAGGAAAGGGCAAGTAGGGTTCACCCTTTTATAGCCCAAAAAATGTATGACACCCATTTTCTACGAATTTAATGTACCTGGCCCCAAGAAGACTTGGACTTTTGGGTCAACGCCCAAGTTCAATGGGTGAGAAGAGCCATATGTTTAAGAAGAGAATGCGAAAATTGCTAGGCTCGAACTTGTTTGTTTAGCATCCGAGTAGAGCTTGGACAGCTTTTTTCGAGCCGAGTCTCGAGTCGTTCGGCTCGTTTGCAGTCCTAGTTGCGGAGAAAATAGTGTAGATTTTTCGGTTTGCAGAATGTTCTATGAGTTTGGATCGACCTCTAAAAAAATGTTTGATATCTTGGAAAGCACTTTCAGAAAACATCTCTTGTAACAAAACACCTTATTTTCCAGTCTTGTTTTTCTAACGTCTTTAATTACTTCTTGTTTGTTGTTGGAGTTGCCGGTTGCCCCATGCCATTGAATACGCCAAAGAAGTAGACTTATGGCTTGGGGCTCATCAAACTGGCTTCTTTTTTCCTCCATGCATCTTTGACAAACAATTTTGCTTTATTTCGAGGTTATGGTCCCATTTTGACAAGATCTCTTCCACACAAGCTCGTCAAACTCAAACCCAAGTCACATGAAGCGCGGGCAGATACGGGTTCGGGACCGCGAGCGTGAAAGAGTTTCTCAAAAACCTTCCCAACAGCTAAAATTTGTCAGTGCGAGAATTGAGAACGCGAGCGCGGAGCGATGATTGAGAGCCCGAGCGTAGACCATTACTAAAGTGTCAAACGCACAGTTATTGGTGGTGGAACAAGCTCACAGAGTGCAACTGGTGAGTGGACAATTCAGTCCTTGGCGATAATTGTTGAGTGGTCCTGTGTCCCAACAATACCTCAACAACGTACCACACGTTAATATTACACACGGGGCTTTCCATGATTGAGTATTCACTATTCCATTAGTCAATATTGATCCAAACCGGAAACGGTTTCACACATGCTCTTTAGATGCAAATGAGCGGCTCAGATCAACGGCTAGGATCATTTTTTTAGGACTTCATATGGGTTCAAAATACTTATGTACACGATGTATGTATCTACGTGTATGTAATCATAGACTTTTCACATTTTATAAAGCAGAAAGCTTAAAAGTATGATATCTAATTATAAATCTGTACTAAGCTTACATTTTATATTGCAGAAAGCTTAAATTGCCCGAACAAAATTTGTTTATTCACCAAACAGGTAAAGTAAATTGGCTCGTCATTTTTGACAAAAGTAAGCAAGACCAGATAACATTGTCTGTGCAAAACTTAGTAGAAGCAACAAAACAACACCAAGAAACGAAATGATTTTCCAGGGGCCATTGAAGTAATCCCGCCGGAGATTCGCCGTCCATATGTTCTGTCGACACTTACAATACGCGTTTATGTCGTTGAAAACTTCATAGTAAAAGAAGCCGCCGCGAGACACAAAGACACAGGGGGAAGTCTTGCTAAAAACTGCCGAGACGGCTTTATCGTCACCCAGCATGTTGTTGAGAATCCCACAACGACAGAGCAGACTGACATCCTTCGCGGAGTTGATGAGGCAACACAAGAAAGTTAGGTAATCCATGATGCACTTAGGGCCGGCGTCCTGAAGATGCTCCTCGTGGGCAATTAATGCTTTGTTTGGTTTGGGATTTGAAAAGTTTTTTGAAAAATAGTAGGGGTAATAAGTGGAGAGAGATAGAGAGAGAAATGTTGGAAGTATGGGGAATCTAGGAGGAATTTTTTGAAAAATGCTTTTTGAAAAGAGAAGAGAACAAGGCATAAGTTTCTCAAAATAGTATCGGACTTCTCTTCGACCGCGAATTGTGGGATTTCAATTGTACCGTTTGCGAACTTTATGTCGAACAAGAGGGTATGCTTAGCCTTCTTGAACCTGATCCCGGCCTCATATAGCTCTGTCGCGCAATTTATGTAATCCCATCTCTTTTCCTCATTGCGTCTATTTCTGTTCGACGCTAATTTGGCAAACGAAGATGATGTAATAGTGTGAACCAGGCCGAGAAAATGCTTCACGCTGTCGGGTGAAATCCCATATGAAATTTTCAAGAACCTTTCGGGACCTCGAGACATGCTATAAAAATTTTCAGTAAGTCAATGATGTTGTCTCGTGGATCTGGGATTTTCGTCATGTTGAACAGATGAACGAGAACAAAGAACGGAAGTTGATTCTCAAACAGAATTAAGTCCCGCCTTATACTACGAAGAATCCAATCCATTTTGAAGAGAAGGTCGTGTGTATCAATTAGCATTGTCATAGAGAACTTGCGGAGAAATTCAATGACAAAACAGCCGTCGAGAAGCATCATTTCCACAAACTCCTCCTCGCTGAGGTTTATGGAGTCGGCATAACATCCTTGCGCTCTTTTCCGCAACTTCCTCATGGCTGCGACGTACCTATCCACGCTCGTCTCCTCTGTTCGTTTAAGAAGCAATTGAAGATATTGCAATTTGTGTTCTTCCATCATCCGTAGATGGCCTTTACCGTGGTGATATGGTCCAATCGACAGTATTTCTGGTTCGTATGCCTTTTCACTCTGCCTACGTAGTCGATCATGGACTCTGTATATATACCACTCGAAATGTGCACCAGATAGGTGAGTAAGCTTCTCATCTAAACGAAGGGAGAGAGGATCAGCACTTGCATTGGGCATCATATCTCACCAAGATGTAGAAACCCTGTCCAAAGAACCACAAAAATATTTTTAAAGGACAATATAAAAAGAAAATATAAGATTCCAGTTCATTACATTTGTACATTGAATTGATTCTCTAGGTTATTTCAATTGTCACGTGCTTATTTTTTATTTATAAAAGAAATTGAAAAATGAGAATGTAAAATAACCAGTTTTTTATCAAATCGAAGCAAAATTATTTAGATTATAAGTAACTATACACTAATAATTATCAATATTAATATTTAAAATCAAGTATATATAAAATAAAAATTTTAAAACTCAGACGTTCCGAGAGCCGGGGCCGTGGGCCCGGCCCCCGGGCCCTACACACCTCCACCCCTATTTGGAACACACACTCTCTCTCTCTATCTCTCTCTCTAACTCTTGAGTTCTCATTAGGGGTTTTCAAATGAGTATCTCTTCACCTCATGCCACAAAATCTTGCATAAGGTACTAATTGGACAACTATATTCTCTCTATTTTTTGGTTTAAGTATGAATTTTATCAAACATTGTCACATTAAGGCACCTCAACTAATTCGCAGGAGACCAATTTCACTGTCTACTATTGGTGGTAGTTTAAAATTAGTACATTCCTTATAAATTGGCCCTACAAAAATTAATGACACTTGAAGGTGTTGAACGCGAAATTCGAAAGGGAACAAATCCCTAGCTAATCTAAGGTTCTTGACCACCAAACCAATTCGTTGGGTTCTAAGCTATGTAAACTTACAATGATTTTAAAGCTGACAGTCTCGACCAATTCCCTAGCAGCCACCTGAAATGCCAAGAGAATGATAGAGATCAAAAAGGACTTGCAAAACCACAAAAATCTTACTTAAAGCCACCTTTCTCAATATAAGATAAGAAAAGTGTCAATTAGGGTTCACCCTTTTTATAGCCAAAAATATACTATATATAGGACTGGCATTCATTTCCTACCAATATAGTGTCTTTGGCACTACCAAGACTTTTGACTTTTAGGCTGTGTTTGGATGACAGTTATCTTGGAGGGGAATGAGAATGTGATTCCGGAACTCTAACATTCCTATGTTTGTGAAGAGTGGGAATGAGAATGAGATTACTCATCTCCCAATCCAGGAAGAATCACATTCATGAATACAGGAGGAATCTAATCCCTCCCACCCCCATGGGAATCTTAGATTCCTGGCTCGATCAATATAAAAAGGAAACGTTTGACTTAGGATATTTCTAAAATAAATGATTCCTAGAGAAGATTACTTAATTAATCCAAACGTTGGAATAGAATTACTCCGGGTATCAAATTATTAGGAATTTGATTCTTGATAATCAAATTCATATCCCTACAAAAGATTATGGGCATCCAAACTGAGCCTTAGGTCATTGCTAGAGTGCAACTGGTGGCAAAAGCAACTTAACAGTATGGAGAAAGAATGTTAGGAATTTAATTTATATTCAAATAAAAATGTTTAAGTTATTAGGCGGAGAGAGCCAGCAATATATTTGGTGTTCAATCGTTCTTTGTCTAAGCAATATGGTATTGCAACTTTATTATGTGGATTGTTATCATGGATGTTAGTGGTAAATTTTTAGAATATGGCATAGAATGAGTCTCGTCTTGATGCCTTAATTATAAACGGAAAATTATAAAATGGGATAGAATGTTCAATCTAGAAGCTTAAGCGGCTATTAATTGAAAAGATTCCCATATTATATTACGTGTTCACTCATTTCATGCCCAATGGATTTTTTATTGTATTCCTTAAAAGGATTCTCTCATGCCCTTAATTCTGGCCGGGATGATACATTCATGGCGCTTGGAACCCACCTTAATAATAATAGTGCATAGATCACCGTTTAAATTAAAACTTACATTTCGATAATTGTAGCACTTTAATCTTATTCGTCTGGTAAAAAAAAAACAGTGAGAATAATATTGGCGATAGACCGTTTAATTTTAAAGATAAATGTGATCAAATCGTGGGTATATGATCATCGGATTATTCGTAGTTTTTTCAAGAATATTTATTTTCGATTTGCAAGATGAACTGGGTCGACCTCAGATTCAAATAAGGGAATGTTGACACTTGACCCAAAACAAATTCAAAGAGAAGTCCAAGAAGAGGTAATGACCTTCAACCATGATGTACTTATCTTAAAAAATATTATTCAAAGAGAAGTCCAAGAAGAGGTAATTCATATTGATAATGATTTCCATAAATGCATGGATCACAACAAATTTATCTTTTATGTGAGTCAGTTTTTTCTTGTTCCGATCATTCTATAAACATGAATTTTCGTGTTATTTTTTCAACGTGCTTTATAAAGTGAACGTTTGCGATTATCAAAATGATAGAACCTACCTGCTAATACGGCAAATCGGTTGTAAATTTGGTTGTAATTAAAATGGGAGTGTGCCTAGATTTTCCCCTCTCTCTTTTTTGTTATCTTCTGGTTTGTGGACGCTGAGGTTAAGGTTGGCCTATGCATTGAACTGACCAAAGAAATACGCGTGGTTGCAATTTGAAACCTAGGAAGACTATATATATAGAGTTTGGAATCTGCTCCTCCAAATCAACTTTATTTTTCTCCATCTTCGAAAAAAACAACTTTTTGATTCAACTGAGGCTGTGGAATAGTATGGATTGGGCCAACTTTGAAAAGATCTTCTCCATAGGAAAGGAAGTTTTACTTAATGTTCAGCAGTTTTTGCGCTAAGCGAAAATCCTCAAGGCATGAGGTGTACAAATGCGGGCAAATTCTGTGCCCTTCACTGAATATAGGGTACTTCTCCTATTACTGCCAAAACTGGCTAGGACTAGCATCCATCTTCGACAAAAACAACTTTTTGATTCAACTGAGGCTGTGGAATAGTAGTATGGTATGGATTGGGCCAATTTTGAAAAAATCTTCTCCACAAGCTCATGTCCGGGCTCCAAATCAATTTCACTAAGAGCTCCTTATGTGGGATTAAAATTCGCCAGCAGGATATCGTTTCCTTAGCGAATGTTATGGGCTGTAAAGTAGATTATCTACCTCTTAAGTATTTGGGCTTGCCTTTGGGTGCCAGCCCCAATAGGCTCAAGACGTGGGATCCGGTGGTAGAAAAGATGGAGAAGCGTTTAAGCGTGTGGCGTGGGAGATACAACTCTTCTGGGGGCAAGCTCACCTTAATTAATTCTTCCCTTGCCAACCAACCGATATACTTCATGTCTATCTTCAAAATGCCAGTGTCAGTGGCGAAGAGATTGGGGAAAATTCAAAGGAATTTTTTTTGGGGGGACACGATTGACAAGAGAAAACTCCACCTAGTCAAATGGGCGGAGATATGCAAGAAAAAGGAGAATGGGGGTCTAGGTGTGAAGAACCTAATGATTCAAAATCTTTCCCTCCTTGCCAAATGGTGGTGGAGGTTCAATAAAGAGCCGGACTCATTGTGGGTGAAAGTAATCAAAGGTAAGTATAATTTAGAACCCAACTGTTGGCTTCTTCGTATGCCAATCTCGGGTAAAGTTTCGATCCTTTGGAGGGATATCTGTGCTCTTGGGGATTTATCCTCTTACATTGGAAGTATAATCCAGGAGGGTTTTAGAATCCAGGTTCGTTCCGGTATGGAGATATCTTTTTGGAACCAGGTTTGGTTGGGGGATTCGACGCTTAGAGAGGATTATCCTCGGCTGTACCTGATTTCTACTCAAAAAGAGGCGGTTGTTAATGCATTCTGGAGTGGTTCGGAAACTGATAGATGGAATCTGACTTTTTGCCGTGAGCTACGTGATTGGGAAATTGATCAAAGGGAGGAATTGAAGCTGAGGTTACAAACAGTTTGTCTGGATATGTCCAGCCGTGATTCATTGAAGTGGAAGTGGTCCTCCGATAATAGTTTCTCGGTAAAATCGGTGTATAATCAATGGGAAAGCAGCGGACTATCTGGCAATTGGGGGCTGGAAGACCTATGGAAGAACATAAGCCCCCCGAAAGTGGGAATTTTTGCTTGGATGGCTGTTCAATCAAAGGTGGCTACGAGGTCGGTACTTTTGGGCAAAAATTTGATTGTAGAGGGACAATCCTCGTTGTGCCCTCTCTGTTCTTTGGTATTGGAAACTCCGCAACACCTGTTTTTGCATTGCCAATTTTCGTGGGCTGTGTGGACGCAAATTCTAGAATGGTGGCACGTTCAATGGGTTTGTCCCGAATCTCTGGATGTTCTTCTCAGGTGGTGGATGGATAATAGATTCCGGAACTTGGAGAAAAGCTTGTGGGAAACTTCCTTCTTTGCAACTTTGTGGTCGTTGTGGTTGGTACGTAATGAGTATGTGTTTAACAACGCAACAGTGACAGTTGGGGTCGTGGTTGAGAAGGTAAAAACTAGAGTTGCTATGTGGGTTAAGGCAAAGTTCGATGTGAAAGTATATACGGTGGAGGAGTTTAAGGTCTTTTTAGATGGAATTAGACGGTTAAAGTTATAAATTGTATTTATTGGTGTTAGCGTGTCCTTGATCCAATGCTCTGTTGGAGGGCATTGTAAGTTGTAACCTCTTGTCTTTTGCTCGAATAAGTAAGTATTATGTGCTTACTATGGTTGAGCCCCTCGATGTATCCTTTCGAGATTGATAATAAAATTTCGTTTTGCCGAGCCAAAAAAAAATATATATATATATGAGTGAAGAAATATTATATTGAATTATGTGTAAAACGTATGTCTAATTAGGGCTGCTAAACGAATCAAACAGCTCGAGCTCGGCTCGACTTTTGGCTTGTTCAAACTCGTTTTTTAAAAATACTCCATAAGCCAAGCTCAATCATGTTATTTTTGTTTGTTTATGAATTTAAGCCAAGCTTAAGCATATAGATGTTTGGCTCGATAGGCTCGTGAATAAATAGGTTATTCCTTAAATACTAAAAATATAAGGGTAGATTAATAAATATCCCAAAATATGATATATGAATCTGTCTTTCATACAGAAATCACAAAATTTACAATACTACTGCATTCAAAGAGGAATCATTGAAGAAGCAATTAAGAGTTTGTTTTCTTTATTTTGCTTAAAATGATTTTAAGATAAGTTTGACTTTGAGGGTATCTAATTAATTTGATGAATGGTAGCTAGTAACTGAATTTTATGTTTATAAGTTTTTTTGGCCAAGATTAATGATGTTGGTTCTTCTTTATGGCTTTAAATTAGTCCATTTCATTTTATAACTTAATGAGCTTAAACTCAAGCTCAGGCTTGAAAACTCGAAACTTCACAAAATTTAGCTCGTTCGAGATTGGCTTGCATATGTCACAAGCGAAGCCAAACTTATCACAAATACAAAATTTCAAGATTGAGCCAAGCTTTAACAAGAGGAAACGTACAAGGATTTAGAGGGTCAGTTCCCTAGCAGACACCTCATATTAGTTTAATGTTTAGCACTTTTCGAGCTAAACGAAAATCCTCAAGGCATAATCAGGTGTGAATGCGGGCAAATCCGCCACTGAGTGTAGGGTTCTCCTTTTATTGCCAAAACTGGCTAGGAAGCTAGCATCCATTTTCTGCCAATTCAATTGTCTTCAGCCCCAACAAGTCTTGGAATTGATTATCACCACAAAAAAAAAAAACAAGACTTGGAATTTTGGATGGTCAATGCCACCGGAGTGGAACCGATCATGACAAGATATCCAGTCCGTAGAGCATCTCTAACCCATCTCCTAGTCTTTCTTTAGTTTGGAGAATCAAAAAGACATTTTATTTAAAAAGGGTGTTTGGAGCACAACACTATATTTACACCATCTAATCCCAATTCTCCAATATTTTTCGAATATACATTCAGTTCTTTAAAAACCACAAGTTTCCCTCCAAATCTATAGTTTTTGATTGGGATAGATTTCGATATGTCGAAGATGGATCGCATTCTGAAACGGTATCATTTTTTATGGATCGAATCTAGGTATATTGAGTTACTAGGGCATGCCCATGCCTAAAGGCACGACTCGAACAATCTGCACACGCAAATCATTACTGGGCTCACGAGCAATATCTACACCCCCAATCCAACGATTCCAACAATGCAAAAAGCAAATAGCCTACGCATATTCATTGACCTGATTAACTTGAATCAACAAATTAAAGAACAAACAATTTATCAATCTCTAACTTTTGCATTCACAAAATCAATGACAATACCAATGAAAATAATACACAACAGAGATCACACTCTTCATTTATGTGCTTATATAGAAACCCTATGACATCCATGATCCATGACATATAAGCAATAATTTAATCCATTCCTCATTGGAAGTATTACATTGACATCATATCACCCAAACCAAAATACCTCGAGCTGCACACTTCAAAATATTTCATTTGCATTATTGACCTCTTTGATGTAAGTGTGGAATACCTCTTTGTCCAATTGCTCTATTTCAAAGCAGCTGTAGTAGAGAAAAAGTTCCGGTCAGAACCATGTAAAAATCATATAGATAGGGTGAGCACAAAAAACGACAATGTAGATAGGGTGTGCTAGGAATTAATGTTAATTATAATACCAAGATATTCCTTATGTGACCGTGCCGTTAAAGGAATCCCATTTTTCAAAAGTGTGACTAAATCTCAATTTTGTGTCACCCATTTCCTTGTTATAATTAAGTCTAACATGAAAGCAATTTGTTTCACTACAATATCAATAGAACATTTTACCTGGCCAAAAATAGTCACGTTATCCATGTTGGCAAGTCGTTGCGGTGTTATTTGAGTGGAAGACCGTAGACGTTTGGAAGGAATTAAAGGCTAAGTTGACATCCTACACACAAGTTGCAAAGTGCGTAGTCAACAGTCAAGTTAAGCAGAAAAAAGCATGTTGCTGGATGAGGATGAGTTATTAAGAGCTGCTCTTGCAGTTCACCAAACCGCTTAGTATCTATTGTGAACTGAACTTCATGTTGCTGGGATGGTGGAGGGGTATTGCGGTGTGGGGTGGTGTTGCTTTTGCAGGCGGGCGGCATCAGGTTTGGCGGTCTGGGAGGGTTTGGTGTTGGCAGTTTGGCGGCGGTGGTTGTCGCTGGTGTTGGAGGCTGGATGTTTAGGGTGGATCGATGGGATTCGGTTGGGCTCCAGTGGAGGTGGCGGTTGGTGGTGGGCTGTGGTGATGGTAGTTTTGATCCATTTTTGGGCCAACAACAGGGGCTGGTTTCCTGGGTTCCGGTGGCGGTTTCGGACCATCTTGGCGCGCGTCTTGGGTCTGCGGCTTGGCAACGGATGAAGGCGGCATCTTGGGTTTGCTTATGTTTAGGGGGTTGTTTGGGCTAGCCTATGTTGTCTATGGGCCGGTTCTCTGGGCTTGGGCCTTGCTTTTTAGGGTTTGAATTGGGTCTCGTTTTGGGCTTCATAATTGTATTTGGGTTACAGGATTTTTGTGGGCCTTTATGTTATATTTTTACCTGTATAGACCCTTTAGGTGATCTGGGCTAGGCCCACTGGATATATTCTTTATTGGCTCCTTGCCAACAAGGATTTCTCTTTTTTGTACTCTTCCTTCTCTTCTTTTTAATAAAATTCTTTTTCGCCGTTAAAAGAAAAAAAAAAAAGCAGTAAAAAGAAGAGTACATGATAGCATATCACCAAAAGAGGTGAGACATGACAAATTCCTATTGGTCCCTTTTACCCTAGTTGAGCATTGGAAGATAATATCAACTGACTCATAGATATCAAATGGAAAATCTATAATAGATACAGATACTAATAGATAATCCCTAGAATGACTCATTCCACCAGAAACTTGCATTAAAAAAAAATTATATAGCCAGTCCACCAGTTTAATTTCACATCTTAAGAGTGGATTTTCGAAAAACCAGAAAACTATACTACTGTCCCAGATACTATCTAAACAGTATATTGGGTTACCTGTGGGGCAAAGAGAGTGTGATTGAGAAAGAAAGCGTTCCGAAAAAGCCTTGCCATTCGACTATGTGAAAAAGGTTTGAACTTTGAACCACTTGTCACAGTCAGCCCACAGTCACAAACCCCTTGCGAATCGAAGGAAGAAAATAGTTCAACTGTGATCTCTTTTGCTACTTGGGTAAAGTTGATCTCTTCTACCAACATTGTAAAAAAAATATATTTGTAAGCAACAACCAATTTGTCAAAAAAGCAATGACATCTGCATATTGTGGGGCATTACATCGAACATGTAGTGAGTTGGAGTCCGTAACAAATACATGGAGAAAAGGAAGAACAAAAAAAATGCAAAAATTCCATTCATGAAGAGGTCAAAACTGAATACCATTGCGGTCAGGAAAAACATATTTGGAGAGATTGTTATACAAAATATGAGCCTTGTCTCTAGAGGTCTAGAGCAGCCTAAACGGGCTAATGAAAAGATCTACATACCTCGATACCCAATTTGAATCCTTGGATGCTCATTTTTAACTTCCAAATGTTAATAAGAGGTCCCTATTTAGGTTAGAAAGGACTCACATGTGGCCAGACACAATCTTAAAATTAAACATCAAAATAATCCCAACAAACTAAACCAAATTTTGATTGAAAAATGCAGAGAACCCAAAATACTGTGGTAATTAGGGTTATGGCTACCAAACATTCACAGCATGACAATAGAGAAGGGAATTTTGCTAGTCTATATAAAAGAGAGAAGATGGGAGATATATACACACAAAGAGAGAGAGAGAGAGAGAGAGAGAGAGAGAGAGATAAACAAAACAGAAACCCACCAAAGCATTGTTACACGCGGTCGCAAGACTCGCAATGTTATTGTACTGCGAGAGAGATGAGAAGTTGGGAGAGCTTCATTTGGATTTTGACAAATGCAGAGAGAGAGAGCGCGCTTCGTTTGGATTTTGAATGAGAGAGAGACGCAGAAACCTACAAATAGAAGGAAAAGAATTTTTATTTCTATAGATACGTACATCTGTCATATTAGTCATTTATTGTTTCCTTTTTAAATATTTACCTATCTCCTTAATTTTAGGGTCTCTTTAATTTTAGTGTAAGTTAGCCGAAGATTACCTATCTCCTTAATTTTAGGGTCTCCTTAATTTTAGGGTGTAAATTAGCCGAAGATTTGTACCTCATTAATTTATTTTCGAAAATAAAGAATCACATTTGTATGTTTCCTTTCAGCGAATGACTTCGGTGTCCTCGTCATTTTGGGGACACTGTAACTTTTGGCATAACAAAACCATTATGAGCATAACCAAAACCTATTACAAGTATAACAAAACCATAACAAGGCATAACTTATTTGTTGTTATGCCTTGGTTGGGTTTGGTTATGCCTTAATTGGTTTTTGGATATTCCTTGGTTATGCCTTGTTTGGGTTTTGTTATGCTTGTAATGGGTTCTAGTTATGCTCATAATGGTGAAGTTATGTCAAAAATTACGGTGTCCCCAAAATGACCGGGGACACCATAGCATCATTCCTTTCATCCTTTTTCCAAATTTTCATTCTTTCCAAATATATCGCTAGCTATACTGCTCGTAGATCTCTGCCGTTAAAAAAATATGTACCGATCCTAGGGTCGAAAATATAAGGATTTGAAAACCACCCTCTCATATTATATAGATTTGCAATTTACATAAATCCATTTTGTGAGAGAGTTTCCATATATGGAACTCAAACTTCAGTCTCCATTTTGGAGGCCCAAACTAGTGAGATGGTTGGGAGGGAGTGGAGGTGGAGGTGGGTATCAATTTTGGAACTAAAACGGTGTAGTATGGGGGCACTATTGTACCCTCTGTGTCCAAGCGCAGCAAACCCCCGAGTCCAATCTGTACTAAGTCTTTCGGTTAAATAAGTCAATTGGCTTATTTTCTTGTTTTTATTCAAAAAAAATTAAAAGTGAATTTGTTAGATTCGCGTCAAATTTTTTTGGATTATTGGTTCAACTCAACAAGGAATCGGAAAAGTAAAAAATTATGGTCCAAGTCTTAAATTTTTTGAATAAAGCCAAAAAAAATTACACGAACGAAAAATATTTGAATAAAGACAACAACAACAACAACAAAAATTGGCTTATTCCATCTTTCCCGGCCCTTTCCGTGAAAAAAAAAAAATTACATCTTTCCACGAATCTCCTTAATTTAAAGGAACAAATAGAAGCTCAAGAACAAATACCAAAACCTAGATCATTCGCGGAGTCTCTTTCCATCTATGGTGGAAGTAAGTCAAAGTCTTTGGCACTTGACGAATTGGTTGAGTGTCTCGGGTGAGCATAGTTCAAATAGCTCGTCATAAAGGATTCATTTTCGCAGTCTTGTCTTGTGGTTTAGCCAAAAGATGCAGAAAGTTTAAATTGAATTACGTAAAATTGCGAAACCCAATTCTCTAAAATGCCCGAACATAATTTGTTTATTCACCAAACAGGTACAGTAAATTGGCTCATCATTTTTGACAAAAGTAAGCAAGACCAGATAACATTGTCTGTGAAAAACTAAGTAGAAGCAACAAAACAACACCGAGGAACGAAATGATTTTCCATGGGCCATTGAAGTAATCTCGCCGGAGTTTCGCCATCCATATGTTCTGCCGACACTTACAATACGCATTTATGTCATTGAAAACTTCGTAGTAGCAGAAGCCGCCGCGAGACACAAAGACACAGGTGGAAGCCTTGCTAAAAACTGCCGAGACGGCTTTATCATCACCCAACATGTTGTTGAGAATCCCACAACAGCGAAGCAAACTGACATCCTTTGCGGAGTTGATAAGGCAACACAAGAAAGTTAGGTAATCCGTGATGCACATAGGGCCGGCGTCCTGCAGAAGCTCCTCGTGGGCGACCAAGTTTCTGAAAATAGTATCGGTCTTCTCTTCGACAGCAAATTCTGGGATATAAATTGTACCGTTTGCGAACTTTATGTCGAACAAGGGGGTATGCTTAGCCTTCTTGAACCTGATCCCGGCCTCATATAGCTCTGTCGCGCAATTTATGTAATCCCATCTCTTTCCCTCATTGCGACTATTTCTGTTAGACACTAATTTGGCAAACGAAGATGATGTAATAGTGTGAACCAGGCCGAGAAAATGCTCCACGCCGTCGGGTGAAATCCCATAAGAAATTTTCAAAAACCTTTCAGGACCTGGAGACATGCTACAAAAATATTGTTCCCGGACAGAGTAGTAGAACCGTATCAGCAAGTCAATAATGTTGTCTCGTGGATCTGGGATTTTCGTCATGTTGAACAGATGCACGAGAACAAAGAATGGAAGTTGATTCTCAAACAGCATCAAGTCCCGCCATATACTATGAAGGATCCAATCCATTTTGAAGAGAAGGTCGTGTGTGTCTCTTAGCATTGTCATAGAGAACTTGCGGAGAAATTCAACGACAAAACAGCCGTCGAGAAGCATCATTTCCACAAACTCCTCCTCGCTGAGGTTTATGGAGTCAGCATAACATCCTTGCGCTCTTTTCCACAACTTCCTCATGGCTGCGACGTACCTATCCACGCTCGTCTCCTCTGTTCGTTTAAGAAGCAATTGAAGATATTGCAATTTGTGTTCTTCCATCATCCGTAGATGCCCTTTACCGTGGTGATATGGTCCAATCGACAGTATTTCTGGTTTGTAGGCCTTTTCACTCTGCCTACGTAGTCGATCATGGACTCTGTAAATATACCACTCGAAATGTGCACCAGATAGGTGAGTGAGCTTCTCATCTAAATGAAGGGAGAGAGGATCAGCACTTGCATTGGACATCATATCTCACCAAGATGAAGAAGCCCTGTCCAAAGAATCACCAAAAGATTTTTAAAGGACAATATAAAAAGAAAATGCAAGATTTCTCATTAGGGAAAATTATAGAATGATGTTCTTGTGAGTCTTGGTTTGACACTTCGCTGACTGACCTGAGGTAAGGGCCGAGGACAGAATAGGAGCAAATACCAAATACTACTACATTATTACAACGGGCAAACAACTTTACTACTTCCTAATGACTGAAAGTAAAGCAACAATTATTCCTGACACTTTAACTTTATTTCACTTCACACTTATTGCACACAACACTCCAAAATAGTAGAACAACAGCTGCACTAATCTGAGTAGTATTGGGAACGAGTCATACTGGCAGAGTAAAACTCGGTAGATTTACTGTATGATGATACAAACCTTAAGATATAAATACATGTTATATAGGCATAGGCAGTAGCCGATGATACAAACATTAAGATATAAACTTTCTTCCCTCAAGACATGCTGAAACTGGTGAGAGCCATAAATGTACCTAGTTACACAAGGTAAAAATCTTTGCGTCGTTTCTTTCTGTTCGTGCTTGATTTGTTCATCGTGCGATTTTGTATGTGTGTTGGTCCTGGCATACTTGACAGGTTTTGTAGAAATGTTTTTCATGAACTTTCCTTATCTTACATGCCACGGCTAGAACTCAATATTCAGGTAGTCTAGTAAGCAAAATGTCAAAAACTAAACATCCTTCAGATTAGACCTTTCATGATCAATTTACAGTTGGTGGTAGATAACTGAAAGAAACCTTAAGGGCATAGAGGAGAAACTAAAATTTCCATCTAATGGACAGGATCCGAAGTCCAAACAACACAAATCATGGTATAAAATTTTATTATATCGCAAAGAGGGAGTCCGATATTGTTCACTCATCTAAAAAGTGAGTGAACATTATCCACCTCCGTATTGGTTGAAAATTAGTAATCCAAAGTCCAAATAACACAAACCACGGTATAGCCAGCTTGCCAATCAAAAAATGTTTTCATTAAATGCCTCGAATTTTATTAATCTTTATATATAACGGATTACAAAGATCAAATGGAGCAAGGGCACACCAGCAAAACGTCATCCAAGACCAAAGAAGAACGGCAATATGCCAACCAAAACAGCATGAAAAAACCAAAAAACCAGCCAAAACCGCATGATAAAACCCGAGGAAAATTGTAAATTAAATTGCATGAGATATACGTTTTAGGATACTGGTCGAACATTTGGTGGGCAACAGAAAACACGTTTAAAAATGGAGAGGAAGACTCACCGATCGAGTAGACACCTTTTCTGCGTAATGACAGAAGAGAAGCAGTTCGCATGCCCTCCAACCGATTTCTTCTCCAACTTCAGCAACTTTGAAACGACAATTTATTCTCAATTTAGAGACCCAACTACCCAGAAGCCTGTAAGTAAACATGTCAACAGGGTTTCGGAATCTTTGGGCGGTCATTGGCCCCAAGCTTTTTAATAATGATTTTGGAAGACGGAAATCGGGAGTGTTATCGTACGATATCTAACGGAATCGGTTGTAGCGGTCGTGAATTTTGAAAATAAGTGACTAAACAAACACCCCATAACATCCGAGTATCCATTGTAATGGCCGTGAATCAATCAGTGAATCGGAAACAGATCGATTGGTGACACGTGAGATTTTTCATCTCACCGGTTCATCAAGATGTAACCGTATCGAAAAGCTCAAAAAACTGTTACGAAACAGCCAGTACGTTATGTTACGGCCAATTTTTAAAACCTGGATTGGCCCCTCCAAGAATATAATATGGGAAGTCCCCCTAGTGGAGGGAGTGAGTTGTGACCGATCCCAGCCGCCTTATTTGAAACATTTGGCCAGTCATAGTTGAATTTCTTGCAAATTTTACTTAAGTATATATGTGATTGTCACCTCCTTGTTTTCAATTATCAGCACAATAATTTCTTGTACTTTGAAGAGAGTTATGCACACATTTACACTGTCGACACAAACTTCTAAATTGGGACACCTTACTACTTTGAGCATAAATTTGACTTGTTATGGTTATTTCATGTAAGTGCCGTAAGACTCTTTGGAATAAAATTTGTTGTTGATTCAAAAAAAAAAGGACGTCAGTAATTCAATTCCTCCTCCAATGTGTAAATTTAACTATTCTAACAAACTGACTTTCGCCGATCCAAAAAAAGTAAATTTAAATGGTTGATTAATCACAGAGGTATTGCCATGAAATTTTGGCATATCGTAATTAAAAAATGCTAATAACAACCCAATAGACTGTCAATAAGACAAAAAAAAAATGACCAAAAAACAAACACAATTTTCTATGTGTTTGCCTTGAAAAATGTTAAAAATATTGTATTGGAAACTATGTTTTTTTTAAAAATATTCTTCTCGTCTTTTTGACAACTTAATTGACTGGAATAGCATAATCAATTGTACTCCTTTCGTTCCATAAATTTGGTCCCTTACGAAACTACATGCAATTTTTAAACTCAAAAATAATATGCATTTACTAAAATAATTCCAAAGCAGATGAAACCAACTCAGAAATAATGTTGGAGGTTTCGAACGTAAAACCTAAGAGGGATCGAAATCCTAAATATTAGGCCTTAACCATTAATCGGCCAACTTGTGGGTTATGTAAACTTACAAGGATTTAGAGCGCTGAAAGTCTCGACCAGTTCCCTTGCAGCCACTTGAAAAGCCAAGAGAATGACAGAGATCAAAAGGAATTGCAAAACAACAAAAAGCTTACTAAAACCCATTTTTCCTGGCTATAATTAAGGAAAGGGCAAGTAGGGTTCACCCTTTTATAGCCCAAAAAATGTATGACACCCATTTTCTACGAATTTAATGTACCTGGCCCCAAGAAGACTTGGACTTTTGGGTCAACGCCCAAGTTCAATGGGTGAGAAGAGCCATATGTTTAAGAAGAGAATGCGAAAATTGCTAGGCTCGAACTTGTTTGTTTAGCATCCGAGTAGAGCTTGGATAGCTTTTCTCGAGCCGAGTCTTGAGCCATTCAGAAAAATAGTGTAGAAAAATAGTGTAGATTTTCGGTTTGCAGAATGTTCTGAGTTTGGACCTCTAAAAAAATGTTTGACATCTTGGAAAGCACTTTCAGAAAACATCTCTTGTAACAAAACACCTTATTTTCAATGTTAATGTGATCATCGAATGCGTCATACCTTTGGCCTTATTTGTTGTTGGAGTTGCCGGTTGCCCCACGGCATTGAATACGCCAAAGAAGTAGACTTATGGCATGGGGCTCATCAAACTGGCTTCTTTTTTCTTCCCTGCATCTTTGACAAACAATTTTGCTTTATTTCGAGGTTATGGTCCCATATTGACAAGATCTCTTCCACACAAGCTCGTCAAACTCAACCCCAAGTCACATGAAGCGCGGGCGGATACGGGTTCAGGAGCGCGAGCGTGAAAGCATTTCTCAAAAACCATCCCAACAACTAAAATTCGTCAAACGCACAGTTATTGGTGGTGGAACAAGCTCACAGAGTGCAACTGGTGAGTGGACAATTCAGTCCTTGGGGAAAATTGTTGAGTGGTCCTGTGTCCCAACAATACCTCAACAACGTACCACATGTTAATATTACAAACGGGGCTTTCCTTGATTGAGTATTCACTATTCCATTAGTCAATATTGATCCAAACCGGAAACGGTTTCACACATGCTCTTTAGTTGCAAATGAGCGGCTCAGATCAGCGGCTCGGATCATTTTTTTAGGACTTCATATGGGTTCAAAATATTTATGTACACGATGTATGTATCTTCGCATTTTATAAAGCAGAAAGCTTAAAAGTGACCAACAAAATTTGTTTATTCACCAAACAGGTAAAGTAAATTGGCTCATCATTTTTGACAAAAGTAAGCAAGACCAGAAAACATTGTCTGTGCAAAACTTAGTAGAAGCAACAAAACAACACCAAGAAACGAGAAGATTTTCCAAGGACCATTGAAGTAATCCCTCCGGAGTTTCGCCGTCCATATGTTCTGTCGACACTTACAATACGCATTTATGTCGTTGAAAACTTCGTAGTAACAGAAGCCACCGCGAGACACGAAGACACAGGTGGAAACCTTGCTAAAAACTGCCGAGACGGCTTTATTGTCACCCAACATGTTGTTGAGAATCCCACAACGACGAAGCAAACTGACATCCTTCGCGGAGTTGATGAGGCAGCACAAGAAAGTTAGGTAATCCGTGATGCACTTAGGGACAGCGTCCTGCAGATGCTCCTCGTGGGCGATTAAGTTTCTGACAATAGTATCGGTCTTCTCATCGACAACGAATTCTGGGATATAAATTGTACCATTTGCGAACTTTATGTCCAACAAGGGGGTATGCTTAGCCTTATTGAACCTGATCCCGGCCTCATACAGCTCTGTCGTGCAATTTATGTAATCCCAGAATTCGTTGCGTCTATTTCTGTTAGACACTAATTTGGCAAATGAGGATGATGTAATAGTGTGAACTAGGCCGAGAAAATGCTTCACACCGTCGGGTGAAATCCCATATGAAATTCCCAAAAACCTTTCGGGACCTGGAGACGTGCTACAAAAATATTGTTCCTGGACGCAGTAGTAGTACCGTGTCAGTAAGTCAATGATGTTGTCTCGTGGATCCGGAATTTTTGTCATGTTGAACAGATGCACGAGAATAAAGAACGGAAGTTGATTCTCAAACAGCATTAAGTCCCGCCTTATACTACGAAGTATCCAATCCATTTTGAAGATAAGGTCGTGTGTATCTCTTAGCATTGTCATAGAGAACTTGCGGAGAAATTCAATAACAAAACAGCCGTCGAGAAGCATCATTTCCACAAACTCCTCTTCGCTGAGGTTTATGGAGTCAGCATAACATCCTTGCGCTCTTTTCCGCAACTTCCTCATGGCTGCGACGTACCTATCCACGCTCGTCTCCTCTGTTCGTTTAAGAAGCAATTGAAGATATTGCAATTTGTGTTCTTCCATCATCCGTAGATGACCTTTACCGTGGTGATATGGTCCAATCGACAATATTTCTGGTTCGTAGGCCTTTTCACTCTGTCTACGTAGTCGATCATGGACTCTGTAAATATACCACTCGAAATGTGCACCAGATAGGTGAGTGAGCTTCTCATCTAAATGAAGGGAGAGAGGATCAGCACTTGCATTGGGCATCATATCTCACCAAGATGAAGAAACCCTGTCCAAAGAATCACCAAAAGATTTTTAAAGGACAATATAAAAAGAAAGGAAATTGATTTTAGCATTCCAAAAATTGATAGAGGGGCTCCAAAATGACGTCGTTTTGTGTATTAACACAGTTCAGTTTTGGAGCCCCTCCATCAATTTTTGGAGTGCCAAAATCACAATCCAAAAAGAAAATGCAAGATTTCTCATTAGGGAAAATTGTAGAATGATGTTCTTGTGAGTCTTGGTTTGACACTTCGCTGACTGACCTGAAGTAAGGGCCGAGGACAGAATAGGAGCAAATACCAAATACTACTACATTATTACAACAAGCAAACAACTTTAATACTTCCTAATGGCTGAAAGTAAAGTAACAATTATTCCTGACACTGTAACATTATTTCACTTCACACTTATTGCACACAACACTCCAAAGAGTAGAACAACAGCTGCACTAATCTTATTGGTGCTCACTTTTCATTCTACCTCAGAAGATTATTAACGAAGTGGAAGCTATGCTTAGTTCTTTTCTGTGGTCAGGAATTAATCTTACAAAAGTAGGCGCTAAGGTCAATTGGTGTGATGTTTGTACCCCTAAAAATGAAGGAGGTTTAGGCTTGAAGTCTTTAAAGGTATGGAATAAAGCGTCCATGATGCGTCACTTGTGGGCTTTGTGTAAGAAAGAGGATACTCTTTGGGTGAAATGGATCCATAGCTACATGATTAAAGATCAGAATTTATGGGTTATGAAATTGCCCCAAGATTGCTCATGGACTATGAGGAAGTTGTTGAAATTGAGAGTGCAATGCCAGAGTTTTGTTAAACACTCAATTGGTGATGGAAAGGGGACTTTCTTATGGCTTGATAATTGGCACCCCGGTAGTCCTTTATATAAGCTCCTAAGTGATCGAGCCTTTGCTAACCTTGGAAGATCTATTTCTGCAAAAGTAAGCTCTGTTATCCAGAATGGAGAATGGAATTGCATGGCCAAGACCAAGATCCTCCTTGATTCAACAGATTCAAAATTCAATTCCTAGTTCAATTCAACCTCGAAGGGCTAGGGAAGATGAAGTTATATGGGTTATTTCCCCTACTGGTCAATACAATACTAAGCATACTTGGGAGGCACTTAGGCACAGAGGAGGGACAGTTCAATGGGCTTCAATAGTGTGGTTTTCAAGAAGTGTATCAAGGTGGTCCTTCATTTTATGGTTAGCTTGCTTGAAGAGGTTAGCTACAAAGGAGAGACTTTGTAGATGGGGGATGACGATTGATCCAGGTTGTGTATTGTGTTCTCAAAGGGATGAAACGTTGCAACACCTTTTCTTTGAATGTAGCTATTCCAGTAGCATTTGGAAGGTTATCCTTAACAGATTTCAGATTCAGAGAAATCCGAAGGAGTGGGATAGTGAAATTCAGTGGGCTATTGATCATTGTAAGGGTAAGAGCTTTAGTTCTTTTTTGTTCAAGCTAGTGTTGGCGGCTGGGGTCTACCATCTATGGTTGGAAAGGAACTCTCGAGTTTTTGCTGGTAGAAGTAGAAGGGCTGATGCAGTGCTGGCTTGTATTGAGGATAATGTTAGACTTCGTGTGTGCACTTGGGAGCATTTCCCCCACTCCCTTGAGAACCAAAGACTATGCAGTCTTTGAAATATTTCAAGCAAAGTTCTTTGTAGTTAATTTTTGTAGTTCCTTTTTGGTAGAATGTAGTGAGGAGTTTCCTTTGTAAAGGTTTTGTACAGTGGGTTGATCTCCCCTTGTTTTGTGTTGGTTGGTATAAAATGCGCAACTTCCCAAAAAAAAAACAGTTGCACTAATCTGAGAATTGGGAACGAGTCATACTGGCAGAGTAAAACTCGGTAGGTTTACTGTATGATGATACAAACCTTAAGATATAAATACATGTTGTATAGGCATAGGCAGTAGCCGATGATACAAACATTAAGATATAAACTTTCTTCCCTCAAGACATGCTGAAACTAGTGCGAGCCATAAATGTACCTAGTTACATAAGGTAAAAATCTTTGCGTCGTTTCTTTCTGTTCTTGCTTGATTTGTTCATCGTTCGATTTTGTATGTGTGTTGGTCCTGGCATACTTGACAGGTTTTCAAGAAATGTTTTTCATGAACTTTCCTACTCTTACATGCCATGGCTTGAACTCAATATCCAGTTAGTCTATGTAAGCAGAAACTAAACACCCTTCAGATTAGACCTTTCATGATCAGTTTACAGTTGGTGATACAAATAACTAAAGAAACATTGAGGGCACAGAAGAGAAACCACAAATTTCCATCCGAGGGACTGTAAAAAAATTAGTAATCCAAAGTCCAAACAACACAGATCATGGTATAAAATTTTACTTATACTGCGAAGAGAGAGTCCGATTTTGTTCACCCACCTAAAAAGTAGGTGAACATTACACACCTCCTTATTGGTTGAAAATTAGTAATCCAAAGTCCAAACAACACAAATCACGGTATAGCCAGTTTGCCAATCAAAAAATGTTTTTATTAAATGCCCCGAATTCCTATATATTGAGTGGTAAGAGAGAAAAGGACGAGAAAATGTATTAGCACAAATCTTTTTCATGATAATACAAGTATTCTAGATAGAAGAATTAAGCAAACCAGTATTTCTAAATTTTTCAGCTATATATATAGTTATATAGATCTATTAAAATTAAAGTCGATTTCCTATTTATATATATTATCGCAGAAAGATTTTTTCTCTCAGCTGGAACCACAGTTCCGAAAAGGATTTTCCATGTTTGCAAGATGCTTTCAAGAACTTCTAGTTCGCATTATTGAAATTTATCAAACCATTACCCAGGATATCTCAAAAGGAGAAGCCTATCATACACGATTCAATAAAATTTGGTGACAAAACTTTTGGTTACCAAAAAAATGCGTAACTAACACCAAAAAAATACGTAACTGTTAGCCCCATAATTTTAGATTTTGACGATAACAAACATACATCAATTAGTCTATTGGGCTTAATTGGAATAATATATTTTTATTGAACTAATTCTGTCATTACTTATTTTTATAGGGATTTATGTAGCAATTCCTTTGAAAACAATATGTGATAGATGCAAGAAATTATTTTCCTAACCTAGGAATTCAACAATGAAAACAAGAACGGTGATGGAGCTATCAAAGGGAAAGTATTTCGGCTAAACAATCAAGAGGGGTTTCGGGTCAATTGAAGATACAATTGGAAAGGTACTTCTCTTCACAATTCCTATCTCCAATAGACGAGAATTGAAGAAGGAAAGAAATTAAGTAAAATCTCTTCCTAATGGTTGGAAAGTCTTTGGAAGGAAAGGGAAGATTGATTGCTGAGATTATGAAGATGGAAAGATTATGGACTGATTTTATGCAATGGCTAAGAGGAAATCATTCAACGTTCAATTGGGGATTGAAGAATATAAAGAAGAGAAGAACAAGTGCAGAACACTACAACTCTTGAAGAAAAAAAACAATGAGCTTTTCACTTGCAATCTGATTATTCAACCCTATGCTTACATCTTGAATATCTACACTAGTTTACCTTATTGTAAAAGGGATTTCACACCCTTGTCTGAGATTTATCTTTTTGTGAGTGGTTTTGGAGAGAAAATCACTTCAAATTAGGTGTTACTAACACCGGAGTCAAAACTAGTTGAGTTAGGTGTGACTAGCACCGGAGTCAAAATTAGTCGGAGTGATTGGGGATACATCGCTTGTTGTAAAGGTTGTCTAGCACCCGCGAAGCTAGAGGAATTGTAACTATTGGAGATAGCGCAGCAAATCCCGAGTTGGACACTTGGGGAGTGGACTAGGCTGTGAAGTTGCGGACCGAACCACTATAAATCCTTGCGTTCGATTCTCTCCTCCCTACCCTCTTTACTTTCAGTTTTGCATATCTATATTACATGAGTAAATTGATATATTATTGAATAACGAGTTGTGGTAGAATATATCTTGAACAATTAGTTAATTAGTTTCATATATATATGCAAGTCTAAAAATCTGCATATTAGTCCTCTGCAATTTAATCTCTGCTCTGTTGACCTTGCTCAATCTGCTGTTGTGTGTGTTTGAGTCAACTCAATCCTGCTGCATTGTTTCTTTATTCTATTCTTGCAATTAGGTTTTAAATTCGGCATTATATTTGAGATACCCAATTCACCCCCCTCTTGGGTTGCTATTTGGACCAACATTAACTAATACAAAAGATGTATGTCACTAACCGGGAAAATGCACAACTATTTTGGATTTACCATACACACCTATTCGTATTTTACCAAAACAATAATTGCATAACTAATGAGCCAAAAAAACATGATTAACATAACTAATGAGCCAAAATTGTAAATTAAATCGCATGAGATGTACGTTTAAGGATATTGGTCGAACATTTGGTGGGCAACAGAAAACACGTTTAAAAATGCAGAGGAAGACTCACCGAGTAGACACCTTTTTCTACGTAATCACAGACAGAAAGAGAAGCAATTCGCATGCCCTCCAACCGTTTTCTTCTCCAACTGCAGCAACTTTGAAACGGCAATTTCTTCTCAATTTAGAGACCCAACTACCCAGAAGCCTATAAGTAAACATATCAATAGGGTTTTCGGAATCTTTGGGACTTGGAATGTTCCCAAGCTTTTAAATAATGGTTTTCGGAAGACGGGAGGGTTAAACGTGTTGTGTAACAGTATTGGGAGTACTATCGTGAATTTTTAAAATTAATTAAGTGACTAAACAAACAGTACCCCATAAAGGAAATGGCCTTGACCGGTTGGTGATGCGTGAGATTTTTCATTTCACCAGTATATCAACATGTAACAGTATCGAAAAGCTCAAAAAAAAACCTATTACGAAATAGCCGGTACGTCTGACTTTCGCCGATCCAAAAGAAGTAAATTTAAATGTATGATTAATCACCGAGGTATTGCCATGAAATTTTGGCGTATCATAATAAGAAAATGATAATAACAACCCAATGGACTGTCAATAAAACAAGAAAATGACAGGGAAAAAAAAAACACAGTTTTCTATGTGTTTGGCTTGAAAAATGTTAAAAACATTGTATCGGAAACTATGTTTTTTTTTAATATTCTTCTTGCCTTTCTGACGACCAAATGGATTGTGAATAGCGTAATCAATAGTACGTACTTCCTCCGTCCCATAAAGTTGTATGAAACTACGAGTAATTTTTAAACTCAAAAATAATATGTATTTACTAAAATAATTCCAAAGTAGATGAAACCAACTCAAAAATAATGTTGGAGGTTTCGAACGTAAAACCTAAGAGGGGTCAAAATTCTAAATTTTAGGCCTTAACCACTAATCAGCCAACTTGTGGGTTATGTAAACTTACAAGGATTTAGAGCGCAAAAAGTCTCGACCAGTTCCATAGCAGCCACCTGAAAAGCCAAGAGGATGATAGAGATCAAAAGCACTTGCAAAATACTACGTAACAAAAAGCTTGCTAAAACCCATTTTTCCTGAGTATAAGGGCAGGGCAAGTAGGGTTCACCCTTTTATAGCCCCAAGAAAGTTATGACATTCATTTTCTACGAATTATTGAATTTGGTCCCAAGAAGACTTGGACTTTTGGGTCAACGCCTAAGTTCTTTGGGTGATAAGAGCCATATATATATAGAAAACAATGTTTAAGAAGAGAATGCTAAAATGCTAGGCTCGTTTATCCAACGAGTCGAGTTTCCAACAGTTCGAGCTCGTTTGTTTAGCATCCGAGTCGAGCTTGAACAAGCTTTTCTCGAGTCAAGTCTCGAGCCGCTCGGCTGGTTTGCAGCCCTGGTTGTGGAGAAATAGTGTAGATTTTCGGGTTTGCAAAATTTTCTACTCATTTATGCCTTGTTTGGATGTTAATTTGAAAAAAAAAAAATTCAACTCATAAAACACTCATTATCTCTGTTTCCTATCATTACTCTCATTTCTTTTTCCACTCATTACCCCTATCTCCAATCATTATTCTCATTTCTCTCTCTATCTCTATCTCTCTCTACTCATTACCCATATCTCCAATTATTACCCTAATATCTCTCTTCATTAATTACCCCAAAAATCAAACTTAAAAATTCTCAAAAACTCATTCAAACAAAGCATTAATTTGGACCTCTCAAAAAATGTTTGATCATATCTTGGAAAGCACTTTCGGAAAACATCTCTTGTAACAAAACACCTTATTTTCGGACTGGGGGGGGGGGAGCTGGACAGCAGCGTGCTTTCCCGGTCGAGAGGGTCCCGCTCCGATCTTTCTTCAATGATCGAAAACGTTCACTTCGTAAAGCTTGTCGAGTTGAACAAGTGCGCAAAAAATTAGTTTGATCGGATATCATTAAGTGACTGACCAGAACACATATAACTTGCCAATAATGGGTTTTAGTAGATTTGATCTAGTGTTTCGAATCCATTCTTTTCAAGACAAATAGGTTTCGATTAGGCACTTAATGATATTCGATCGAGCTGATTTTTTACATACTTGTTCAACTCGATGAGCTCTACGAAGTGAACGTTTCCGATCATTGGAGCAAGACCGGAGCACGGCCCCCTTGGCCGAGCCAGCAGGCTGCTGTCCCTTTAAGGGGCAGCAGCTCCCCCAACTCCCTTATTTTCAACGTTAATGTGATCATCGAATGCGTCATACCTTTGTCCTTTTATTTCCAGTCTTGTTTATAGCACGCAGCTTCTCTGCAGTTCAACTGAGAGTCCTGTAGTTGCATCGCATCTGCTCATCTTTGCATGCAATGGTACAAATTTTAAAAAAAAAATCCGGAGAAAAGTTAAACTTTACCTCAGAATTTTTTTTAAATCTCGCCTGTTAAAAACACCATCCACGATTGCGATCACTTGAACTGCAAACAAGCCAAATTCTGTTTTTATCTGCTTTAATTACTTCTTTGTTGTTGGAGTTGCCGGTTGCCCCATGGCATTGAATACGCCAAAGAAGTAGACTTAGACCCCGTTCCGGATTACCCGTAAGTACTTATTTGTAATTTTTAAGTTTAAAAATATATAATAGGTTTATTGAAATCAAAAAATATGCAATGTGTATTTGGTTTTATTGATCTCGATTAGATCTATTAAACTCTACAAAAAAAATTGAAAAATTATTTTCGTAAACCTATTATTTTTAAATTTAAAAATAGATCCTTATTTTTTAATTCCTTATTTGGGAATGCGTAACAGGGCTTATGGGGCTCATCAAACTGGCTTCTTTTTTCCTCCATCTTTGACAAAAAAAATTGCTTCATTTTCGAGGTTATGGTCCCATTTTGACAAGATCTTCCGCACAAGCTCGTCAAACTCAAACCCAAGTCACATGAAATGCGGGTGGATACGGGTTCGGGAGCGCGAGCGTGAAAGTGTTTCTCAAAAACCTTCTCAACAACTAAAATTCGTGAGCACAAAGCGATGATTGAGAGCGCAAGCGTAGGCCATTACTAAAGCGTCAAACGCACAGCTATTGGTGGTGGAACAAGCTCACAGAGTGCAACTGGTGAGTGGACAATTCAGTCCTTGGGGAAAATTGTTGAGTGGTCCTGTGTCCCAACAATACCTCAACAACGTACCACACGTTAATATTACACACGGGGCTTTCCTTGATTGAGTATTCACTATTCCATTAGTCAATACTGATCCAAACCCGAAACGGTTTCACACATGCTCTTTAGATGCAAATGAGCGGCTCTGATCATTTTTTTAGGACTTCATATGGGTTCAAAATACTTATGTACACGATGTATGTATCTACGTGTATGTACTCATAGACTTTTCGCATTTTATAAAGCAGAAAGCTTAAAAGTATGATATCTAGTTAAAAATCTGTACTAAGCTTACATTTTATATTGCAGAAAGCTTAAATTGCCTGAACAGAATTTGTTTATTCACCAAACAGGTACAGTAAATTGGCTCATCATTTTTGACAAAAGTAAGCAAGACCAGATAACGTTGTCTGTGCAAAACTGAGTAGAAGCAACAAAACAACACCAAGAAAAGAGATGATTTTCCACGGGCTGTTGAAGTAATCCCGCCGGAGTTTCGCCATCCATATGTTATGCCGACACTTACAGTACACATTTATGTCATTGAAAACTTCGTAGTAACAAAAGCCGCCGCGAGACACGAAGACACAGGTGGAAACATTGCTAAAAACTGCCGAGACGACTTTATCGTCACCCAGCATGTTGTTGAGAATTCCACAACGGCGGAGCAGACTGACATCATTCGCGGAGTTGATGAGGCAACACAAGAAAGTTAGGTAATCCGTGATGCATTTAGGGCCGGCGTCCTGAAGATGCTCCTCGTGGGCGATCAAGTTTCCGAGAATAGTATCGGTCTTCTCTTCGACTGCGAATTCTGGGATATAAATTGTACCGTTTGCGAACTTTATGTCGAACAAGGGGGTATGCTTAGCCTTCTTGAACAAGGGGGTATGTGTCACCTTCCTTGTTTTCAATTATCAGCACATAGTTTCTTGTACTTTGAAGAGAGTTATGCACACATTTACACTGTCGACACAAACTTCTAAATTGGGACACCTTTACTACTTTGAGCATAAATTTGACTTCTTTGCAAAGATTGGATTTGGTCGTCATGAGCAAAAAGAGAGGTCACGTCCACCACCATCAAATGTGGTGCAAGCTGGAAGGAATACTAGATAGACAAAAAGTCTAGGTCCACCGCATGCATGCATACACTGACTTTCGCTGATCCAAAAGAAGTAAATTTAAATGTTTGATTAATCACCGAGGTATTGCCATGAAATTTTGGCATATCGTAATAAGAAAATGCTAATAGCAATCCAATGAACTGTCAATAAGATAAGAAAATTACAAAAAAAAAAAAAAAAACAGTTTTCTATGTGTTTCGCTTGAAAAATGTTTAAAATATTGTATCGGAAACTATGTTTTTTTTAATATTCTTCTTGCCTTTTTGACAACCAAATGGACTGTGAATAGCGTAATAAACAGTACTTCCTCCGTCCCATAAAGTTGTACAAAACTACGTGTAATTTTTAAACTCAAAAATAATATGTTCTCCAAAGTAGATGAAACCAACACAAAAATAATGTTGGAGGTTTCGAACGTAAAACCTAAGAGGGGTCAAAATTCTAAGTTTTAGGCCTTAACCACTAATAGGCCAACTTGTGGGTTATGTAAACTTACAAGGATTTAGAGCTTCGGAATTCTCGGCCAATTTCCTAGCAGCAACTTGAAAAGCCAAGAGAATGAAGAGATCAAAAGGACCTGCAAAACAACAAAAAGCTTACTAAAACCCATTTTTCCTGAGTATAAGGAAAGGGCAGGTAGGGTTCACCCTTTTATGGCCCCAAAAAAGTTATGACATTCATTTTCTACGAATTTATTGTATTTGGTCCCAAGAAGACTTGGACTTTTGGGTCAACGCCCAAGTTCAATGGGTGATAAGAGCCATAGAAAACAATGTTTAAGAAGAGAATGCTAAAATGCTAGGCTCGTTTATCCAACGAGCCGAGTTTCCAACAGCTCGAGCTCGTTTCTCTAACGAGTTAAAATGCTAGGCTCGAACTCGTTTGTTTAGCATCCGAGTCGAGCTTGAACGAGCTTTTCTCGAGCAGAGTCGCGAGCCGCTCAGCTCGTTTGCTGCCTTGGTTGTGGAGAAATAATACTGTAGATTTTCGGTTTGCAAAATTTTCTACTCATTTGGTCCTCTTAAAAAATGTTTGATCATATCTTGGAAAGCACTTTCAGAAACAGTAAGTCTAACTGTACAGAAAAAGTGTACAGATTTTGTGTGGGGTCCACTACGGGTCCCACACAAATGATCCGAGCCGTTCATTAAATGTAAAACAGTTTTTCAAGGGCCCCCAGCGAAAAATCAATTAAATCCGATACTTATAGATGCTCAATCCAATCATCTAACTTTTGATTTCGATTCCCAGATAATGAAACATTCTATAATTGGATTGAGCATCTATAAGTATCGGATTGAACTGATTTTCCGCAAGAGACTTTGAAAAACTGTTTTACATTTAATGAACGGCTCGGATCATTTATGTAGAACCCGTAGTGGACCCCACACAAAATCTGTACTCAAAATCTGTACACTTTTTCTGTACCGTTAGACTTCCTGTTTCAGAAAACATCTCTTGTAATAACAAAACACCCTTATTTTCAAACGTTAATGTGATTGTGATCATCGAATGCGTCATACCTTTGTCCTTTTATTTCCAGTCTTGTTTTTATATCTTCTTTACTTCTTGTTTGGTTGTTGGGCATGCCGGTTGCCCTATGGCATTGAATAAACCAAAGAAGTAGACTTATGGGCCTCATCAAACTGCCTTCTTTTTCCTCCATCTTGGACAAATTAACATTTTTGCTTCATTTCGAGGTTATGGTCCCATTTTGACAAGATGTTCCACAAAAGCTCGTCAAACTCAAACTCGTCACATAAAGCGCGGGCGGGTGCAGCAGTGTGAGTGTCCCTTAAAAAACCTCCTAAACAACTAAAATTCGTCACTGCGAGAATTGAAAACGCGAGCACCGAGCGAGGATTGAAAATGCGGGCGTAGACCTCTTTGAAAGATTACGTGACTAAAATACGCCAAAGAAGTAGACTCATGGGCCTCATCAAACTGGCTTCTTTTTTCCTCCATCTTTGACAAACAATTTTGCTTCATTTTTGAGGTTATGGTCCCATTTTGACAAGATCTCCACACAAGCTCGTCAAACTCAAACCTACGTAACATAAAGCACCGGCGGGTGCGGGTGTGCGAGCAGAAAAGCTTCCCTCAAAAACCTTCAAAACAACTAAAATCCGTCCATGCAAGGATTGAGAACCGAGCGCAGACCAATGATCGAGAGCAAGAGCGTAAGCCATTTTGAAAGATTACGTGACTAAAAATCATCAAATACACGTACGTGCTACAATACACACTCCTTATTTGTGTGTGTATCATCTGCACCCCCAAATATTATGATTCATAGAGAAAATGATACGAATCATATTGCTAAAAGTTACGATTTTAGTATAAAAGTTACGAATCCTAATTAATTTCTTTAGAAATCACTTTACTCGAACATGAATATACTCCTATATGTTTGTCACCCGCCATCTAGGGGTGCAAAACGAGCCGAGCAGGTGGTTGATCAAGCTTGGTTTGAAATCTCTGTTGGAACCGGGATTCATTAAATTCGCTACACACCAAAAAAAACAATATTAGAAAACTTACTGCACCAATTTCAGGCATCCGAAAATTGGCAATCGAGACTAGTATTTTTATGGAGAATACTATATCCTTAAAGCAAATTCGTCCCCCACAACGGTGTCTTGGGTCTCTTGAACGTTTGCCTCCCAGGATTACCCGATTTTCGAAGAACGAAAGTAGCACTACAATCTGTTCAACGGGCGAACCAAGAAACTGTGCAAAACTCTCTCAAAATATGTATGTTATGAATGCAAGAATTTTTGTTACTGAAATGGGAGGAGAGGGGTCATATTTATAGAGAAGTAGGCACCCAACGAAAAGAAACGGTGACTATTTGAAATGGTGTTAGGAAAAAGACGCAACTATTCAGAGTGGTCTCTGCCGAAGAGACACAACTCTTCGGAATTATCAACACCGAACCAACACACCACTTCATTTTCTAAGGGACACTTGCCACGGAAAAATGAAGCATTGGCACTGATAGGTAGTTTGCCACATGTTGGTATATGAACCAACATTAAAATCAATCCAAAAAAGCTTATAAAAATGAAGTAACTAATTAAATTAATTACAACAAGTTCCCATCGAACTTTAAGCCTTAGAATTTTATGAACCCGCTGCCACGCATGGCCCGGTTCGACGGCAAACCAAACAATTTTAATCACTTCATATTTATTTATCCATTGCAGGACAAATAAATTACAACAAAATCAAATGGTTTATTCTGGAGTCAATTTCCAATTCACTTATTTCCAACAATCTCAACGAGCTTTAAAAATATGTTTGAGCTTAGCTCGTATATGAGATGAGCTGATCTTAAAAGAGCTTTACTCAAGTCAAACACGAGCTGATCCCGAGTAGCTTGAATTTGTTATACATTATAAGTCGAGTGGTAGCTTGCTTGAGCTTCGTTTGAAATCTTAACGAGTTTCAAAAATATGTTCAAACACGGTTTGTTTACGTAACAAACTAATCTCGAACAAGCTTTTAACGAACGAACACGAGTTCAAACTCAAATAGCTTAGTTCGTTTAGCAACCCTACCGCCATCTAGAACAATAAATTGGCTCATCGTTTTTGACAAAAGTAAGCAAGACCAGATAGCGTGGTCTGTGCCAAGCTGAGTAGAAGCAACAAAACAACACCAAGAAACGAAATGATCTTCCACGGGCTATTGAAGTAATCCCGCCGGAGCTTCGTGGTCCATATGTTCTGCCGGCACTTATAATACGCATTGATGTCGTTGAAGTCCCCGTAGTAACAGAAGTCGGCGCGAGACACCATGACACACGTGGAAGCCTTGCTGAAGACTGCCGAGACGACTTCATCGTCACCCAGCACGTTGTTGAGAATCCCGCAACGGCGGAGCAAACTGACGTCCCTCGCGGAGTTGATGAGGCAGCACAAGAAAGTCAGGTAATCCTTGGCGTATTTGGGGCCGGCGTTCTGGAGATGCTCCTTGTGCGCGATCAAGTTCCTGAAAACAGTCTCGAACGTCTCTTCGACAGCAAAATGTGGGATCTCGATTGCCCCGTTTACAAACCTTATGTATAACCACGGGGTACGCTTAGCCTTCTTGAACCTGATCCCGGCCTCGTGTAGCTCTGTGGCAGAATGTATATAATCCCATCTCTTTTCCTCGTGGCAAATATTTCTATTAGACACCAATTTAAAAAGGGTGTTTGGAGCACAACACTATATTTACACCACTCTAATCCCAATTCTCCAATATTTTTTCGAATATACATTCATTTCTTTAAAAACCAACAAGTTTCCCTCCAAATCTGTAGTTTTTTATTGGGATAGATTTCGATATGTTGAAGATGGATCGCATTCTGAAACGGTATCATTTTTTATGGATCGAATCTAGGTATATTGAGTTAATTGCAATTTACATAAATCCATTTTGTGAGAGAGTTTCCATATATGGAACTCAAACTTCAGTCTCCATTTTGGAGGCCCAAACTAGTGAGATGGTTGGGAGGGAGTGGAGGTGGGTATCAACTTTGGAACCAAAACGGTGTAGTATGGGGGCACTATTGTACCCTGCTGTGTCCAAGCGCAGCAAACCCCCGAGTCCAATCTGTACTAAGTCTTTCGGCTAAATAAGTCAATTGGCTTATTTTCTTATTTTTATTCAAAAAAATTGCATTTGTTAGATTCGCATCAAATTTTTGTGGATTATTGGTTCGACTCGACAAGGAATCAAAAAAGTAAAAAAATTATGGTTCAAATCTTAAATTTTTTAAATAAAGCCAAAAAAATTGACGCGAACGAAAAAAAATTGAATAAAGACGAAAAAGAAAAAAACAAATTGGCTTATTCCATCTTTCCTCGAATCTCCCTAATTTAACGGAACAAATTGAAGTTCAAGAAGAAATACCAAAACCTAGGTCACTCGCGGAGTCTCTTTCCATCCATGGTGGAAGTAAGTCAAAGTCTTTGGCATTTGACCATGCTTACTCGGAAAAGGATCGAGAAAGAATTGGTTGAGTGTCTCGGGTGAGCATAGTTCGAATAGCTCGTCATAAAGGATTCATTTTCGCAGTGTCGTCTTGTGGTTTAGCCAAAAGACGCAGAAAGCTTAAATTGAATTACGTAAAATTGCGAAACCCAATTCTCTAAAATGCCCGATCATAATTTGTTTATTAACCAAATAGGTACGGTAAATTGGCTCATCATTTTTGACGAAAGTAAGCAAGACCAGATAATATTGTCTGTGCAAAGCTGAGTAGAAGCAACAAAGCAACACCGAGGAACGAAATGATTTTCCACGGGCCGTTGAAGTAATCCCGCCGGAGTTTCGCCGTCCATATGTTCTGTCGACACTTACAATACGCATTTATGTCATTGAAAACTTCGTAGTAGCAGAAGCCGCCGCGAGACACAAAAACACAGGTGGAAACCTTGCTATAAACTGCCGAGACGGCTTTATCGTCACCCACCATGTTGTTGAGAATCCCACAACGGCGAAGCAAACTGACATCCTTCGCAGAGTTGACAAGGCAACACAAGAAAGTTACGTAATCCAAGGTGCATTTAGGGCCGGCGTCCTGAAGATGCTCCTCGTGGGCGATTAAGTTTCTCAAAATAGTATCGGTCTGCTCTTGGACAGCGAATTGTGGGATTTCAATTGTACCGTTTGCGAACTTTATGTCGAACAAGGGGGTATCCTTAGCCTTCTGGAACCTGATCCCGGCCTCATATAGCTCTGTCGCGCAATTTATGTAATCCCATCTCTTTTCCTCGTTGCGTCTATTTCTGTTAGACACAAATTTGGCAAATGAAGATGATGTAATAGTGTGAACTAGGCCGAGAAAATGCTTCACGCCATCGGGTGAAATCTCGTATGAAAAATTCAAAAACCTTTCGGGAGACATGACACAAAAATATTGTTCCCGGACGCAGTAGTAGTACCGTATCAGTAAGTCAATGATGTTGTCTTGTGGATCCAGAATTTTCGTCATGTTGAACAGATGCACAAGAACAAAGAACGGAAGTTGATTCTCAAACAGCATCAAGTCCCGCCATATACTGTGAAGGATCCAATCCATTTTGAAGAGCAGGTCGCGTGTATCTCTTAGTGTTGTCATAGAGAACTTGCGGAGAAATTCAATGACAAAACAGCCGTCGAGAAGCATCATTTCCACAAACTCCTCTTCGCTGAGGTTTATGGAGTCGGCATAACATCCTTGCACTCTTTTCCGCAATTTCCTCATGGCTACGACGTACTTATCTACGCTCGTCTCCTCTGTTCGTTTAAGAAGCAATTGAAGATATTGCAATTTGTGTTCTTCCATCATCCGTAGATGGCCTTTACCGCGGTGATATGGTCCAATCGACAGTATTTCTGGTTCGTAGGCCTTTTCACTCTGCCTACGTAGTCGATCATGGACTCTGTAAATATACCACTCGAAATGTGCACCAGCTGATAGGTGAGTGAGCTTCTCATCTAAACGAAGGGAGAGAGGATCAGCACTTGCATTAGGCATCATATCTCACCAAGATGTAGAAACCCTGTCCAAAGAATCACCAAAAGTTTTTAAAGGACAATACAAAAAGAATATATCTAAAAATTTCTCATTATCGAAAATAATAGAATGATGTTCTTGTGAGTCTTGGTTTGGAACTTGACTGACTGACTTGAGGATGATACAAACCTTAAGGTATAAATACATGTTATATAGGCAGCAGCCGATGATACAAACCTTAAGATACAAACTTTCTTTTCTCAATACATGCTGAAAACTGGTGCGACCCATAAATGTCCCTAGTTACACAAGGTAAAAATCTTTGTGTTGTTTCTTTCTGTTCGTGCTTGATTTGTTCGTCGTGTGATTTTGTATGTGTGTTGGTCCTGGCATACTTGACAGGTTTTCTAGAAATGTATTTCATGAACTTCCTAAGCTTACATGCCACGGCTAGAACTCAATATTCAGGTAGTCTAGTAAGCAAAAAGTAAAAAACTAAACATCTTTCAGATTAGTCCTTTCATGATCAATTTACAGTTGGTGGTAGATAACTGAAACAAAACCTTAAGGGTATAGAGGAGAAACTACAAATTTCCATCTAAGGGACAGGATCCAAAGTCCAAACAACACAAATCATAGTATAAAATTTTATTATATCGCGAAGAGGGAGTCCGATATTGTTCACTCATCTAAAAGGTGAGTGAACATTACCCACCTCCGTATTGGTTGAAAATTAGTAATCCAAAGTCCAAACAACACAAATCACGGTATAGCCAGCTTGCCAATCAAAAAATGTTTTTATTAAATGCCTTGAATTCCTATAGTAAGTGATAGTAGAGAAAAGGACGAGAAAATGTATTAACACAAATCTTTTTAATGATAATACAAGTATTCTTGATAGAAGAATTAAACAAACCAGTATTTCTAAATTATTTTCAGCAATATAGTTATATAGATCTATTACAATTAAAGTCGATTTCCTATTACGGCCTCGTTCCGCTATGGGAAATAAGTGCTTAAGTATTATGAGAGAATAACATGTTTTGTAAAGCGGGAAATAAGTACTTAAAAAATAAACCTTAGCGGAACGGTGGAAAGGTTTTTTCTTTCAGCTGGAACCACAGTTCTGAAAAGGGTTTTCCATGTTTGCAAGATGCTTTCGAGAACTTCTAGTTTGTATTCTTGAAATTTATCAAACCATTACCCAGGATATCTCAAAGGGAGAAGCCTATCATACACAATTCAATAAAATTTGGTGACAAAACTTTTGGTTACCAAAAAAATGCGTAACTAACACCAAAAAAAAATACGTAATTACTAATACAAAGATGTATGTAGCAAACCGAAAAATACGCAACTATTTTGGGTTTACCATAAATACATAGTACCTATTTGTATTTTACCAAAACAATAATTTCACAACTAATGAGCCAAAAAACATGATTAACACACGCCAAAAACATGAGTACGAGCCACCAAAAATATGCATATCATCCTCCAAAACTAACTATACTTGCAAGTACCCCTAACGTAACTAACCCAAAAAATACGTAACATACACCAAAATACACATGACATGTGCACAAAATCATATCTCTCTCCACTCATTATAAGGCATATATCACACCTTAGTCTCTGAATACATCGGAAGTTTCTTTTTAATACTTGCAGAAATCACACAGAACTAATCCGTGAAAGTTCTCAAAATAAATCACCATTAAACTACGATGCATGCATACATTTTAATTTTTTGCTCAGCAAAAAGAATTTTATTAATCTTTATATATAACGGATTACACAGATCAAATGGAGCAAGGGCACACCAGCAAAACACCATCCAAGACCGAAGAAGGACGGCAATATGCCAACCAAAACAACAAGAAAAAGCCAAAAAACCAACCAAAACCGCAAGATAAAACCCAAGGAAAATTGTAAAAATTAAATCGCATGAGATATACGTTTGGGGAATTTGCACTTACACCCCTTGTACTATCACCGATTTGCACATACACCCCCTATACTCCAAATTTAGGCACTTACACCCCTTGTACTTTGGACTGAAGTGCAACTGTTAAAAATTCCGTTAAAATGGATGGAAAAGCTATTGGTGGGAGATTTCCCTCCAAAATGAGGAAAAAAAATGTCCAAACTAACCCTAATAGCCATTTATAAGCTTTGTCAAATTCTTATTCTAAAAAACAGAGCATCCAAACCCTCTCTTCCCCTAACCCACTCTCTCTCTAGTCTATTATTATCAACAGAAAAAACAACATCTATATCTAATCAGCCCCAAAACATCTGCAAATGTAGCAACACAAACGCCTAGCAGCACAGTAAAAAAAAATGGACTTACACTATCCATATCCACAACATAAATGGCCAGCAATGACCAAAAAAAAAAAAACATACTTCAAATGCAGATATTCAATACCAAGTAGTTCAAACTGAGCTCTTTTCTTAAACAAAAGTCTCTATGTTACAAATTGACTTCAAACAGAGTTCCCAAAACAAAGTTCACAAACAGAAGTCAACCTGAGAAATATGCAAAACAATCCTTTGATGCTGCTGTGAACTCTATTTTGGAAACTCTGTTTGAAGTCTGTTTGTAACTCTGTGTGACTTTTGTTTAAGAAAAGATCTCAGTTTGAACTACTTGGTACTGAATATCTGCATTTGAAGTATGTTTTTTTTTTTTTTTGTTATTACTGGCCATTTATGTTGTGGATTTGGGCAGTGTAAGTCCATTTTTTTCTGTGCTGCTGGGTGTTTGTGTTGCTGCATTTGCAGATGTTTTGGGACTAATTAGACATGAGATATAGTGCTAGATGTTGCTGTTTTCTGTTGATAATAATAGACTAGAGAGAGAGTGGGTTAGGGGAAGAGAGGGGTTTGGATGCTCTATTTTTGGGAATGAGAGTTTGACAGAGCTTATAAATGGCTATCAGGGTTAGTTTGGACATTTTTTTCCTCATTTTGGAGGGAAATCTCCCACCAATAACTTTTCCATCCATTTTAACGGAATTTTTAACAATTGCACTTCAGTCCAAAGTACAAGGGGTGTAAATGCCTAAATTTAGAATACAGGGGGTGTATGTGCAAATCGGTGATAGTACAAGGGGTGTAAGTGCAAATTCCCCTTTTAATAATGGTTTTGGAAGACGGAACGATTAAACGTCGCTGTATAACGGTATCGGGAGTGGTATCGGGAGTATTATCGTACATATACAGAATCGGTTATAGCGGTCGTGAATTTTGAAAATTAATTAAGTGACTAAACAAACACCCCATAACAGCCAAGTATCCCCTGTAATGGCCGTGAATCAGTCTGTGAATCGAAAACAGACCGATTGGTGACACGTGAGATTTTTCATCTCACCGTTTCATCAAGATGTAACCGTATCGAAAAGCTCAAAAAACTGTTACGAAACAGCCGGTACGTTACGTTACGGCCAATTTTTAAAACCTTGATTGGCCCCCTCCAAGAATATAATATGGGAAATCCCCCTAGTGGAGGGAGTGAGTTGTGACCGATCCCAGCCACCTTATTTGAAACATTTGGCCAGTCATAGTTGAATTTCTTGCAAATTTTACTTACTTATGTGATATCGCCTCCTTGTTTCAATTATCACCACAATAATTTCTTGTACTTTGAATAGAGTTATGTACACATTTACACTGTCGACAGAAACTTCTAAATTGGGACCCCTTTACTACTCCTACTTTGAGCATAAATTTGACTTCTTCTCGAAGATTGATTTGGTCGTCATGAACAAAAAGAGAGGTCACGTGCACGGTGCACCACCATCAAATGTGCTGCAAGCTGTAAGGAAGACTAGCTAGACAAAAAGTCTAGGACCACCGCACACACTCATCGCATATGTCCACCGCACGGCTAGTAGATATATTTTCTGAATTTGTAGGGACGAAAGTGAACAGTTTATGGGTATATTTTACAAGGCCCCATAAAAATTATTTTAAAATTTATGAGTATTTTTCTGTATTTTTTGGGACCTGAAATAGGCTACGAGTGGCGTGCAGTGGACTTGTGTGGTGGAATAATGCGGTGACCATAGCATTGTAGCTAGCTAGAAGTAATAATGATCGTATTTTTGTGAAACCACACAACCCACTTTGCAGTGATGTAAGCAATTGGGACATCCTAATAGACCAGTAGACCTGAACCTCATAATTTTTTGAATAAAAACAAATATTAGTAAAAAAAAATAACTTTACTAATTTTTGTTTTTATTCAAAAAACTATAAGTTTTGATCAATTTTCTTTTTACTTTTCTGATTCCTGTCGATGAGAAGAATCAATAAGTCACAGAAGTTTGACACAAAATTTACAAATACGAAAAAAATTGAATAAATATAAAAAAAAGTCATTTTGACTTATTAAGCCAAAACCACCCAAAATAGCCTCCAAAAGAATTACACAGGTTTTCCTCAAAGCCATCTTTTGGAAGTACTTGAGATTCTAATTTCGAAGGATCCTGATTTATGAGAACGATGTTATTTTTCCAAGTAAAGAGAATTGACTTTTTGCCCTAGCATTTGGTTCTCATCTTTGAAAATTATTTTTGATGTAATAAATGGTAATGAGTGGAGAGAGAGATAGATAGAGAAAGTAATTGAGAAGGTCAAAAATATTTTTCTCAATGGGAAAAGAAAAATGGCAAGGCCACGGTCAAGTGCGCGCCGGTGGTTGATAACTAGCAGCCTAGTATTGTTTCCACGTTTGACCAGACATAAAATACCTAGAAATTATGAAACCATATGAATATTGAGCGTAGGTTCCACATACTTTTATGAGAGAAAAAAAGCAATTTGCATAAGGAACTGAATAATCTCGATAGAGCAACACGTACTTAACAAACTATGTATATCCTGCGAAAGTATTATTCTGATTTGGGCTTGTTCGTTTAGGGTATTCAAAATCTCTACGCACAATCTCCAATAAATTAGCAATTGGAGAACAAATGAAGATGATGGAAGAAAAAGAAAATTTTCAAAGGAAAAACAAATGCTCTGTACCGTTTTCTTCTTTGTACTCTTGTTTTGCCCATGTATAATAGATCTCGTCATAAATTTCATATTACTAAAAATTTTCAAAACACAATCTAACGGCTGCAAAAACATAAGCGTACATGGGTGTAGGAAAAAACCCAGTACCAAGGACTCGATAGTTGCTATCAATTTTTTTGGGGCCAGTTTATGCTGGATTTTGCCTTAACTTTTAATTGGGCACTCCCCTAGTAGGATAGTGGAATTGCTCCTCAGAAATTAATCAAGATGCACATAATTTGACCCCACACGGCACACATGAGCTATCAAAAAAAGAAAAAGAGAGGACTCGGTGCCCCACGCTGGTGGCATGAGCGATGAAACTAATGTTTAGGGCCCTATTCTGTAAAGGCAAATAAATACTTATTTTTCAAACAAGTCCTAATTTTTAAATTAAAAGTGATGTATTGTGAAAAAATGACATGTCTCGTAAAATAAAAAATAAGTACTTAAAAATAAGAATCTTAGCGAAACAAAGCCTTAAATGAGGCAAGATTCTCTGTGCAGAAAACCCCTTTGTCTCTGTACCGAGAGGTTTTCCGACCGTTGAATTTAAAATATAAGAAAAATCACACAATGCTAGGCCGAAAAACCCCTCAGTTCAGCCGTACAGAAGTACTCCCTCCGTCCCAAATTGTTTGTCCAGTCCGCAAAACGGGGACTCAAAAATAATGCATTTCTCTCAAGAAAAAATTCAATTTTTTTTCATAAATTAAAGGGAAAATTTCACTCAGACCCCCTGAGGTATCTGACAATGACAGAAGGTACCCCTCAGTTTTCAAAAATGACAGAGACCTCCCCTATTTCACAGTTTGGGTTTCATTCCGTTAGTTCCGTTAGTGAGATGGACGGAAAATGTACGGAAATGTACAGAAAATGAAATCTTCAATTTTATTTAGTTCTACAGCTATCTTAGGGCTCTCATTGAAAGTCCTATAGCCAAAAATTAATTATGATCATTTAGGATAAAATGATAAGAAAAGTAAGATCTTCGCACCGATTCAAACGAATTGAAAATTGGAGTACTTAAGTATCTGCTATTTGGTTCTATGACTCTCCTAGGGCTCTCATTGAAAGCCCTAGAACCAAAAATTAATTATGATCATTTAGGATAAAATGATTAAAAAAATAAAATCTTCGCACCGATTCAAACGGATTAAAAATTGGAGCATTTAAATTTTTGCTCTTCATTTGGTTTTAGGGCTTTCAATGAAGAGCAAATACTTAAGTGCTCCAATTTTTAATCCATTTGAATCGATGCGAAGATCTTATTTTTCTGATTATTTTATCTTAAAGTGTCATAATTAATTTTTGGTTCTAAGATTTTCAATGAGAGCCCTAAGATAGCCGTAGAACTAAACGAAGAGGAGATACTTAAGTGCTCAAATTTTCAATCCGTTTGAATCAGTGCGAAGATCTTATTTTTTTGATTATTTTATCCTAAAGGGTCATAATTAATTTTTCGCTCTAGGGCTTTCAATGAGAGCCCTAAGAAAATCGTAGAACCAAATGAAGAGCAGATACTTAAGTGCTTCAATTTTTAATTTGTTTGAATCGGTGCGAAGATTTTTATTTTTTTGACCATTTTATCCTAAATGGTCATAGTTAATTTTTGGCCCCAAGGCTTTCAATGAGAGTCTTGAGGGAGCCATATAACCAAATGAAGAGAAGATACTTAAGTGCTCAAATTTTCAATCCGTTTGAATCGGTGCGAAGATCTTATTTTTCTGATTATTTTATCCTAAAGGGTCATAATTAATTTTTTGCTCTAGGACTTTCAATGAGAGCCCTAAGATAGCTGTGGAACTAAATAAAATTGAAGATTTCATTTTCCGTACGTTTCCGTACATTTTCCGTCCATCTCACTAACGGAACTAACGGAATGAAACCCAAACTGTGAAATAGGGGAGGTCTCTGTCATTTTTGAAAACTGAGGGGTACCTTCTGTCATTGTCAGATACCTCAGGGTGTCTGAGTGAAATTTGCCCTAAATTAAAAGAACTCATCGATATCTAGTAAATTGTTAAAAAACTTATAATTTTTCTTGCAAAAATTGTATTATTTTTACGTCCTTGTTTTGCGGACCGGACAAACATTATGGGACGGAGGGAGTATAATGGTTTTCGGGAGAGAGGATCTCGAACCCTCGGAAAAATGAGCCAACGTTGACCTTAGGAAGTGCAAACTGTAAAGTGCTCTGTTTGGAACTTAGGACCTGTTTGATAAAACTGAAAACTGAATCTAAATGCTGAAAATTTAAGTACTGAAAGTTGAATTTTTTAAGCTGAAAAACTGTTTGGTAAACATATTAAGTACTGAATTAAAAAAAATGATAAAATAATTTTAGTTCCGATTGATCTCTCTTAATTTACTAATGATCAAAATGTACTTATAGTAAATGTGGAATGATGATTGTGGTGGTGGTGTGTTGGTGGTGATGGAGTGGTGGTGGTGGTGGTGGAGTGGTGGCGATAGTGGTGGTGGTGGAGTGATGGTGGCAGTGAGTGGTGGTGGTGGCATGATGATGGTATAATGGTGGTAATAAGTGGTGTCGGTGGAGTGATGGTTGTGCAATGGTGACATTGCGGCGGCGGCGGCGGCGGCGGTGTGGTAGTGGTGGTGGCAGTGTGGTAATGGTGGTGGAGGTGGTGATGGAGTGATAGGAGAGTGGTGGTGGGGGGGGGGGGTTGTGGAGTGGTGGTGGAATGGTAGAAGTGGTGGTGGGAGTGATGGTGGTGGAGGAGTGGTAGAAGTGGTGGTGGTAGTGGTGGTGATGGTGGCGAAGTGGTGGTAATGTTGGTATGGTGATTAAATGCAAATATACAAGAATTCAGTCAGAATTAAGTAGCTCAAAGCTACTTATTTTTTTTCAACTTTTTAGCCTACATTTTAAGTAGCACTTAATTTGTTAAACAATGTAAAATGTCGTTATCAAACCTACTGAATCACTTATTACTTAATTGATTCAATTTTAAGTGCTGAATTTAGGTTATCAAACAAGCCCTTAGAAGTGTAGTTGGCGAAAAATTATTTGGTGGGAGTCAACTAAATTAGTTATCATGCTCCTGGGGGTGGCCGGGCATCAATCTCCACCAATCATTTTCCTCGAATGCCGTAGGCCCCACGTCCCAATCAACCAATCATGCTCCTCCAATGTGCTCTCTCTCTCCTCTCCTCCCCTCTCTCTCCTCAATAACATTCACAGTTCTCACACAGACGCCGACTTTCAATCAACAAAGTCTCCCTCCTGTCAGAATTTCGTCACCGACCACCGCATCCTCCGCCGCTTCAATCATGACTCATATCCTTCAAAATCTTTTTCTTCTTCGATTCCTCGTTTTTAATTCGATTAAAGATCGAAACTTTTACTTTCTCGAGTAACAATTTTCGCTTTTCCGATCGAATGGAAATTTTCTACGCCTGATTCATCCCTTCTATTAAAAAAAAATTCTCAATTTTGGATCAGGGTTTAAATCAAAGGCCGTCACGTAACGGGATTTTAAAGCTTTCCGCGTTACTGTTTATTTATATATGTATATATATATATGGTGGATTTTGTTCGATACCGGCCCATATATGGTTGAATCACTGCCGTTACGCTTCCGATGCCGCGATTTAAAACCCTGATTTGGATGTGGTTATGTATGTAATTTATTTATGTATGTATAATGCGTTTATGGATATAGATTTGCATTGATTTGGCGTGGTTTTTTCCTTGATTCGATTGAAACGCGGTAACCAGAGGGAGAAAGATCGAGAGAGAGCTCAGATTCGGACCGGAGGCAAGGCTAAAGGCAAGGACGATGGATTGACCCCTGAACAGCGCCGTGAAAGGTTCGGATTTTTCCAAATATAAAAAATCAATCTTTTTCTGTTTTTGCAGTAATTTGGGCTTGATTTGATTTGGGTTTTCCTTAGAAATCAATTTTTTTCTGTTTTTTGGATTAATTTGTGCTTGATTTGATTAGGGTTTTTCCTAGAAAAAAATCAATCTTTTTTCTTTTTTTGCATCAATTTGTGCTTGATTTGATTTGGGTTTTTCGCTTATCGTTGTGGATACGTAGGGATGGGAAGGCGCTTCAGGAGAAGGCCGCGAAGAAGGCGGAAAAGGCGACTGGGAGTGGCGATGCCGGAGGTATTAGCACCAAGAAATAACTGAATGGGGAATGTCTGTTTATGGGGTTGCCTTTAATTTGATGTTGAGTTTGATGAAGATGCTATTTTTGGGTTTGTGTTTTTGACCTTATGTATCGTGAGTTTCTTGTGTCCTTTGCATCTATTTTTGGTGCGAAGATTCAGTGCTTGGGTTCTTGCAATCTGTTCATAGTTCGTATCCGTTTTGGGGAATAATGTTATTGTTCTGACATAATGGATTTCTTGTTCTGAAAACTATGTGGCCAACTCCAAATAAAATAAAAGTGTTCTCTACTTTGTCTGAGGTGCAGCTTGCCTAATATTCTAGATTGCGACGGTAATGATGTTGTATTTTCTATATGCTTCCGAATGTCGATAGAAGTTTAATAGATCTTGTTAAGTTGTGGATGAGAGCTCGCTAGTGTTTGTTTTAACTTGTTGGTAGTTAGGATGCATTTATTGCTTTGACGAAAACATGCAATTATGGTGATTCTTGATCCCGGAATGAGAAAGATGCAGGATGTAACTGTAAGGCAAGAACATTTAATAATTAGATTCTTGCTTCCAAAAGGAGAAAGATGGAATGCCTGAGGATAGGAACATCAGAGCATGCAAATTACTGTGGTTCTTGCTTCCAAAAGGAGAAAGATACAGAAACCATTCTAGATACAAATTTCTGAGTGTGGTAAAAGTAATTTTTCTTTTTTCTAGTCAGCACCTGGAGTTTTATTGGGTTGGAGCGGATTGGATCTGTTCTGCTTGGGGCATGGTGAATTCTGGTTCGCTTAAGTAGTTCAACAACTTTAAGAGGGTGTGAAGTTCGGGTAAAGAGAACATCTCCCTTGTTAAAACAAAAAAACCTTTGTAGGAATGAGACTCTTTCGGTCAATGAGTGACGTGTGAGTTATAGTGTTACTAGACCCGCATAAGTAGGTTTACTAAGAATCGCAACACATATGTTGTACACCACTTGAATGGTCTAATACAAAAATCTATCCGCAAGAATCATGGGTGCTTAACTTATTGAGCTGCTGGGAGCCTCAGAATTGCTTAGGGCGACTCTGCACCAGTCTTATTGCTGTCCATTCTGGTATTCCAAACAGTATACTAACCAATCTAGGTTTCTGGCATTTCAGTTTCATTAGTTATTCAAAAATACGAACAAAGGAAGAGGAGAGAAAAAATTCAGAAGATTATGGGCGTGTTGTATTATCGTTTGTACAATATACTTGACCTTTCTTTCTTCTATATTTGTAATTGCCATATCTTTATTATCTTACTCAATGCTATTTTGTGCCCATCTGTGTACATCGTGTGTAGTTTGTATGATTTTGTTACTTTATAACTACTAATTTTGGAAAAGTACGTTATTATGTTAATTGCTAGAGTCAATATACACATATTTGGCATGTCTATGGAAGGGAAATATCGCAGGTAATTTACTGGTAGCAAAGAAGGTAATAAGTAGCTTTTGTACAAGCAAAATTTAAGATGCTGATGTGCTACTGTTTACTTGTGGAAAGCATCCTTTTTCATTTAAAAATATGTATTGATACCCTAGAATAAGTTGATAATCTTGATGAGATGTGTGTTGGACTCTGCGAGTCGACTATATTTACTCGTAATTGACAGATAAATAATAATTAAGATTTTAGAGAAAAAATTGATATTGACGTATTTTGGCTACTCTTGCTTGAAATCACTGTTCGGGAATCTGGCCTGGGAATTGCATGGTGCGTAGATTCTTGCTTAGATGTGGTTCAGACCCTTTTTCAGTTCTTCTACAAGTGCATCTAAGTTTTATCTGCACATCTTTCATTCTTATTTTTCCGAGTAGTTGCATCTCTACCTGCACTTGTTACATGGACTCGGTTGCTCGCATATATCTAAGCGTTGGAGTCATCTAACCTCCATCTCAAGGACACGGTGATACGCCATAGTAATATTCAAATTTGTCGATATATTTCTTTAATTTTCTCAAGTAAATAGTGTTTACGAAGTGCCGTTGGTCAGTTCATGCATGCTATAGGAGTTCATGGTAAATTGAAATTTCAAAATACAATTGTTGGGTGAATGTCCAACTAAATATGTTGGAAAAGGCTCCCGTACCCTTATCTGAGTATCGACTGCCCGACACGGATATTTTAGTTATGTAGATGAAGGACCCATGTAACATTAGTCCAGCATAACCAATAAGTAAACAGGAGGAAATCGAAGCCATGAAATATTCCTCTCTCTCTCTCTCTCTCTCATCATCATCATCATCATCTGTTTGAAAAATCATCGTCGTGTGTCTAAAAGCTCATCCTCTTGAAAAATCATCCTGTTGTACTTCTACAATCCGATGCATGAATATATCTGCCTCTCATGAGCATCAGTCGTATGCAGCCGGAGCTGTTCCGGATCAACTGATCATGCTTCTTGATTACTGGTAATTTATTCCGTTTGTCAATTAATACGATTATCGACGAATGTGCCAAGTCAAAGGGGAGAAATGAAACGCGCATATGTAATTTGAAGGGATTCCATTTCGGAATTGCGAAAGGTAAGGTTCCAGATGGACGCAAAGCATGATGTATATCGGTGTAACATTCAGGTCATGTTTGGTTTTTGTGCTTCTAGTATTCCCTCTCATACTGTGTGAGAATTGCCCAGAAGTTTTGTCTTCCAGTGTTGTAGCACAGTAATACAAATTGTGCAGCGTAGAGTGCAACAAATCAAGTATCCGAAAACATTACTAGCTTGTACTCTGACCCTAGTGGGGCATGAGATTGAAATTCCCTGTCTGTGAATCAGCAATGATATTTCCTCGCGTATTCAAGTGCCCGGTACAGAAAATGGTGATGGTACTTTTTCTGAATAAAGGGTGAATATACCATCTCTGCTTCTTCGATTATCATGCATTTTTCTGGGTATCAACTTTGCCAAAGTATTCACCGGTAAAGCCACCTATGCCACATCCTCGGCTCAACTTCAATTGAAAATATATCCATCGCAAGTACTTTCGGGAATAATTTTATAGTTTCCAGCACTGCGAGAAACCACAAAACCGAGTCTTTTTTTTGAAAGCCAACGTTGAGAAGAAAACTGGAGGCAAGGCTATTGATCTCATGTTGTGATGTAGGTGGAAACTTCTGTGCAAGATGTTGCCTTCTCAGCCGTCAATGGTAGTGTACGCTCAAAGAAAAATGCAGGTACTGAGTAAAGCAACCAACACCTAAATCCAAAACTCAGAAATACAAATGCAACTTTCTTGGTTCCAAAGATCATGCCAGTGATAAGTATCAGGGCAGATCTAGAAACCACAGATCTACTTGACGGATTAAAACATAAATTGCATGCGTACACAGCAGTACCTGGAAATTTCAAAAGACAAGGAACAAATGCAAGCTGGTCATCATTCACAGTAGCAAAACCATCTTTTTTTGCAATCTGGTCGTAACACTCTGGCTTCATTCACCAACTTTATACTCCATACAACAAATTGAATGCAGAGAGAGAGAGAGAGGTACATGTTATCCACAAATGTCTATTTGCAGAGTGGAACGCCTACAAAGCTACTACATAATGTGACGAGAACGGATTACTGCACAAAAACAAAGAGAAAAACGTTTCCTATATACCTGATTCATAGCAATTTGGCCTCCGGAGAAAATGATCCAGCAAACTGCCCACCTCTGACGAAATTGATCACGAGGCTTCTGTGAAAGAGAACCCCACATTGCTGTTCAACCAATCCAGCAGACTTGGATCGAACTCAAAATATTGGAAGGCAACCAATACGGAACCTCGGATAGCCATTGCTGAAGGACTAACAAACTCGGGGTACCTAACCATGATGTCGAAGCAGCTCAAAATATTCAAGCATTTATTTAGCCACTTGATTACAAAGAAAGAAGAAAAAAAATTGCGAAGATTCATTTTTCCTTGTTTGGATGTGATGGAAAACTGGAAAAGGACAGTATGAAAATATGGAAGGGGGGGGGGGGGGGGAAGAGGCTAAGAGCAATTCTTTATTTCAAAGAAGAACAGGTTTCCTCGTATAAGGAAACGATGAGGAAACCTTCCTAACCACCACGAGAAGAACGAGAGGGAGAGAATTAAACCAACATTTCGTAATGAAATATTTTTGATGGCCACAGAAAGTGCATGGGTGGACAAGATTTTATGAGATGTATTTATGGGACCCACTTTTAAAAGATTTTGTCCATCCGCACACTTTCTATGGGCGGTTTTTTGGCCAGGCCGTAGATTTATCCCACCCCTTACTTGTTATTCATTCTTCTCTCTTTCGCCTTTTCTTTTCCCTCACTATTCCTGCCACCAAAAAGACACTGCATTTGAATTTTGGAAGCATCAAAACTCATACCTTACGAGCTTTTGTGAACTCCTATAGACACACTTCGACAGCGCTTCTTCTTTGACATAACCTGAAAACAGAAATTCAGGGGTCAGGCAATAGTTTTTCAGGGAGCGTCCAAGAGTATCAAAAGAATCTTTAGCGACTAATGATAAGGGACGAACTGGTTGGTAAAGATGGAAGGAGTCCCTTCTCACACTATCTGGAAGAGAACCTTTACCAAAATCATTACTTCCACTATGTTTTGCTTCGAGTAACGTCATAACACTAGGCAAATCAAAATTTCTTTATCTGGACATCAATTTCCAATAGTATGAGTAGGCTTTTTAAGCTTGGCTTGTTGGAAATTTAATTAGTTTCCTCTGCAAGCTTTTCTATTTTCGGCCCAATCACTATTTTATAAAGCATCTCCTGAAATGCTACCAACTCAACAATCTCCCAGTCCTTGAACGGATGTCTATAGATACATTCTAGAGCATCTGCTCCACTCTATGCAAATTGCATGCCACCACTCATCCCCAATAAAAATGGAAACATGAAGTCCACATCCCCATCACTATCGTTCTCATTCAAGTAAAAACCACATCCCACAAAAACCCAACTTTAAGACTTTCCCGTAGTCCGTACCATGATTCACATTATAACACACCTATGCTAATTCTACAATAAACCACACATTAGAGGGAAAAACCAAACCTTCAGAAAAGAATCAATCTGTTAGTCTACAAGATGTTGTAAGTCAGAGATAATATCTAACTGGTAATAAGAAACCGCTCCAAGGTTAGCAAAAAAAATTAAGAAACCACTCCAATACACCAGATGTAAGCATATTTATCAATCATCAAAACAAACTATATTTGTATGAATACAAGATGAAAAGACAGTAGGCTACAGATGGATCAACACTATGAATAAAATGTTCTCAAAGATGTCATCTAATTAGCCCATCAAATCTCACACAACAGTGAGAGCTACGAAAAGACGCATTAAAAGAAATTACTGAAAGGTGGTTTTCCAAGGAAAAGAACTGTAACAGATTGGACTACAACTTACTAGAGTAAGCAAGCTTTAATCTTAAGTAACTGCTCAAATGAGATGTCAAATTAACTGGTAACAATCGTCTCCAAGACTCTAAACAGGCAGGGGCACCGAAGAATAATATCAGTTCCATGACGTGACGAGTTAAGTCAATCATCCAAAGATAACAACAGTACACTAATCAATGCATAAACCATGTCTCCAGATTCTGGATGTAGTTTGCTGTCAAAACAGAAACATGCAGCAGAACACATTACTTTGGCAGCTTGGCACACCAAAGTCCAAACTTTTTGACCCATCATAGTTTCTATTCTAAACGATTGTCTGAGACATAGCCTACCAAATGGTTTTCCTGTTAGAAAAAAAAGAAAAAAAAAAAACTTATGCCACCAACCTACACCAAATGTTTTACCAATCATATGCACAACCCTCACCTCATTTGATATGCTTTCTCACACAGTTCCCTCAGTCTATATTTTAGTTATCATCTTTAACATTTTCGACTCTAACTTTACTACATCTTCAAAACTTTCTCGGCTATTTCCTTTTTGTACACAAGTGCACCCCCTTGGTGACCAAAACAGCTAGTCAGGCAGCCAGTTGTGCTTTCTCCATATCAAAAACAAATACTAAGTTACCAAGTCGGGTGAAGTTGCACCCATGTCGACAGCAAATAAGCCAAAGCTCAGCTCCTCCCAACCAAAAACACATGCTAGTCCATAGAGGTACTGTTTAAATGAGACCTCATCACATGTAGTCTTATATATGGAAGGGCCCCAAGGTACTACCACTAAGATGGTATACAATTAGGTTTCATTCGGTTAAAATCCTGCATCCATCCATGGTAGTGTATGAATGCTCATGGGGAAAGATGGCAGTGTATGAATGCTCATGGGGAAAGATCAACCAATAAACTTCCAGCAGAAAGTATAGAGATCTGAGAGAACTTCATAACGGCAGCAAATTTGGTCATACCTTGGAGAATGGTAGTGGCAGAGAAGTCTGGCGCACAGCCTTTCTTGGTTCTGTTAGCTGTCGAATCTCTCTAAGTTGGCGCGTTATATCTTCAAGAAGTTGCAGTTGAAGCTTTTCCCTTTCAAGAGGCTCCATAGAGAAATTAAGTTTCTCTCTTCCTTCTTGCACAATCCTCAACTTTTCTCTGAGCCACTCCACTTCCGTGTCAATTTTCAACCTTTCATTATCAACAGCTGACATGGAACTTCTCCGCAGATCAGAAGTAGTAGATTTGCACGATGAGCCACCCAAAGGTGGCAGCCCCGCAGTCATGATCGAACTACTGCTTCTGTTGAAATTTGGCTTGGTGTCCAACCAATTAGAGCTTGGAAAATCGGTTACACCATCTTTTCTCTCAATGACAGAAGCATCTAACTGTGCATCACTTCTTCGGTGAACATTTGAAGCATCGCTATCCCGGAGTGGTTCATTATTTTTGTCTCCATCTATAACATGGACATCATGTACATGACCCTGCATATCAAGTATCATGTCTTCAGGACATCTGCTACCCTGAAATGCACCATTTCGATGCCACTCCAAAATTTCACCATCATTTGGAATACGTACAACATTTACATTATGATTTTGAATAGTTTTTGTTTCTGTTTCTTCTGGTAGATTGGCATTATCATTTTGCTCTTGGTCTTCACTTTCTAAGTAAAGGGTATTTTCAGAAAATTCGTGTTTTCGCGAACTACCTGACATGTGTGAAAACTTGTTGTCTAGGTCTCCCTGCTTTGAAATATCAGCTTCTTCATACGATGAACATTTTTCCTTCTCAAAAGATGAGACCTTATTGACTAAAGTTTCATTTTTTACAATTTCCTTCATGTCAATGGATTCACTAAGCTGCTGAAGCATCAGAAATGGATCTTCACCCATATCAAATGAAGAAGCAAGCCCATCTCTCTGTGTGTTTACAATATCTGGGATATCATTCGGTAACTGCTCATTTCTATTATACATCTGCCTATAAGCTTCAACTTCCTTTTCCAAAAAATGCTTCTCCAACTCCCTCCTCACAAGGATTTCTTTGAGGATGTTCATTTCTTCAGCGTCATAAGCTGATTTCTCTTCTATTATTCTCTGGTACTGCCGAGCCTCCATTTCCACGGATGCCTTCTCCTCTTGTTGACGCAGTATCATAGCCATGGCCTCATCTGCAGCGGAAGCAGCAGCACTTCTCTCCTTCTCTAGCTCAAGGAAAAGAGCAGCACGACCTGCATGCTCTTCCTCAAGCGCTTGCTTCAATATTCTTATGGTGTTTTGCTCATTACCATCATAACCCAGCTGTATTTGCACATTACTCTTTATCTCTTCAAAAGATGATTCATTTCCCTCATATGGCTGATATTCATACAGTGGTTCGCTAAACTCAACGCCTTGTGATGCTTTCTCATCAAAGTTTGTAATACTCGGAGCTTCATTATCATCTGCAGTCACAAAACAAGAACAATATAAATGTCAGCATCTAATTAGCAATAACCTAGGCATGGATCTATGAATGCTACCATTTAAGTTCCATAAAAACGCAATTTGAAACTGATACACCTAAACTCCATATGTTAACCCTCGCCATATATGTACCAATGGAAGTGAATTCCCTTAAAACAAGGCAACTTCCTTCATTTTTCTTTTTTACCCCAGTTTATTTTGTCTTCCTTCTTTATCGTCATTGTTATTTTGCATTCAATCCATCCTAATTTAGAAAAGAGACCAAAATTGCATTATCCATGACTCAAAATACTGAAGACTCCAAATGATGTTCAATAAGTGATCAACTAAGTATGAAATACAAAAGAAAAAACTCTCAAAATTATTTGAAGCATATAACCAAGTGGGGATTTCTTTCCCGACAAGTTTATGTAGTTCTTTTGATTAGATCCAAGGGGGAGTTCAACCCATGGAAAACGAAAGGATGTACAGGACGATAGGAAAGTGTTAGTCCTTACAAGCACAGAAGAATAAAGCTTAATTCCTGTCAACTACGAGACTCCCTATCTCTCTACCAAATCTTGGCTTCACATTCTAAATGTTAAAGGTTTGATGTTTTGGTTCATCTTCCTCCCCTACACCCCTGTAGGGCACCCCACGGGGTCCCCGGATCACATCTTCCAACCCATCTACTGTTCCATAACCAGGCCAGGATCATGCACTGCATCCCTTTTAGGGACTGTTTTTATGCCTTGGTCAGTGAACATTTCCAGGTCCCTTCTTGAAACCCCGAGAATTTATGAATCCATTTTCTGAAAAACCAATTGAAGGATTCCAAAACTAAGGACTTTCAAATCCCTTTTTGGTTTTAATCCCTTGATTCCCTTTCCATGCCTTTCGCCCTTTCCCATGCGTGGCCTGAACTTTAACAAACTTCCCAAGACATAATTTCACCAGAAAAGATATCTTTCATTTGGGGGTCTCAGAATGCAGAGAGCTGATCGTTCAAGTTAAGTTTCCGTTGAGAACCCTATATGGGAAGTAAGAGTGCACATATAACACCCAGATTTTTTGGCTTTCCCTATTCAGCTAAAAGATTAGCGGTGTCAATGTATGTTGATTTTGAAGACACACCCACATTCAGATATCAGTTTCCACATATACAACATTAATGCCCAATCGTTAGCTTTTCACTTTTAATGCTGGCTCTTTGATAAAGGTATAATAAAACAAAGCTGGTATGCAAAGATGCAAAATTCCAGGAAAAACTAAGAAATCAATGGAACAAATCAAGATCACAATTGACACTCACTGTTAAGGCGATCAGCACCAGCTCCAGAATCAACAGGCAGCGATCTGCATTCAATGGCCTTGTTACCAATCTGATTAATGCTTGAATGTGACTCAGCATCTCCACTAGAAGGGTCCATACTCAATACAGGAGAAATTTTCGCATAATCTGCACAAATTTTCCGCCGCCTCCTAAGACGGCTGCTTGGCCTCTGATTTACAATCCCCTTCCCCTTAATATCAAACCTTCCTTCTTTAACATGGACTAATTCATTCCCTGCATCAATCCCCTTGGCAGATTCATTCCTCAAAATCAAGTCCCTCTCCCCCACATTGGCACCCGACATCGAGCTACATGACGGCTTGCCTTCCATTTCCAAAAAACCATTGACACAGTTTTTGTCTCTATCTCTAATCAACTTCAAATTCAATTGGTAATCACGGTCTTTCGGCCAAATAGAATCAAAAGGGAACTTGCTCTTCACAGACAGTTGGACCGAAGAGACCGACTCTACTGGGTAATCAACTAAAAACCTCTGCACGCAGTTATTGTTATTGGGGGAGCCAAACAAGCCATTACAAGGGCATGGTAGACTTAATCCAAAGAAACCCAAAAATTTCGATGCAAAAAACGCAAGAGTTGATGCACAGAGCAGTAGATAGGCAATAGCAAGATCAAGAAAAGCACCCACTAACCCAATAAACGTCCATGAGTGCATAACCTGGCATGCCATTTGATTTCTGCAAAATCCCTAACTTCTCATTTAAGATCCAGCTCCAGATAACCACCACCAAACCCCCTTGTTTGGTTCCAGAGAAAACGTGGGAAAGACAAAAGAGAAAAACTGAATCAAGCCTCAGCAGAATCTGTTGAATTCCCTAAGAAAAAAACCCAGTAAGCAAAACTTTTAAGTCAACAGACAAGTCTTGACTCATAGGAATAAAAGGTAACCAAAAAAATTTGCCTTTCGTCACCTCAACTTTCTAGGCCAAAAAGGATGATAATTTACAGAAACCCACAAATATTAGAGAGATATAAACACAATTAGCACCAGAGAGAGAGAGAGAGAGTTACCAATTGAGAAGACAGAACCTTTTAATTCCTCTTCTCCTTCTGCTAACTTCTTGTTTGTTAAACTTCTCTTTAAAGAAGCTCTGAGATACCTACAGATGTTGATAGATATCTGTTACCAAATGAGAAGACAGAACCTTTTAATTCCTCTTCTCCTTCTGCGAACTTCTTGTTTGTTGAACTTCTCTTTAAAGCAGCTCTGAGATACCTACAGATGTTGATCGATATCTGTATGAGTACCCAAAAGAATATATATGTATATACTCCATTATATATGAGAAAATCTTTTTCACTTGCGCTAATCACGGCCGTTCAAAAGTGTTCTAAATATTCCGAATGTTAATGAAACTATATTGAGAAAAAGCTGACCGTCCAGAACATATTTAAACGGACACGATTAATTGCTGTTGTAAAAAACCTATTCACGACTTTACCGTAAATAAGTTTATCTCACAATAACAATATATATTATATGTGATAAAAATATATGTAGAGAACAAAAGAGAAGCAATATATGGAGGAGCTTTTGTTGTTTGTTGGTTTGCTCACATGGGAACAGTAGCCTTTTTGTTGTGGATATGTTCGAAGTTGATACGGCGTCGTTGGGCAGCCGACTCGTTCGTCAGCATCGTAAATGAACTTATCAGTCCAAACAGCACACGTTTTGTCGTGTTTTCGCATGTGGCCTGGAAAATTCCTTACCCTCTCATGGGAAATTATCAAATCCTTCTGGTCTACCGTCGCGCGGTGTTCTTAAGAAGTTGTTTTCTCATATCGGTACCTCATCGGTCCAAAAACCGTCGGTGCCAATTGCAGGACTCATCGACATATTCCATGTTGTTTATATCTCTTGCACAACCATTTGATGAAACGTTGAGGGAAGTGGGGTAAACGGCGAATTCTAATAGAAGTTCTCTTGGGCTAATAGCTACTGCGGTAGGTTTAATATGATCTAGTATCATTAATAAGTATCAGGGTTAGTTCACGTTATATTCTGTCTTCAGTATTTTATTTACAACTAATCTTTTGTAAATTTTTTTCTGACTTTTCATCGTAATTTTTAAGATTAGTCGTTCGTCTTGACAAGAAGAATTGAAAGGTATGAAAATGTAGACCGAAGTTGAAAAAGTGTCCATATAAAAAGACACTATAAACAAAAAACAAAAAAATCAGTTGTTTGGTATTTTCTGGCTTTAGTGAACTTTTTTTGCTCTCGGTCATTTTTTTTTTTTGGCATTATAGATTCATTTTGTCGAGATAGATGAATAATTCAAAAATAAAGATTGAATTTAACAAAAATTTAATTATATATATATATAAAAAAAATACCAAAAATATAGCGGGAACTCACTCTCAATCTCGAATTTATTACTACTAGGAACAATGATTGACGCAAGAGCTCCTCTAAGTGTTGCAATCGGCGGAGCGACTCTCTCAAACAACAAATTTTCAACGTACTTGGTTGTGTTCTATTCCATCACAAAGTGTGTGGCTCATATGCCATCGCTCATGGAAAAGACTATGGAGCACCACCAAATGACGGAAAACCACTCATGGGTGTCGTGTGGTTCACGCGCGATGCGAGAAGGTAAAGAACAACGAGAATCAGGAGAATCTTGAAGGGGTAAAAATAATCAATATACTAATTATTGAAAATTATTGGTACAGTAAAGTGATTGTCCCCGCCGCCCACTGAATACAAGGCTGCGGTTTTTTTTTTTTTTCTTGGTTACTATTGGAGAGGTGTCCCCGCATTCAAACGGGATGAGAAACCCACCTCGAGAACGATTGGAACCGCTCAATTTATTCAACGATCATTGAAATAGATCCTCTCAATCGAATATCGAAAAGTGCTTGATCGGTTCTTCACCTAATTTTTTGATAAGAAATTGAGCGTCAGAAAATATGGCAAAGAATCGATCAAGTCCTTATCAATATCTGACTAAAATGTTTTTTACAAGGGACCTTAAAAAATATGCGGTTCTGATTATTTGTGTTGGACCCTGAAGAGGGTCTCACACAGCTCGGCGTACTTTTTGTGTACACCAAATGATATACCTGTAGTCGGACTCGATGGGCGTTTCGCCAATGGAAAACTCTGCAGTGCACCAGCCGTAGTGACGTACTACACGGTTGATCCGTCTGTCCATCTTGGTACGAACGGCTCAAATTTCATCCAAGCTCCTATAAATCTGAGTCGTCTATTGTTCAAATTAAAATCCGAACTGTCCATTGCCAAGATGGACAATTGGATTAGCCACACTACACGTGTACGGGGTGCACTACAGCACCCTGGGTCCGGGCGTTTGTCCTTGAAAAAGCATGACCAATGGGTTAAAAGCTGGAGTTTTCTTTTTGGTATTCTGTCGTTGTATTCTCTTTTTATGAAGTGAGATTGACGATACAAAAAGATCTAGGTCAAAAAAATCATTCTTTCAACACAAAAAACGGAAGATATTTTAATTCTACAATTAAGTAAAGCGATTTAGTCATAGCAAACACATTCTTAAATCTTAATATGTGGTAGGGAGCGGTGTGGGATGCTGCGGTGCGGTGCCGCAAGGGCATTGAATAATTTTTTACTAGAAGGATTCTTCTTTTGCTAATAGATACTGTAAATATTCTTGCGATAGGTTAAATATGTTCTAGCATCATTAAACAACTCTTTATTAATCTCAATTCGTTCGATAAGAACAATAATTGATGCGGGAGCTCCTCTAAGTGTTCCGGTCAGTGGATCTATTCTCGGAGGAATTTTCAATGCGCTTGGTTGTGTTCTTTATCACAAAGTGTGTCGCCCATATATAATCAAAGATGAAAAAAGATTATGGACTAGGGTGTGTACCAATCTCTACCTAGAGAAGTCGGAGGTGTGTACTCTGTTGGGGGGAGTCGTCGAGATTCGTTTGAGGAGAGAGAGAGAGAGAGGGGGGAGGGGGGGGGGGGGGGTTGAAGAGGCGTGAGATTTGTCTGCTATTGTTGCAGGGTGAAAGTCGTCGAGATTCGTCTGAGCAGAGAGAGAGAGAGAGAGAGGGAGGGAGGGTTGAAGAGGCGTGAAATTCGTCTACCATTGTTGCAGGTATACGTTGTAAAGGGAGCAGTAAATGGGTGTTAGTGAAATGAGTAGTACCAAATTTTATTCCAAAATTGGGAACTGAATGGTCATTTAAGCAAAGATGAAAGGGGCGAAAAGGGAACCGATCAAAGCCATTGTATTCTGAACTTTTACAAAGGAAGTAAGGTTGACGATACGAAATGATCTGGGACAAAAGTCAAATTTTTTTTAACACAAAGAAGGCAAACATGATTAGGGGTTCTAGCTCAGTTAGTCGTGTACCGGTACTTAGGTGAGAAGTTATGGGTTCGTGCTGATGGAACATTATCGATACCCCTTGTGGTAATATAACCTAACAACCAACAAGCATGTTAACATTCTATTGTCTGGAAAAAATAAGAGAAGGAAGAAAGCAAACAAGTTGTAATTTTTGAAAACCAGATGATATTCTTCTCTTTTACAAGTAAAGCAATTTTAGTCATAGCAAACACGTTTTTAAATTCTTAATACGTGGGCCACTGAAATGCACGTGGTCATACAAAATGTGTGGGCCCATCCCGTAAAAACGAGTGATTATTCAGTGCTCTTGAAGTTTAGATCACCATGGGCGGTGCTCGAATAACACCACGCGATGGTCGTCTATGAGTACCTAATAAATTTTCATCAATAATCGTGGTCTGGCAGCCCAATTTCACTACCCAGTAGCTCGATCCATTGGGCCCCTTGATTTGATTTTGGTTTATTGCTCGATCCATTAGTGTTGGTAAGATGCTCTCTCTCTCTCTCTCTCTCTCTCTCTCTCTCTCTCTCTCTCTCTCTCTCTCTCTCTCTCTCTCTCTCTCTCGTGTTATTGACAGTCTTACAGATAACCTCAATCGTTAATTTTTGTTGGAGTTAACCACACATTTACGTAACCCACTAGAAAGACCAATTTGAGTATAGTTGTTAAGTCAAGATATTTCCTGACCTAAAGCTAGTCTTACCACAACCACTAAAGATGCCCTAAGGACCTAAAGTCGTTCCTATACTCATTCTCTATACATCCCTTGACTACTATTCGATTTCTATTAGCTTCGTCAATTGTAAGACCGTGCAGTCAAACCCCTAAACCACTATTCAAAATTATCATGCTAGAGACATTCACAAGTGTTCACAATTACTTGCACGCACCCTCGCATAGTCGGACGGATGGAATGACCCAAGCAATGCACTTGGAGGGATGCTATGTGTGAGTAATTATTTGCTCACAATTGTGTGTCACTAGAGTTTTTGTTCCTCAATAGCTTCTGTTCGATAAAACGGGTGGATAACAGTAGGTCAGATTGCTGGCCCCGTTTCAAAACACCTTCTTAAAAAATAAGTACTTATTTCACATTTTCAAACTAAAAAATAATTTTTCAATTTTTTTTGTACCGTTCAAAAGATCTCAATAAGATCTATCAAACAAGATTCATATTGCTAGAAAAATTATTTGCGTAAACACATTTTTTTTGAGCTTGAAATTGCCTTTTTTTTAAATAAGTACTTATTTTGAGTTCGGAAACGGGCCCTGTGGTATGATTTTGGAATAGCATTTTGATGCTTTCGGCAGCTTCTTCATACAAAATCGCTTGTTACAATATAATTTAAAGCTGCAACATACACCAACAATTGTGAAAAAGCTTATGCACAAGCCATAGTCCAGCAGCAACACTTCTCCAACTTAACTCAAAAAAATAATCCATTAACTCAAAGTATTCAGGAACAATCACTCCTGAAATCCTTTGTGTTAACGATGCCTGCAAACTAGAGGCAACTTGAAATTAAGATCTCCAAATCTAAATCTCAAGCAATCTGCTTTGAGAATATACAAAACGCGAAAACAACAATCAGGGAGAAGTACTTACCCAAAAAAAAAAACACAATCAGGGAGAAGCAGAAACATTTGTAAAGTCATTGGAAGCGTTCTTGTTTTCTAGAGATCGATGCAGCAAGTTACGAGAGAGAAGACATCGATAGGGTTTCAACGGGGACAATCAAGTTAAAGCCATTGGAGACTTTGAGAGCCAGTTCTGACAGCTCTTAACTCGTAGCTTCAAGCCCAACGGTGGCAATAGCGTGGCCTTTGAGAACTTTACAAGCTTCATCAAGGGTTGACTGCAGGTACTTGCCTTGTCTTGTGCTTCAATCCGGAGATGCAAATGACACTGAACCTGGTTCTAAGAGAAATGCAGTAAGAAAAATATTAGACACGGTATAATTTAGAATGCCTATATGCCTTGTCTTGTGCTTCAATCCGGAGATGCAAATGTTGTTTCCATCAGCCAGGAAATTGAAGCATTTCGGAAAAACTTTCGAAACATATAGAAGGTATTTTGAAAATTATAGATGGAACATAATGGACTATTCCTAATAGGTGTCGAAACAACTCAATGTTTTGGTGTGCTTCCTAGACTTCCGACATGTTTCGGTATATATTGGTATCTGTCAGTACGTCTCTTGGAAGTATTTGAATGTTGGTGTCCTACGATACAGAAAAGTTGGACAGCAAAATTTTATCCCTTAGTTGAGAATTATTCGCTAATGTTTTTAGAAACAAAAAATATGTTCGGAACTTTTCTTCAACGGCCACAGAAAACCGGCCAGGCAGCTGCATTACCGGCCACAAAAAGTGCTCCGTGGACAAGATTTTACGAGAACAATTGATGGGACTCACTTTTAAAAGATTTGTCCTGCTGCACACCTTCTATGGGCCGTTTTTCGCAAGTTTATCTTCCCTGGATTTATTCCAACCTTTTCTTTTCCCCTCACTGTTTATGTAACCAAAAGGACACTGCATTTGAAGCATCAAAACTCAAACCCTCACGAGCTTTTGTGAACTCGTATTAAGACACACTTCAACAGCGCCTTTTCTTTGACATAACCTAGAATCAAAATTTCGAGCGGTCGGGAAAAAATAAATCGTTATGGACACTAACAAACAGTGAATTGTCCACACAAAGAAAGCAACCTCCAAATAATGGAAAACGAAATAATGCCGGGCCCTAACAGCAAAAGCACTTCAAATCTCCGAGATACAACTATTAGAATACTTGAGGTGACGAGGGAGGTTGGGCAGCCTCCAAAGAAGTCACTTGAGATGTCTCAGTGTCACTACAGATGGATTAAGTGTTCACGTGGGATACTTGATCCACGTGGACAAGCCCCCCCAAATCCCACTATATATTCGTCAAATGCCAATTCAAATCTATCTATCTCTCTCTCAGGTAATTCTGGTTCCGATTGGCATTTGACGAATATATTGTGGGAGCTGGGAGGCTCGTCCACGCGGATCAAGTATCCCACGTGAACACTTAATATATCAGTTGGTAGAAAGTTAAGTTATAAAATAGCAATGCTCTTCGGAAGAGATTATCCGTTTCATACTGTTTTTCATCAACACCGATTGTATGTGTTATCGCTTCCTTCCAGAATCTTCGTCTTGAATCAATTGTAGCCTTACCTAATGTTGTTTGTGTCATCTGTATAGTTCTCAGTTGGCAGTATGTAAAATCCGTGCTAGTACACTTCTATTAATTTCTTTAAAAGTCCATGCTTCATGTTTCTCATCAGATACTTCTTTTACTGTAACTGCTATGATACTAATTGCTAGTATTTAGCTAATTTTTCCCACAGTTCTTCAAGGATCGGCACTACTTCGATAAGGAATGGGTTCATTACTTTTTTTGTGAGTGTAGAACGACAATTACTATTGGTAGATGTGTTTTTTAATGATTGTTGCTTTGTTAATAAGTTTTGTATGCTACTCAATTTTCGTGATGTGTTCAAGATTTTTCCCTGTAACAAGCCCCCGGGTAGAACTCGCCCCCAAAAGCTAGCTGATGAGGGGAGGGTGCCCAAGGACTTATTAACCCCCCACCGAGAGCCCATACTCCCGATGTGGGACAAGTCCCATACCTTGCACTGGGATCACAACAAACCCCACCCCTTTAGAGCCGACGCCCACGGCGGCAGGTCGCCCCTCTCGGCACCTCCGACTATCCCGTGGCGGCCTCGTCAGGGAGGAACCTGGCTCTGATACCAATGTAATAAGCCCCCGGGTAGAACTCGCCCCCAAAAGCTAGTTGATGAGGGGAGGGTGCCCAAGGACTTATTAACCCCCCACCGAGAGCCCATACTCCCGATGTGGGACAAGTCCCATACCTTGCACTGGGATCACAACATTCCCCTAAATTTTTTAGGGTGCAGAAAGAAAAGTCGTTCTCGAGGTAAATGAAATGCTTTCTTTTCAAATCACCTCAATTTTCATGTTAGTTATATAGCAAATACTGTTAAAACATATATAGCTCCTACATAAATAAGGAGCTGCACAGCTTAACCACCTATACTTCGCAATACGCCCTTGCGTTTATATACTTCACATTAATTTGGTAAACAAGCGATGTGGTATTTTGCTTCAAGAGCTAGCTTTTGGGTCTTGCCACCAACGTGTACCCTGTATCAGAGCTAGTACTCTGGATGAGTAGGATGCATGTCTCTAGCCTTGTAGGTGTTGCCAAGTGAGCATATTGCGCGTGAGGGAAGGTGTGAAACGATGTTCCACATCGCCTTGTAGCAAAGCCATATGAAGTGTATAAGCGTGAGGGCTCACTTCAACATTTAGCTTTACCCAAGACTTACACAGGCAATGCCTCCTAACCTTTTGTCCTCAATTGACACATGACTTGTGAGGTGGCCTTCTTTTCTTTAAATCAACATGCCTATCCTTAGGTGCAACCTTGCAAGGCATTTTTCAATTCATCCGAGATCAAGACTTCCAGTGCTCTGATTGACCACCTCTAAAACACCATTGCTTCCCTCTGTTAATGCCCCCTAGCCACACATACACCCCAAAATAAGTTTCTTCTCTCACACAATCCATCTGTAGTGACACTGAGACATCTCAAGTGACTTCTTTGGAGGCTGCCTAACCTCCCTCGTCACCTCAAGTATTCTAATAGTTGTATCTAAGCTCACATTTCATAGAGCATCAACAGAAGAGGCCTCATCATGCAGTCTCATTTCTGGAAGGGCCTAAGCTGCTACCACCAGTGTGTTATACATTTAGGCTTCAGTACGACCCTAGACAAAATTTGAAAGGACTGACCGGGGAGAAAGGAATAGCAGGCAACCAAAAATAATAAAGGTTCACCATAGCAAGAATTTTACGCAGAAAGTAATAGTTTTACCCCATAAGATCATTAGGTTAAAATCTTCCTGAATAGTCACAGGGATTGATCAACCAATAAACTAGTCCACTCCACAAAAAGTATTGAGATTTGAGAAAACTTCATAACAGCTGTCGGCAGCTAATTTGGTCATGATACCTTAGAGCATGGTAGCGGAAGAGAAGTCCGGCACACAGCCTTTCCTGGTTCTGTCAGCAGATCGAATCTCTCGAAATTGGCTTGCTATATCTTCAAGAAGTTGCAGTTGAAAGAAATTAAGTTTCTCTCTTCCTCCTTGCACAATCCTCAACTTTTCTCTAACCCACTCCACTTCTGTGTGAATTTTCAACCTTTCATTATCAACAGCTGACATGGAATTTTTCCTGAGATCAGAAATAATAGATTTGCACGATGAGCCACCCAAAGGTGGCAGCCCAGCAATCATGCTTGTACTGCTTCTGCGGTTCTGCCGATATTTGGCTCCATGCCGAACCCATTAGCACTTGGAAAATCATGTATACCGTCTATTTTCTCAACCTCAGAAGCATCTAATTCTAGATCACCTTCTTGGTGGAGTGGTTCATTAGTTTCGTATCCATCAACAACATGGACATCATGTACATGAGCCTCCACATCAAATATAATGTTGCCAGTACTTTTGCTACCCTGAAATGCATTATGTCCGTGCTACTTCAAATTCTCACCATCACACAAAATACGTACAACATTTAAATTATGAGTTTCATTAGTGTTTTTTCCCTTTTCTACTTGTGGATTGGCGTTATCATTTTTCTCTTGCTCTTCATTTTCTAGGTATATGGCTGTCTGAGAAGAATTGAGTTTTCCCGAAATACCAGAGATATTTGAAAACTTGTTGTCGAAGTCTCCTTGCTTTGAAATATCATCTTCTTCGTTCCATAAACAGGTTGCCTCACCAAAAGATGAGAACTTATTGACTACAGTTTCATTTTCTCCAATGTCCTTGTCAATGGATCCACTAAGCTGTTGAAGCATCAGAGATGGATCCTCACGCATATCCAATGAAGAAGCAAGCTCATCTCTCGTTGTGTTTACAGTATCTGGGATATCATCTGTTAATTGCTCATTTCCATTATACATGTGCCTATAAGCTTCAACTTCCTTTTCCAATAAATGCTTCTCCAAGACTCCAACTCTCTCCTCACAAGGATTTCTTTGAGGATGTTCATTTCTTCTGCGTCATAAGAAGATTTCTCTTCTATTATTCTCTGGTACTGCCGAGCCTTCATTTCCACAGATGCCTTCTCCTCTTGTAGACGCTGGCCTCATGTGCAGTGGAAGCAGCAGCATTTCTCTCCTTCTCAATCTCAAGGAAAAGAGCAGCATGGGCTGCGTTCTCTTCTTCAAGTGCTTGTTCCAATATTCTTATCGCGTTTTGTTCATTGCCTTTATCATCCAGCTGTATTTGCACATTACTCTTTATCACGTTTTGTTCATATAGTGGTTCACTAAACTCAATGCCTTGTGATGCTTTCTCCCCAAAGTTTGTAATACTCGGAGTTTCATCATCATCTAAAATCACAAAACAAGCACAATAGATATGACAGCATCTAATTAGCAATAACGTAAGCATGGATCTATGACATGCTTTTTAGTTCCATAAAAAGACGATATGAAACTGTTACACCAAAATTCTATATGTTAACCCTTGCCAAACATGTAAAGATGGTAGTGCATTTCCTTAAAACAGGGGCACCTTCTTCATCTTTTTGCCAAAGTTTATTTGGTATTTTGCTTATTTATTTTCATTTCTATATTGCATTAGATCCATGCTAATTTAGAAAAGAGGTCAAAACTGCATTAATATAGGCTCTTTGTTATGGTAAGAATACAAAACATGCTGACACAAAGATGCAAAGTTTCAGAAAAAAAACCAATGGAATAACCAAGATCACAATCAATACTCACCATTAAAGTGGTCGGCATCAGCTCCAGAATCAACAGGCAGCAAGCTGCATTCAATCGCCTTGTTCCCAGCACGATTAGTGCTTGAATGTGACTCAGCATCTCCACTATAAGGGTCCATACTCGAAACAGGAGAAACTTTCGCATAATCTGCACAAATTTTCTGCTGCCTCCCAAGACGACTATTTGGCCTCTGATTTTCAATCCCCTTCCCCTTAACATCAAACCTTCCTTCTTTAACACGGACTAATTCATTCCCCACATCAATCCCTTTCAAAACCAAGTCCCTTTCCCCCATATTGGAACCCGAGCCACATGACGCCTCACCTTCCATTTCCAAAACACCATTAACACAGTTTTTGTCTCTATCCCTAATTAACTTCAAGTTCAATTGGTAGTAATCACGGTCTTTTGGCCAAATAGAATCGAACGGGAACTTGCTCTTCCCAGACAGTTGAACTACAGAGACTGACTCTATTGGGTAACCAATTAATAACCTCTGCATGCAGTAAGTGCGATTGGGGGTGCCAAACAACCCGTTACAATGGCATGGTAGACAAAGTCCAAAGAAACCCAGAAATTTCCATGCGAAAAACGCAAGAGTTGATGTACAGAGTAATAGATATGCAATAGCAAGATCAAGAAATGAACCCACCAACCCGGAAAATGTCTCTCATTCAAGATCCAGCACCAGATAACAACACCCAACACCCTTGTTTGATCTCAGAGAAAATGGGGGAAAGAAAAAAGAGAAAAACCGAAACAAGCCTTGGCAGTTTTGGAGTTGACTTCTCCAAAAAAAAAACCAGTAAGAGCATCTCCAGCCCTTACCCAGAACCAAATTCTGAGTAGTACCCCGTCTAAAGTTGCCCCGGTCTTTGACTCAAACTCATACCAGATTAAGTTTTACTTGAATTTTTCGCCAAATCAAGAGACTCATATTTCCACTCAAATTTTTTAAAGCTTATTTTTCTTTTCCCAATTAAAAACTATGCCATTAAATTTGTTCTTATATTTGAGCTTGTCCATTGGAGTATTTCAAAACCAACAAAGTTTTTACTCAGATTTGACCAAAATTTAAGCAAGAGCTGTATGCTCTAATCAACAGACAACTTGAAAGTCTAGAGTCATAGGAATATATACAATTACTCCTAAGAGTACTTTGCTTTTGTCTCCTGAACTTTCTAGGCCAGAAGGCAAGTGGAGGGGTATTCAAGTAATAGGCACCATGTACTCTCATGCATGCATTTGAGAGATGTTCAAACCTCACTAATTACAACTTTCTGCGCCAAAAGAAGATACTAAACGGAAACCCAAAACAAGTACTAGAGAGTTAAGAACCCAAGATAGTAACCAACAACTAAGAGATATAAAGACAAGTTACCAAAAAAAAAAAAAATTAAGTAGTGAGTTACCCACTAAGAATTAATTCAGAAAACCTGCCTTATTCTTGAATTCTTCTTCTGATAGCTTCTGGTTTGTTTGGACTCAAAGTACCTCTGAGATACAAACATATGTACATTATAGATGTTGATAGATATATGTATGAATACATTGTATATGTATGTCTATAACTGTTGGTAATACCAATAAAAACATTATGGACGAGCAATATATGGAAGAGCCTGGTGATTGTTTATTAATTTGCTCACATGGGAAGAAGTTGACTTTTTTGCTGATACGGCGTTCGTTTTTGCTACTCTTTAGTGAGGGCGCAGTGGCAGCACTGACTCTACACGTGTCTGAAATGCAGCATAAGTTACGGCCAGTTACAGAGTCAATCGATCTCCTCTGTCCCGAAAAAGTAAGAATCAACTTTCTGTTTATTCCAAAAAACCTATTTCATCATGATGTAAACATCATTATTAAGAGCTGTTCTTGTATCCAGACAGCCATGAGAATGAAATCAAAATCAATGAAATCAGATACTCTTACATTTCAGTTCATCAGATTTCTGGATTTTCTTCATGGTATCAGAGTGCGTAGATGAAAGTCACACGATTCTGGAATAGATCCTCAAAATCAGTTCGTCTTCTTCAATTCAAGCTGTGATTCAACCATGGCAACCCTAACTATAACGAATTCAATCTGTGATTCAACCATGGCAACCCTAACTATAACGATTCCTCCTCCTCTCGGAATTTTAGTCTCAAATTTCAATTCCTTAATGAATACCATCAAGTTAGATTAACTCGAATTATCTCTTGTGGAGGATTCAAGTAGAGAATGTTATGAATGCCAATGGCTTTTTGAGATATCTTTCTCGGTCTCATATTCATAAATTGAAGGATAAGAGCTTATCAAAGAAAAAAGATGTATAATCACAAAACATCCACGATGGAGGTTTATCTTGATACAATCAAAGAGTATGCTCAGAAAATAGAGGCAGCAGGTAGCTGGCCCCATGGGAAATGAAGAATTGATTCTTCATACCTTACGTGGTTTGAGCAAAAGGTTTTACAGGTTTCTGATGATATTGAGAAATCTACTGGTTCAGTGCATCCATCCTCTTCTACTCAAGGAACCACAAATCCATCCAGTATTCCTGTGCTATTTAATGTTCCTTCATCTAGAATCCTTATTCAATTTCATGTTCTGATGTGATGTTCTCAGTTTGTTTCTCAAGGTCCATATCAGTCACAATCTCAATTCATGCCTCAACAACAGCTATATGCCTATATTCCAATCAGTTAAGAGGTTTTCCAAGATTTCCAAGGGAACCATGTGCTATCTGCGGGAAAACTAATCACACAACCTATTACTGTTAGAATAGACCACTAGTCTCACCTTTTGAATAACAATCATTTTCTGGTTTTCACATTTGGTGAGGGACTCTTTATGGAGAGGGAGCCACATAACTTAGATAGGTTTACATGTAATTAACTTCCCCGATTCGTAACTTAGATACTGCATAATTTAGTAATAATCTTACACATACTTATAAAATTCACATCCTACATGAAGATAAACATGTCTCAAAAGGACAACTATACTAGTAGTTATTGCATGATCACCAACAAAAACGGTAATGCAAGGATAAATTATGCAAAGCTCCTACTTGTCTGACCTCCACAGTAGAACTCGCACGGTCTACAACAATCAAATTGCTGCCTCCACTTCATCGTCAACTTCCTCAAACTTAATATTCGTCGACACGTTATTTCTCACCTTCGGCTTACGAGACACCTCTCCGGCAACTTCCTCCTCTACTTCATCATCCTTTATCCGAACGGGCATTCCATCCCTGCACCATGAACATCCCATAAATGTTAGAAAGTGGCTTATTGCCATAAAACCTCAAAAAAAATCTTTTCCTTAACAAGTACTATAAAAGAATAACTACCATAAAGCAGAAACAAATTTAAAGTGACTGGTAAGTCTCAGTCTCAAGAAACCCCAAACAAAAGCTCTCTTACTGGAAGAGTTCTATTAGAATTTTCAGTTGGAACAATGAACCAAAAAAAAAAAAATTTGTGGGGGGCCTAGCCCCACCCAACTCCTTAGCAGTTCTTATTGTATGAATCCAAAAATGATTGTTTCCTTTTTTATTGTAGGAAAATACCTAAAAGAATCAACTTAAAAGAAAATATTGAATTGAAGGTAAGGAAATCAACTTTAGAGAAATCAATTGAAAAAGGAAGGTGTGTATATTTCTAAGGAGTTGGGCGGGGCTAGACCCCCCACAAAATTTTTTTTTTTTGGTTCATTGTTCCAACTGAAAATTCTAATAGAACTCTCCCAGTAAGAGAGCTTTTGTTTGGGGTTTCTTGAGACTGAGACTTACCAGTCACTTTAAATTTGTTTCTGCTTTACGGTAGTTATTCTTTTATAGTACTTGTCAAGGAAAAGATTTTTTTTGAGGTTTTATGGCAATAAGCCAATTTCTAACATTTATGGGATGTTCATGGTGCAGGGATGGAATGCTCGTTCGGATAAAGGATGATGAAGTAGAGGAGGAAGTTGCCGGAGAGGTGTCTCGTAAGCCGAAGGTGAGAAATAACGTGTCGACGAATATTAAGTTTGAGGAAGTTGACGATGAAGTGGAGGCAGCAATTTGATTGTTGTAGACCGTGCGAGTTCTACTGTGGAGGTCAGACAAGTAGGAGCTTTGCATAATTTATCCTTGCATTACCGTTTTTGTTGGTGATCATGCAATAACTACTAGTATAGTTGTCCTTTTGAGACATGTTTATCTTCATGTAGGATGTGAATTTTATAAGTATGTGTAAGATTATTACTAAATTATGCAGTATCTAAGTTACGAATCGGGGAAGTTAATTACATGTAAACCTATCTAAGTTATGTGGCTCCCTCTCCATAAAGAGTCCCTCACCAAATGTGAAAACCAGAAAATGATTGTTATTCAAAAGGTGAGACTAGTGGTCTATTCTAACAGTAATAGGTTGTGTGATTAGTTTTCCCGCAGATAGCACATGGTTCCCTTGGAAATCTTGGAAAACCTCTTAACTGATTGGAATATAGGCATATAGCTGTTGTTGAGGCATGAATTGAGATTGTGACTGATATGGACCTTGAGAAACAAACTGAGAACATCACATCATTGGAACATGAAATTGAATAAGGATACTAGATGAAGGAACATTAAATAGCACAGGAATACTGGATGGATTTGTAGTTCCTTGAGTAGAAGAGGAACATTAAATAGCACAGGAATACTGGATGGATTTGTAGTTCCTTGAGTAGAAGAGGATGGATGCACTGAACCAGTCAGTGTTGTAGATACCGGCCGGTACGTTCCGTTTTAGCACAAGTCCGGTAACCTTGACCTCCATTTCCGTCTCGTCCAACTTTCCGGCTGTTCTCAGACGATTCTGGCGTACCGGAACGATCTCGGCCGAGATGAGCTTCCCGGTGATTTCGTCCGGTATTTTGCAAAACTGGCAGGCACAGAAAAAATGCAAAAATCAAACGCAAACAGAACCTAGAAGAAGATCCAAGCCCGATTTTCTTATGGATCTGGTCTCTTAGCAATTTTCCAGACCATCTTGGAGCACCTCCATCGCAAGTGAGCAAATTTTCAGATGACTTTTCTGCTCCTCCGGCAACGGGCCTTCTTTGATCGACTGGTTGGAACAAAAATTGGGGTTTTGATCGAACCCCCTGTAATCGACGCCTTCGAGAGGGTGACTTCAGAACAAAATTTGGGGTTTGATGATCGACTGGTCGGAACAAAAAGAAGGTTTTTTTTTTTTTTGGATCATAAAGAGGGTTTTGTTTGGGTTGGGTTGAAAAACAGAGAGTAAAGTGAGAGAGAGAGAGAGAGAGGTAGCCTGGGTCGGAACAAAATTGGGATTTGTTTTATTGGGGTGTTTGGCACCTTCTTTCTCAACTTTTCATTTTCCCTTTTTTGCATTTATTATGATCGTGAATGTGTTATTGTTAATAGAATTTTTCTACGCAATATATACACTTGCAATGTTTGATTTTGGACTCCAAATGGTGAAATTTGTTGTCTTAATATATGTATTTTATGATGAATTGCATGGTATGAGGGATTTTTTTGAATTATAATTATTATATATATTGTAGTTGCGGTAAATCCGAAACGGTACCCGGTATTTGACCGATACCGGTACGTACCGTACCAATAGAAAAATCGGTATCCTGACCGGTACGGTATTCAGAACATTGGAACCAGTAGATTTCTCAATATCATCAGAATCATTCTCATTCATCATTTGCATATCCTCTCCTTTCAACATTGTGACCAATTCATCAAAGCTAAAGTTATCCCCTCTGGTTCGAATTGCGGTTTTGAAACCTGTAAAACCTTTTGCTCAAACCACATAAGGTATGAAGAATCAACTCTTCATTTCCCATGGGGCCGGCTACCTGCTGCCTCTATTTTCTGAGCATACTCTTTGATTGTATCAAGATAAACCTCCATCGTGGATGTTTTGTGATTATACATCTTTTTTCTTTGATAAGCTCTTATCCTTCAATTTATGAATATAAGACCGAGAAAGATATCTCAAAAAGCCGTTGGCATTCATAACATTCTCTACTTGAATCCTTCACAAGAGATAATTCGAGTTAATCTTACTTGATGATATTCACTAAGGAATCGAAATTTGAGACTAAAATTCCGAGAGAAGGAGGAATCGTTATAGTTAGGGTTGTCATGGTTAAATCACAGATTGAATTCGTTATAGTTAGGGTTGCCATGGTTGAATCACAGCTTGAATTGAAGAAGACGAACTGATTTTGAGGCGGATCAAAAAAGAAAAAAAAAACTGATTTTGAGGATCTATTCCAGAATTGTGTGACTTTCGTCTACGCACTCTGATACCATGAAGAAAATCCAGAAATCTGATGAACTGAAATGTAAGAGCATCTGATTTCATTGATCTTGATTTCATTCTCATGGCTGTCTGGATACAAGAACAGCTCTTAATAATGATGTTTACATCATGATGAAATAGGTTTTTTGGAATAAACAGAAAGTTAGATTCTTACTTTTTCGGGACAGAGGAGATCGATTGACTCTGTAACTGGCCGTAACTTATCCTACATTTCAGACACGTGTAGAGTTAGTGCCGCCACTGCGCCCTCACTAAAGTGTAGCAAAAACGAACGCCGTATCAGCTTCCAAGATATCTACACCAAAAAAGTCAACTTCTTCAGCAAATTAATAAACAATCACCAGGCTCTTCCATATATTGCTCGTCCATATTGCTCGTCCACATTGCTCTTCTAACTACAAATATCGACAATTCTTATGGGTTCGGTAGGTGTGCCTGGGGTGGGTGTGGGTTCGGTAGGTGTGCCTGGGGTGGGTGTGTGTGTGTGTGTGGGGGGGGGGGGGGGGGGGGGGGGGGGGGGGGCTGGAATTGGGTTTGTTTTGTAGAGTTATGGGTTTGGAATTGGTTCCCAAATGGGTTTGCGGGTGTGTGAAGAAGAGGGAGAACTTGGGTTTGTCTCATACAGAGTATGTGAGAGAGAGAGAGAAGAGGTTCATCCGAATGTGGGAGTTATAGAGATGAAATTTCATTTTTAACCCTTAAAAACTCCCGTGCTTGGCACATGGTGAGTTTTCCATCCAAATTCATGGATGGAGTTAGGATTTGGACTTAATAGGTAGGAATTGGATAGTTCGAGGACAAAATAGGTGATTTTGATAATTTGAGGACGAAGTAAAAAAAATGGTGATAGTTTGAGCCTTGAGGGATGTTTTCATAAAAAAAACTCTAAAATAAATAAACTAGGTATTGTCATGAATGCAAATAACACTATTTAGACAATCGACAATAGAGATGGAGAGAGAACGCGGATCATAATACTTATACCAATAGATCCTTACAGTTATCGGATTGAGTTGATTTTTCACAAGAGCACTGAAAAAATATTCTAAACGTAATGAACGGTTTAATAAATGTTTGTGTCAATAGCACAACTATTGTTTTTATTGGAGAAAAGAAAGTACAAAGCTCCTTTTTATTGGCGTCTATAACTAAGAAAGTACAGAGCTCCTTTTTGTGTGTTATCTCTTCCCTCACGTCTCTCCTACTTGTTTAAAGTGTATTTGGTCCATCACGAGTTTTTAACAGTAACTTGACTTGTGCCCAAGTAAGCTCGTGCTAGGCTCATGCTCTAACTAACGTCTTCTTGAATTGACGCCATGGATGAAGCATTGTGTCTCTCTTGAGTAGCGACAATCAACTTGGGGTGGACCTTATTTGGCCCGGCCAAGCTCCGCAATTCCACAGATTTGAGCTTATACTTGACAAGCCACACAAATTTGAGCTTATACTTGACAAGCCACCCATACTAGCGTGCCGTTTCAAGACACGTAGTTTGGCATCCATTAGGCCTAGTAGGTGCCCGTCCCAAAGCACCTATACTAGCGTGTCGTTCCAAGACACCTGATTTGGCATCCATTGGGCCTAGTAGGTGCCCGTTCCAAAGCACCTGGTTCGGCGTCCACTAGGCCTAGTAGGAGCATCTTGGTTCGGCCAACCGATTGGCAAATCCACACCCAACAAGAACTAAACATGGTTTTTTTTTTTTTTTTTTTACACAAAAATAACGTGGATGACTGAGTTCAAAAATGAACTTCAAGAAACAAAATCGCCTTTTTATAACTCCCCCCATCCTTCTTTTTTATGGTTCATTATTCCATAATAGCATGTCCCTTAACGACTGTTGTCCATTTGGAAAAAGTTAGTGAATAAAAATTTATACATTTTCTATTTTTCCATTCTGAGTATATTCTATTTTGAAAAGTTAGTGAACAAAAGTATAATAATAATGTCTCCATAAATGACAATTATGGAAAGTTCAAATATTTAAAGTGTAATAATGTCTCCATAAAAAGTTAAATTTGTAAATTTGGGACTGAAAAAGGGCAGGAGTGTAATTTAAACGCAACAAACACCAACGTAATCGCGGAAAAGCTAATGCACAAGCTATGATAAACCACTAACAAACTTAACCCACAGTACATTTCATCCAACTTAGAAGTACTCCTTGGCAACAATTACCTCTCCAAATCATTTGTGTTAACAATGCCAGCAAACTAGAGGCACTTTGAAATTAAGAGGTCCAAAATTCAAATCTTAAACAATCTGTTTTGAGAATGTACAACAACTCACCTACATGAAACGCGAAAACACAACAATTAGTGAGGAGCAGAAACGTCTGTAAAGTCAATGGAAGCATTCTTGTTTTCTAGAGATCGATGCAGCAAGTTCTGAGAGAGAAGACATTGTTAGGGTTTCAATGGGGACTATCTGGTTAAAGTCATTGGAAACTTTGATAGCCAGTTCTGAGAGCTCTTCACTGGTAGCTTCAAACCCAACGGTGGCAATAGCATGGTCATTGAGAACTTTACAAGCTTTGTCAAGGATTGACTGCAGGTATTTGCCTTGTGCTTCAATCCGAAGTTGCAAACGACGCTGAACCTGGTTCCGATAGAAACACAGTGATAAATGTCTTCTACAACAATGAACTTGTAAACCCAACATCTCGATGAAAACAAGGATAAATAATTGCTTTCGATATGTTGTTTCAGTCAGCTAGGAAAAGGAGGCATTTCATAAACACTTCGGCGAAGTTTCACAAGTATTTCAACAATGTAGCCCTAACATAATGGAAAATGTCAAACACTGGGGAATGGATATATCTAATAGGTGTCAAAACAAGTCAATACTTCAGTGTGCTTCCCAGAATTTCAACATGTTTCGGAATGTTTTGGTAATTGTCAGTAAAAATATTAGAATGTCAGGATTCCACAAATGTTCCATTTTGGTCTCCTAGGATACAGAAACGTTTAGGCAATGAAATTTTGTTCGTTTGGTTGAAAAGTCAATCGTATTGATTTCGTTCTCCATTTCTGTTTTTATGCTTTCGGAAAGGAAAAACACTGAAAATATCAAAAACCACTCATCAATTTCATTATTTTTGTGAAAATGAAACCAGTTCTAGAACACTCGAAAACTGTATTTGCATGTTTCCTAAACAATTGTTGTCAGAAAAGTTTTCATTTCAAAATGAAAACAATTCGCCTAACATGTTTTCTATGTTTCACTTGAAATGAAAACCAGAGACGGAAACAATACCAAGTGGGCCCTAAGCTCCTTGGCTAAATTCAGCTTTGACTCGTGATTACATTTTGGCAAGCTTAAGCTAAGCAGTTCAGGAAACTACATCTAGAGCACCTGAGCATTCTGAAAATTACTGATACACTCAAATCGGGTTTCATTAATTTCAAATGTGGTTGCCACGCATTCACAATAGTCGCAGTAAGCAAAGAAACTAAGCAGCTTGTAGGTTGCCACAGGCATTCCAATCAGTCGGAGTAAGCAAATAAACTAACCTCCAGCTGGTCATGCAGTGTTCGTTGGACTTCCATCTGTACTCGCAAAGCCTCAGTCACCTGGTAGCCACTTGTTAAGCGATAAAAAGCAGAAAATGAGAAGAAAAGCAATTAGAGAGGTGTTTGTAACAACCAGGGGAAAATGATACCACCAGCTTCAGTGCATGCCTCTTGTACTACTACAATAAATGAAAAACAGAAGAGAAAAAGAACAAATATGTAACATACTCGTTAAGCCCGTGAGCTATTTTTGACGATGAGGATATAGATGAACCGGTGTCCTGACTCTCCGCTATGCAAGAAGCTGCAATCCCAAAAATACCTTATGATAGATCGATGAGAATTTCAAGTAGAGCACTCATCACTTGAAACAACCATCATTTTCATTCCCCAAACCCCACCCTAAAAATCAGCAGCCCTTTTTTTGGTTGCAGAGAGAAGTTTTTTAATCAATCTTGCTGCAAAATTCTTAAAAAATGTTGGGTTGACAGTTTTTGGACTTGTTTTTGGTAATTAAGTACAAGTAACTTTTTAAGAAGCATTAAAAGACATTTCAGATTCCAGAAAACCATTTCTGTGGACGTATTGAACAATAACCATTCGTACAAACATTGCTAGAAAGGATACTACAAAACTGATCCAGAAAATAACAACCAAAGCAAGCATGTTCGGCATAGGAAATTAATGTAATATGGCTTACACAACTCCAATAGACCAAAAAAAATCTGGATGGAGATGAAAGATCAAAAGATTGTACGACAGCAAAAGGATACAGAAAACATAACAGCCTCCTAAAAAAGTCAGTCTAAAACTCGCAGTACATGTTCATGCTAAATTCTGGTACCTCATGCTAAAGATGTTATGTCCAATTTTGGGTGGAAAGCTATTTTCATGTTTCTCTTCTTTTTTTTTCTCTCCTTTTACATTTCTTCACCAGTGATGGTTTTCTCTTATTCATGTGTTTAAAAGATATCAAGAAGTTTTACCCAACATCCTTCATCTGGATTTGAAAGGTTGCATTTATATTCAACATTTTAAAGGAGTAGATTGGCAATTTTTGCTTATACGAAAAATGGGCTACTTAATATGCTTTATCCATATAATAATCAGCAAACTCCTAGGGATTATACAGAGATCAAGGTTGATACCATCTTTAGAGCTGTCAGGTAAGTCCTTGTATGATTGCTTCCCCATCCGATATTTCTGCAAGGATGAGACCTCAGAAGTTGTGAATGCATGAAAGACTGTTATCTGAGTAACTTTGCTGATGTAAAAGCAATCAGCAGAAATTAATGGCACATAATGAGTGATATTTTCGTTTTGTTTTACTTATTTTTCAACAGTAGAGCCACTCCTAGTTTCCCGTCGGTTGAGCCACTCCCACCTTTGGGAACGCCAACCAACATCGGCACCGTTCGAGCCGTTACACCACTTGTTGAACTTCATTAGAAGAATGGTAGAAATTGGTATTCAAAGATCAAACAACTCCTCCTTCCAGCAAGAAAGCTCAAAGACAATCATTTGTTTGCTTTTCTTTTTGCTCCTCTTATCCTTTGTGTGTGGACAGGTAGAGTCAAGGGAAGGAGGTTTGAGTATGTCAAGATTATGCCAAAAAAAAAAAATCACAATATAATTGGAAAACAAACCTGAAGATGTGACTTCAAGTGATAAAGGGTAAGGCCTTTTACCCCCATAGTTCTCAAGATTGTCTTTGGTGTTGCTTCTGCAATTTACATAGAAATAAAAGCAGAATAAGAGTAAAACCTTCCAAGTGGTGGGTTCAACCAACGTATTTACATGATATTCAACTATCATCCATGTTAAAGCTTGTCCTACACTCCTACCTACAACGGATAACCTCCGAAACTAGTATGAGTCTGGGTGGAGTCTGAGCTAGGTTTACCAATGTTTTTGGTAGGATGCTTTCACATGGTATCTGAGCTAGGTTTTCAAAGGCTTTTGGGCACGACTCTCTTTATTGACTTTCCAGTTGTTTGTGTCATAAGTTCACTTTGTTTTGTAGTGATCCCTATGTTTTAGACCCTTCGTTTCCTCTCCATGTTGGTCACGGGTCACACGTGCGGGGGAGCATTCGACCTTGTCCCACAATAGTTAATTAACCTTCAAAACTAGTATATAAACTGGGGCGATGTCAACACTCATTGTCAATTGGTTTAGAAATGAATGCTTTAGCACTTCACACATGTCCCACCACCTATCTCATAAAAGGGCGCCCTTAGAGAAGCAATAAGGCATGTCATGGCACCCTTCCACAACAAATCCACTGTGGAAGGGCAAGTAGTCTTCAGAAATCAAACAAATCAGTCGAGACAAATTATAGGGGTAGGACAGACTAGACCAGGTTTGGGCAAGGGTTGGGGTTTACAACATCCATGTAGGCTCCAGTTTTTTTCAGCTCTGTGAAGACAGCTGGTTCAAGGTGGGTACTGGCAAATTTCATGTAAGGATGGATGGGAGTTCAGGGAGGAAGCTCCCACCCACTAAAATATAATTGCACTTCCAAATTTCCAAGTTTCACAGAGGGAAACTTTTTACTTTCATTTCGTCTGTAAAAATAATTGCAAAGTCAAAAGGGAGTAACTGTATCATCATTTAAATGGAAGCTCAGGTCAACCAGGTGTACAAGTTAGTTAGGCATCTTGCACTATGGCATCTTTATCAGTTTATTCCATTAAAAAGTACACCGTGATAGATATATTCACAGGTAAGGCTTCAATTCCATTGGGAAATAAATTTCAATGAAGTTAAACACAATAAATGCAGAATAGTACAGGAGATGGCAGAATATGCTGTCCATACAATGACAAAGTGCTATAGTCAATGCAATTTGTCCACAACACACCCAACATAATCGAACTGAATGGTTCCAAAACTAAGTTTTGTCCTTCTAGCTATCTTTTCTCATTGGAGACGTACACACCAGAAAAAAAAAAAAAAGGAATGGATTAGCAATATGTTAACGGTTATGCTATTGACAGCCACTGGATTGTCAATAAGGTAAGAAGAAATTTCCGATGCACTTTTAACACTTTTCAGGACACTTAAACACATAGAAAACTGCAGTTTTTTGTCATTTTTCTGCCTTAATGACATCCCATAGGACTGCTTTTAGCATTTTCCGTCGTCACCCGAAAGTATTGATTGATTTACTAGAATAACACTGAACTGCCTAAAGGTCAAGTTCAGACAATCATTTGAAGCAGTGAAAAATAATCAAGTAGTGACAACAGCTCCAAACAATGACACAATAGTTTCTTATACATATTATGCAATTATATTGACAAAAAGGACCTGATTAAAAGCAACTGATGGGGCCATCGATTCTCAAACTTGTGCATTGACTAATTAATTATGATGAGATGCACAATCAAGATGACCCACAATCATAGATTCCCATGATGATGATAGTGATGGGTGCATATTTGAATTTGGACACTGCAGAAAGGAAAAGAGGAAATTGGACATAAAATTTAATAATCAACTAATTCCTATTAGTTATTTACTGAAAAGTGAAACCTAATAAATGATCTACGACATCTGAAAGCAAAGGGGGAAAAAAGCATAAAAACACACGAACTCTAAGGGCCGGCCCTTTTGTTAATCTTGAAGGATATGTTATCCCACCGGATTAATGGCGCTGGAATTATTATACCACACTTCCATCATATTGTTATATTCCACCTTTTGTCTGATTATATATCAGATGCATGTTGACAGTAAGAATTTTAACCAAACACCGGATACGTAGCCCCTAACCCCTTGCATATATAGTGATGTAGTCCAACCCGATAATCATATCGGGTCAAACAAGCGGACCCTAAAATTGCGGGATTCGCCCAATATTGACTACTGTCTTGGACCTCGGTTTCTATGATGTAAAAACACTACTACAGAAAACATTGGAGTTGCCTATCACTACTATCAGTGCACAACAAACGCCGTATCGAATTCATGGGAAAATACCAAGTACCCTTAGGGTCGTTCGTTTGACGTAACTAATAGTGAAAGATATATAATTTCATTCGAGATGTTGTCATGTTGTCTCATGGAATCAAATAGTGAGAAGTCTAATAATACCACACCTCCATGTAATTATATATCCCACACTCTGGGATTGTATATCTGAGGTCCATTCAACCAAACACAGAATAAGTAGTTCTCTCATCTCTGGGAGTGTAATCCAATCAGGAGCGGAACTATGTGGGGTCCCACTCAATTTTGTGGAATTACATTAATATTTGTACATATTTCAATTACACCCATAAAATATACGATAGTCTTTTAACAAAACTACTCCTAATTCCCTTTATGCAAATATTCATTATATTTATTTGTTAAAGTGCTAAAATTTCACACCATATTTTTGTGCAAACACACCCCTCTTAATTATAAGATGAAGATACATATATAGTCACCCCTCGGTAATTTTACTGGAAAAAAAACATTTTTTTAAGCAATTGTAAATGTGGATGTAGGGTTAAGTTTAATTATTTTTTTCCCCCTAATGCAAATTTCTAGGTCCGCCACTGAATCCAATATATATATCTCCTCTGTTCAAACAAAAGAGCCCTTTAAACAACCCTAAGGGCTAGCTCAAGTGGCAACACGGATGAGCAGATGAGCTGTAGAAATCCTGAGTTCGAAACCCGGTAACCTCTTGGGCCAGGCCTTAGGAGAGAAATCACTTGTGAATCAAGGCGTGAATGGCCTGCCTTTGTCAGATTGGGAATAGTCGAGGTAAGTGTAAGCTAGCCCAGACATCCATTACCGTTTGAACCGGCAAAAAAAAAAAGAAAAGAAAAAGAGCCCTTTAATACGTTGAAACAATATAGACGTGGATCCACACAATGGTGTACCCATTTACACAACCAAAAAAACAAAAATAAAAATACCAAAAAATCACACAAGAAAAGAACGAATGGAACTTCCCATTTCAAACAACAAACCCACTCTCGAGAGAGAGAGAGGGAGGGAGGGAGAATAAATTGTACTCACTGTCAGGTCCACCGAGCTGAGTGACAGCATCAACAAACCTCTCGTGGAGCTCCGCCGTCCACCGGAGCCGGGGCTTCGGATCCGAGGTCCACAGCACCTCGCTGTCCACCGGTACCGAATGAATCGCCGAGTACATTTTGCTTACAAAATTAATCACCTGTACACTCAGCCCTAAAAATAGTTACTAAAAACAACCCAGAATACTTGAAGGAGGAAGCAACCGAGGAGAAAGGGCGAAATGGGTTTTTACCCTTTTAGCTGATATCGGGGCTCGGAGCCCCGGAAATGTCAGACAGCGTGGAATGGATTATTGACCGTGGCGTTGAAATGGGTGTTGTGGGGGGAGGAAGAAAGAGGTCTGAGTGCTCTACTACTCTATTTGCCTATTTGGGGAGGAGAGAGAGAGAGAGAGCAGAGTGCTGCGTTGTCTCTGTCTTCTTCGTTGTCTTTCTCTCGTGTTTCCTTCTCTAGGCAGAGTGTATTGTAGTGTGTGTCGGTCTGTTTTTCTCTTTTCTTTATTGTCGGATTAGTTTTAGAAAATACGTAGTAGTATATATGGGATAAATAACCACGGAGTATATACACGAGCCTTTCTATAAGGGCGTCCGCACTATGTTAAAATACGGATGTCTCTTTTTTCGATAAAATTTTGATGATTGGAGCTGTTTAATGTGTTTAGAACGTGATTTTAAGGGTACCTACGAGTAATCAGCTCAAAATATAACCGGAAAGCGTTTGATCCAAACAGTTTTTTATATAGCTTGATCCAAATAGTTTTCTAAATCAATTTAAAATCACGTTATGATCACATTGAGCGGGTCGCATCATCGAAATTCAATCAGAAAAGAGGAGGTCCGCACTTTGTTAAGTGTGGACGCCCTTATAGGAAGAGAACTGAATAGATGAGATTATGTGAATATGAAATGCTATGCCCAGCAGACTTATCGTAGTTAAAGGTTTTAAAAAATAGTATTCATAACTACGGAGTAATAGATGAGATTATCCAGTCGTTCGAGTTTTTGTGGAACGGTTTTGATAAATTGAAAAATTAATCTAGAGTATTGTTGTTATCATATCATCCGACGACATGCGGTATCATTATCGCACGATATCACTAATCATAATTGAGTGTCCTGAAAACGAAAATTGCTTACTATTTAGCATTTACTTAAGGAAAAATATTTATGATTGCTCTATAAATATCTAATCAAAACTATACCAGCTATATTCTAAACAAAGAAATTGTGTGGGACCAGGGCTCTTTTGACCCCGTAATAGTTGCGCATGTACTACGCCTACATGAATGTGAGAGAGGGGCTAATTTTACAGAAATGCTACGTCCACCGAAGCCAAAAGAGGTGGCCGGCCACCGCATGCGAGTGGGGTCCACTTCGGGTCCTGCACGGATAATCCGAGCCGTTCAATAATTTTAAAAAAAAAAACCGAGTGGGACCTAAGAGAAATCACCCCGTCCGATACGTGTAAGTGCTCGATCCAAACTTCCAAAAATCAGATGATCCGAGCCGTTCAAAAGAGAAAGATTGAATCGAGCACTTACACGTATCGGACGGGGTGATTTCTCTGAGGTCCCACTCTGTTTTTTTAAAAAAATTATTGAACGGCTTGGATTATCCGTGCGGGGCCCGGAGTGAGCCCCACACGCGTGCGGTGGTCGGTCACCGCTTTTGGCTTCGGTGGACGTAGCATTACTCCTAATTTTACCAGGAAGAGAGAGAGAGAGGGAGGGGTGTCTATGTCTTCATTGTCGTTCTCGGATTTGGAGACGTTGTAGTGTGCTGTGTGTAGTGCATTGTATAGTGTAGCATTACAGCCATCCTAAAGTGTTTTCAATGGTTCAGATTAAAAACAAATTCTTTTTTCGAAGAGTTTAACTCTTCCCTAGAAAAATTTATTTTTAATTTAAACAGTTAGTTAATGAGATCGATGGCTATCGACCGCCTTACACAGGGCAGTAATCTATAGCACCCCGGGACGTCTTTCTCTCTGGATTCTCTCTCTAGGTAGAGTGTCTCGTTTTTTTTTTTCTATCCCTGCCAGTCTTTAAAGAGATTGGATGGCCATTTTTTAGCATTTCTTTAGCCTGTTTTGATGATTGAGACTATTCACTTTTTAGATATTGTCAAAAAACATGAAGCACACCAAAAATTTTATGTAATAATATTTTCGGAACACATGTATCTCAAAAAAGGAGTTTTGAAAACATTACTCCCAATACTAGGAGAAATTTTTCAGCGCCGAGCGGGCACCTGCCACGTGATGCCGAGCACACATCCCGGCCGTCCAAATGTATTTTGGACGGTCCAGATCTGTTTGGGCTTGACAGGGTATTTTGGTAATTTTACGCTTAAAAATTACCCAAATAGATCTGGGCCGTCCAAAACATGTTTGAACGGCCGAGATGGTGCTCGGCACCGCGTGGCCAGTGCCCACCCGGCACTGAAAAACTTCTCCAATACTAGATCGATTGAAACCATTTTTCCAAGATAACATATCAAACGATTAGTAATCAAGGGAATATTTGGCATACCTGCTATCCTTGATAAGGTTTAAGAATAAACGATTCTAATCTAAAAAATAAGTCCGAAAGTGTCTTTGGACTCTCTTGTTTATTTTGTTATTTTTTATGAACTCTTGATATGACCAATCAAAGGGGGCAGTGTGTTGTTTGATGTCAAGTTTTGTTTTCTTATGATTTTCTAAGGAGGGTATGTTGGGTGTGTTTTGGACAGAAAGGAAAAAGAACATGGAGTCGGTTTGGATTTTCTCATTTCAAAGATTTCCCTGTCATATTGTATTAGACATTGAACTGTCGTTGGGTCGGTTCGATGCACGGAGAACAAAACAAATACATTTTTTTTGTACTGTCTTGTGCATCGGATGGGCGCAATGCTAGTTAATACAGTAAGAAAGAGACCAATCAAAAGGTGTGTGCATGGAGTCTGCGGATTATTATTCGGTGCCCGAGGCATGGTAGATGGGTGCCCCAACTCCCTCCCCGCTATACATTTATGTGCGGCGAGAAGGCTCAACACAAATGTGTGGTGGGGAGAAAATTAGGACACCCACCTACCATGCCCCGGGAACCGAATAATAGTCGCATACTCCACACAACTCTTTATTTGTTTCTTCCTTATGTTAGAACTAGCATTGCACCGGTCCGAGGTGTTTTTGCTTCTACTAAACATAATTTTTCGGATCCACGAGCAGTTATTCTATGAGTTTGAAATACCCATATCACCATTGTGTCCAACTACTCGGTATATAAAATTAAAACGTGAAGGACCAAAATAGATTTTTGCTTAAAGTCGAAGGTAAATAGAGTACTGCTATGAGTACCGACGGTTTCCGTTGGGAAACTGTCGTACACGAAAAATAGGGTGTTTAGATCAAACACCCTACACACATTGGATGCCGTTGATTCCCGCGTGAGCCCCCTTGGTTTTTTTTTTGAATTTTTGAATTTTTGGTCAGCTCGGATCGACCGTCTGGTGGCCGGAGACGGCCCGGCGAGGCCGTCGGTACGGTTTCCCTACGTTTTGGTCAGTACTTATATCATTTTCGAGGTAAATAACAGAAATTTCCCTATACAAATACTTGGTGAAACAACTGATTCATTTTCAGTAAGAAATATTCCAACAATGCCTAATCAAGCTTTTGAAAAAGAAAATTTTAATCAAGGATTCAAGAACTATACTGCTGCAACTTTAAGTGCACTACCCCTGAATTAGATCAGTACTAGTGTGTGTCAAATTAGTAGCACCCTGGACGTACAGATAAGAGAGAGTGAGAGATCAAGTAGTAGTTAACATGTTGAAAGGTTGTCTTGAAATCCACCCTTCATCATCAATGTAACCTATGCTAGTTAGCCACGTCAACGTTTTCCGATCCAGCCTCGCTTCCCATTTCACGCGGTTTGAAGTGTTTGATCCCTTCCCGTAACACTCATGCTCGGCAAATGTTAGCATATACCTGATTCATTATATGCAGATACAATAAGTACTATGAAGAAGATAAACTTCGATCGGAGCAAGAACTTACTCTTTGCTCGCAAAAAAAGTACGATAATTTGTATTAACGTTTGTGAGCGAAGAGAACTTACTCGCGACCAAGATCGTTGCCCCAAGCATCCCACCCCTCAGGAGTAACGATGTCCGAGAGAGAAGAGTTGTAAAAGACGACTCTAGCATACTCTCTCCATGGCCGGCCCAAATAGGTCCTTCCAGTCCCAATCACATTACATCCCTTAAACACAAAACCGTTCGTGTCTTTCGAGTCTGACCTACCCTGTGCTGTTATGAAGCCCGCCAACCCGTCTAATGCTTTTGCTATCACTGATATGGTACACCTCTACAAATAAAGAAAATGAAATTTTCATTTACTAGTACTTCTTTTTTAATTTTTCAAGCAAATGAATTACCGTTTATAAGTGCTAATAAACGTTGCTAATGCCTAATGTATATGTGTTACCTCATAAATAGATTGACCAGCACCAAAGACGAAATCAACAGCTCCTTGAATAGAGCAGAGCTTGAAGTAGTGTCTGCCTTGGACATCCCACAAAGTGTCTTGCAACCCAAAGAAACCGCACCGGTAAAACGCCGATTTGTCGCCAGAGATCATCGCCGCCACCGCCGGTCTTATGGGGTTGGAACCCGTCGGAGGATTGTTGTACGAATTCTGTTTCAAAGTCACAAATAACATTAATTGGTCTGGTGGATACGAGAAAGTTAATAAATGCTTGTCCTCCGTGAGGTCGCATGTTAGAATCTGACAGAGGCCAAACATTCCAAAACTTGGGGTTGCCAAAGGGTTTGCACAGCCCGAAATTAGTCGAGGTGCGCGTAAGCTAATTCGAACATCTGGTTATAAGAATTCAAAAAGAAAGAGGTAAATAGGGTTTTTTTCTTACCCTGAAAGATATACTTTTGGCAACAATATTATCGGCTTGGGAGATGAAAGTAGGGCTGGTCGTGATTGAATCGTGACCGTCCCAAACCACATTGGTCTTTCTCTTCCCTTCTCCTTTGAGGTAGATGTATGGCTTGTCTATTGAGATCGAAACCTGTTCTCTGCTTTCAAGAAAACAAACAAGTACTTTTAGACATAAAATAGCGTTGTTCCCGTTTAATGCATGGAATTACGCGTATCTATTGTCGTAAATTAGAATTTCATACTTTTTAGAATATATTTAACTCAAGTTCATTCAAAGCTATGAAAAATAGAGGTACAAACATAAACTAAAAAATTATCTTCCAAACTTTCCGCCTCAGCTGACGGGCTTGTAGCCTAATAACACTTTCTTACCTCTTTCACATGAAACGTGAGAGTTCGATTCTCGCCAGAAGCACGTGTGCTTGGTGTGGTGGTTAACGGTACCCATTCTCTTTAATGATAGGCTAGACATAAATCGAGTGAAAAAAAAAAAAAAAACTTCCCACCTCCCAAAAATTTCTCCCCCTCAAAATCCCACTCCCACCCCTCCCCACGTCTCTCTCTCTCTCTCTCTCTCTCTCTCTCTCTCTCTCTCTCTCTCTCTCTCTCATGCGCCATTCCAAAGCCCCTTCAACTTTTCGAAATCATTTTTTGTTTCTTATTTGGACATCTTGCTTGGACTATTGGATTTATGTTCTGGGTGGTCTATACGAACTGCTACTCAATCAATTAATTTTCGTGGCAGAACAGTGAATCTGAACCGTTTATGTACACTTTAAGGGTCTTTTCTTTACGCATTTTCTTTGCACTTAGCATTTCTCTTTAGCGATTCTCAGAGGGAAATATGCTGTAAATTTATTGATAGTTTTATTGTTTACCTAGAAATAATGGCCCCTTAAATTCTTAAAGACTACATGTCTATTAAATTACCTTCTACCTTAGAAGTAACCACCGCAACATGGCATGGCCCTGCGTATTACGTAACTCCATCATTAATTCGAAAATAGTTTCTTTCTATTTTCAATAAATATATATGTTCATATACACATATATACGCACGCATGTATGATGTATCAATGCATAGTTCGTCGCTTCGCCCCGGGGAAAATACGTACAAGGCAAGAATAAAAACCGAAAGTCAAAAATTTACCTGTACTCGCCGGCCTTGATATAAACACAAATCCAATTCCCATTGTTTGAAGGAATCGAATCAATAGCTGATTGAATGGTTGTGAAGTTTCCTTGCCCGGATTGATCAACATAGATAGTTGGGTAATTTGGCGGCACCCTTGCATTGTAAAATCTGCGATATTGCAGTTGACGACTACTCGCGAACCCGAACCCGACGAAGAAAAAGAAAAATCCACATATGCACCAACCTCGCAGCAACATTTCTTTCAGCCAATGTACTTGTCACAGAAAAATTCAAATTTCCTAGCCCCCAAAAGTTTTTTTTTAAGAAGGGTTTTTGGAGGATTTCAATTTCAAGAAACAAGCGTATGGAAAAAGTGAATTAGAATAGAAAAAGGCAACCCATTGGAATTTATAGTGGGAGAATTTAGTGTGTGAACTGAAAAGGGGAAAATCAGAGGGTCTATGCATGGTAGGGTATTTTTGGAATTTATTGCTTGATTCTTAAAATCCCTAAACAGAAAATACTTAAATTTTGTTTTCCCTTACTGATTTTCTGCCTTGGTTTTTTCCGGTTCAATGTCAACTTATTCAGATTCCTTTTATGGTATCCTCTTTCTCAAGAGTTATATAGTAAAAAGGAAATGATGATTTACAAATGCTATTTTTGGCTGTCATTCCAATTTTTACCATATGGGAGAGATACTGGTTATTCTTAATAAGGGAAAATTTGGCTGGAAAACAATAATTATGGGTCCGGGGTCGAACTATTTTTGTAAATTTCGGGGGAGAAATTAGTGCCATGAACGCAGTGGCGGCTCCAGGATTTTAGTTCTTCTTTTTTTTTTTTAACTTGATCTAGGATTTTAGTTCAGCGGTGACAAAATTACAAAGAATTTTTTTGCATACAAAGCTCTGTGTAAAATGCACATATTTACATTTGTATGAAGTTTTATTGGGCCTAGTTTATTTCGTTTACTTGAGCTAGAGTACCTACTTACTCACAAACTTAAGTGAATTTTCACTTACTTTGACTATGTATCAATGATTCAATGCCGGCAATATTAAGGAAAAATTCAATTATATAAAAGAAAAACAAAACTTTTAGTACATTTTTTGAATCCATAGGGTTCGCTTGAACCCCCTGGATACCCCAAGAGAGCCGCCCCTGCATGAACAGTATGTATTGCAATTAGTCCAAGTTGCAAACCTTAGGGTCACTGGAGAGTTAACTCCAAGACTCCGAAACTAGTCAAGGTGCATGCGAAATGGCTCAGACATCTGATTTTTATTTTATTTTTAAAAAAAAAGAATGGGGGTATATATGCGGATTTTGCAATTAGTCCACATATGTACTATGTTCATGAAAAAGGCTTCACATCTCCCCACCAGCTCTTTCATAAAACGGTTTGGAAGCTGGAACTCCAAAAGCTACACAAAATGACACTTATGTGAGGTCCATAGAATCATATTTATTGGGTGCTCCAATCAGACAATTGTACGTCGATGTCACGTTAAAGTGCGAAAATCATTAGTCGTTTGGCTCGTCGTCCGCAGCGTCATGTACCTATCCGCGATCGTCCAAAACTACGCTCAATGTTATTATCTTCTTAAAGCGCTCGGCACTTGGTTGGTCTTGATGATCAGTAAAACTCGATTGTCGCTAGAGGAACCACCGTCTGAGCTTATCATACTCAAAAATTGCGTGGGCGTCTTCGATGGGACAATCGCCTCATCCTTGTTACCGTTCTTTGCACGCACCTTTCCTCCTCTGGGTCCGTGCTGTTCGGGCCGATTTTGCTGACTACGTACCTTGGAGTGAGAATCATAGGATCGATAAATTGCCCATCGTCAGTATTTCTGAGCTATGGGATGTATTTGTGATCTTGTTATACTAATAGATGCACCCGTCGGGTCTATTAGGAGTACTAAACAGCATTAAAATTTAAAGGAATTGATTAATTATGCATTAATGAACAGAAAATTACAATACTAGACCTGCATACCCAGAAAATATTATAAAGTTAATTTGATGGACCAAATATATTCTGGATGTGATAGGCATACACCAGAATTTATGAGGATTTTTTTACCTTTTTTTCCAAATAAAAATAGTGAAAATTAAAAATCCAAGTTCCTAAAAGCATAAAAATTAAAGGTCAACAAAACTACCTTCTATATTTTGTCCTTCCACTTTTTGACGAATATCATTTGTGTGTAACCCGCAATGTGGGAGCCGAGATGACACTGATCCGGTCATTGAGACCTCGCGATCTACACCAGGATTGCCCCTCTCTCTCGTGTCTGAATTTCTTTGTACTCAGAACTTGTTTTCATGTATCATGAAACAAATGAGAACGCAGCTGCTTTGGCTGAGGAAGCGGCCTTGATGCATAGACTATTTTACGATCTATCGTTCCTCTCCGATCTCCTTGACAAATTTTCCGTTATGCGAGTCCCAATGTATAAATACTTGACCATCTTCAAAATCTTTTGTGTTATTGGAAATATAGTGGCTATGGTTTCAAGAAAGGAAAATATGTAAAGAAAAAATTTCCGAATTACCCAAAAAAAAAAAAAGGAAAATAAGTAAAGGAAAAACCTCATTAAGTTGTAAGTTTATAACCAAAAGAAATAGGGAAATGATTTTGCCAATCCCTTTTTTGTTAACGCCATTCCCCTGCAAGTGTATTTTTGCACCAAAAATACACTTGCAGTGGAGTGACGTTAACAAAAAGGGAGTGGCAAAATCAGCAGCCAAGAAATAAGAGGACAAGAAAATTACAGCAATCCACCAACTGTTCCCAATACCTCTGTTTCTTTGATTTCTCTTATTATATACATGCCAGTTGTTAATATTTTATTCTGATATTTGTTAGTATCTTATAAAATGTGGAACAAAATATCAATCGTTTTGCTTTAGATGAGTGGGCTACGTGCCATAAGAACAAAATGAACATACCAATGTGAGTGTTTATTACTTGATGATATAGATCCAAGTTTTCCCCAAATGAAGAGGTTTTTTTTTTTTTTTTTTTACAAATGTTTACGATAGTTCCATTGATAGAAGAAGAAAACAGTACATCATCAAGAAGGGGATATAAGCCAAGTACGCACCCCACTGCATTCAAGGCTACATCATGCGCCACAGAATTGTCACCACTCTGAAACCTCACTGTCATCACATCAAACATTGCACACAGCCCCCAAAGGAGTGAGAAAGTTGAAGGGGAAGAAAAGCTTACACAAGGGTAGGACAAACCAAAGAACAACGACCTCCCAACGAAGGCTGTACAAAACAAGAAGAACAATCCTCCAAACGAAGGCAGAAAGCTACGATCTGAAAAGGAAAAAAGAAACAACCAGTCAATAACTAGTAACAAGTCACCCGAGTAGCCCACTGAGTCACCCACTAAGTCAACCGAGTTACGGACGAGTCGCACCATCATAGACCATCCTGACGTCAAGACCCCAGCGACCTCGACCGCAAAACCCACCTCCGACGATCACGAGTCGCACACCAAACAACCTCCAACGACCACAACGGCGAAAACCAGTGACAAATCACCAAACAATGCAGTGGAATCATTGGAGAAGGAGCGATTGAGGGAGGCGGCTGGTGTTGGTGGTATGGGGAGGAGGATTATGGGTGTGATGGAGGAAAAGAGAGAACTCCCAGATCTAGGATCGGGAGATCGCCCGCGAGGGAAAGAAAACCGCAGGGAGGAGGGGGTGGGGGCAGCGGCAGCTAGGGTTTGGTGGCAAGAGGAGAGGGAGAGAGCAATTAAATAATTCCGAAATGAATAGGTCTAGGAACACAACAATATGCACAATATTCTACGCAACATGTTTATGTCTCAGTGTCTCATTGGTAGTTGAAAACTAGCGAACCATCCAGTGGCCAATTCGAGAGTACAACATAAGCATGTTGTTCAAAATGTTGGGTATGTTGTGTTCGCAACTTTCTCAATTGAAAAACGTCGTCCCGAATTCTTTATTACAAGCTCACAACTAATGGCATTATTCTGTGTATAATGCAGGCTTGGAGCACATGGTTTGTGAATTCGCCAATAGAGTATACAGATCACACCAGAATATTCTCAGAAGAACAAAAAAAATCAGCTCTGAAATTTCTCCACCTGCTCCATTTTGAACTCCATCTGTAATTTGACAACTCGGTGTCCGCGGCCCAATGGACCTACTAATCCGAGAAATCAATCTGATCAATCAATCACTAGCAATAAACATACCAGTTATCTAACAGAGAGAACAGAACACATTCGCTCAACATTTGGGTATAAAAATTACTCGGAAATATAGAAAAGATGTAAAACATGAGTATTGAAGTAGTGCCAGAAGGGGAAAAAAACACAAATAATAGGTACTAAATGAAAACAGTTCAACTGGAATACTCCTTCCACGAGACAGGATGCAAGCGTAATCGGTTAATAACGCTTAACAATGATTATGATTGGGCTTAACCGTAGGTGGCTTTGTAGAGGCCCTTTTAAGTCCGGCCGAATCGGAGGACTCAACTTGCGAGTTGCGACTGGAGGCGGAAACTGGCTTTGTAGGGGCCCTTTTAAGTCCGGCCAAATCGGAGGACTCAACTTGCGACTGGAGACGGAAACTACCAAAATCGTTAAGTAAGAAAACTGGCAATATCCCTTGTTCAGTACTTGATGGAAGCAAGGATGTCAAGCTGGGGACCAAGTTTCTCCTCTGCAACCTTCTCAGCTTTGAGCCTCAGTTTCGTCAACTGCTTCTTCCTCTCATATGTCACCTGAGATTTTTCCTTCCTCTTCTTCTCAAGTTCCTGCAGTGAAAACAAAAGTAAAAAGGATTAACCAACACATCATCCAATGGAAGGCAAATGCCAAAGTAGGTTTCTCATCAGTTAAGCTATAGCTCAGAATAGCATTTAACAGTCCAAGAGTAGTCAAGGTTCACGCAAACACGTAAAGTGCATGCGAAGCTATAGTCAAGTTAGTGACTTCATTACATGAGCGTGCAGTGGAGACGTTGGTTCCAGTACTAAACAAACAATTCTTGAATACGATTCTACCAACATAATTTATACACAAATCTAATAAGATAAACTACAGAAATTTCTACCCAACTTTAAGAACCCCAAAGCAATCGAAATCACCATAAGCAACAGATGTCAAAAAGAAATTACACACGGAAAAACCCTAACACCAAAAGGGATCGATACCCGTAAAAAGTTATTCAACTGCTTTGACATAAACCCATAACCCATTATACAGACTGTCCGAATAAATTAAAAAACACATACTAAAGACCAACACCCAGACAATCTAGGGCGTACAGGCTGTATAGCTTCAAAGTTCAAAGGGTCAGTGCTAATCGCTCTATATTTAGAAGCAGTACTGCAGACAACTAAATCCAGCTCTCTTCCTTTTTTAATCGACTATATCCATCTCTCTCCTTGTCAACACGTAACATAATCATTAACACGAGAAAACTAGACAGTAAACAGGCAGTTCTTCTGGTTCCATCAGCAAAGCAAAATTGACCCACAAACAAGAATGAGTAGCAGAAACTCACCTTGATTGTGTCATAATGGTTCCATCCAACCTCAGAAGAAAGCCTTCCCAACGAGCAGTACTTATGGCCAGCTTGAAGCCTTAGAACCCTAATTTTGAAGAACCAAAATGCAACGTGATTGATAAGCCAAAAACAAAGAAAGACTAAACACTTACATTACAAACATCAACATGTACAACAACTATGTAACAGCAAAACTCACTTGAGAGCATCAGGGATGACCATCCTCTTTTTCTTGTCATATGGTGGTGGAATGCCCTCATAAGCCTTCAAACGAGCAAGTGCGGCAGCACCGCGCTTAGTCTTATGAGGAATCATACTACAAAACAATTACCAAATGAAGTTAAGTAAACCTGTAGTTTTCCACAAGGATACCCGAAAGGCTTATAAGTGTTTCTCCTTTACCAACAAATTAATTACAATATGCCCATATCCAAACCTATAACCCCAGTTGTTTTTGTTCTTAAATGAAACTGATACAAGAGTTTCTCAAAGACAACCCAACTAACTCGACAAGCCTTTGCACCAATACTTAGGTTGGCTACATGGATCCATTCCCCAAATTATTCGCAGTTGCTTACTAAGTTGGAGGTACATATTGTCTTTTTGCTATTCGCACATTGTATATAAAGTTACTTAATTTGAAAAAAATGCCACTCCAAATTCCACAGAAAAACATGGGTACGTATCTGAAAGACAACCTAAACAAATATCACAAGGTACAAACTAGGATTTGGCATTTGAAGAGAACATCAGTTTTAACAGCATAATTAGCAAAGAGTTATTCCCGATTAGCGTCCTCTTACCTCCGGACTACTTTCCCCAAGGATAGATTCAAAAAATCTTTCTTTCTTTGAGTTCATTGAAACACCACTTGATTGATCAACATGTGACATTCGGAATACTCATGACTAATGGAGGCCAAATGATCTCTGGATTGATCAGGAGATCCGTTCAACTGGTTAGAATCACTGAATCAGTTACTTTAACAAAATTAGATTTTGTACAATGATAGTATTAGTTTGAAATATAGAGCATCTTCAGCCCTTGCCCTTTTTTTACTCAAACTCAACATTTGAGTAAAAAAAAACCCTAAAAATCACTCCACTCCTTGACTCAAACCTATACCAAATTAAGTTTTACTCAAATGAAGTGAGGCGCAAATTTGTACTCACATTTTGCAAGGCATTTTTTCCTCTCCCAAATTTACAACTATGCCACTAATGAGCTTTTACTCAAATCTGTACTTACATTTGGATTTTCCCATTGGAGTACTTTGTACCAAATGAAGATTTTACTGCTGAAGATGCTCTGAATATCGATATCAAACGCATTACCACCTTCTACAACTAACTAATTTCAAGGGTCAGTACTCCAACAATAATGCTAGAGACACAACACCAATGACACCCGCCTGCGTACCACTGCATGATTGATGGTTGCAAAGTCAAAGTAGTTTCAAAGTGGTTGTTCTCCCATAAACAATAAACAATCATGCAGTCCCCGCCACGCATGCGGGTGTGGTTAGTGTTGTGCCTCTAGCATTATTGTTTCTCCAGTAACATTTTTACTCCTATTCTATCCTATTAGACCAAGTTCTCATCAACATAAACATAATAACATATACCACGAAATGTGTGTCTGCGTGAGAGAGAGAGAGAGAGAGAGAGAGAGTATACCCACGAATGGTGCGCCAGAGGATCTTGGCGGGGGCGCGGAAGTGGATGGGTCCATGGGAAGGCTTGGTGTTCATCCTCTTACGGAGGAATCTGAGGTACTTCATCTTCTGACGGACGAGTCCGCCCGAGAGGCATATCTCCTCGCACCTCACCACCGCCACTTCCTGGCCGTTTTGCAGCTCCTTGCTCAATATCGACGCCAGCCGACCCAGCATGTGGTGGCGGCCGTCAACCACCACTTTCCGGGCGCAGATCCCGGACCCTGACACCATCGTAGACTAACTCTTTCTGCGGCGGCAGCGGCGGGGTTCAGGGGAAATGGAGGAGGGGTAGGGTTTTGGAGGCGTGTCTCACTGTCTTGTGTAGGCATATGGTTTATAAGGTGGTTAGCTATTATACAATAAAACTATGGAAATTGTGTACAGAAAAAGTGAACCGCGTTCTGTGGGACCCATTTCGGAGTCTCATTAAAATTAACAGAGCCAATTTATTTGCTTAAAATACTTTTTAACGAATTTTTGTGAAAAATCTGCTCAGTTGGATATCTTTAAAAGCATGATCGATTCTACGCCCATTTTATAAAAGGAAATTGAGCAAAGAAATGATTAAGCATATACTAATATCCAACTGAGCTGATTTTTAGCAGAAATCCTTAAAGAAATAGTAATTTTAAAAAAATTGAGCGACTCCAATCATTTGTATGGAACCTCTAAGTGGGTCCGCAGCACACATTTGGTGTACACACAGGCCTCTTTTTATATTATACTAAGAGCATCTCCAATCCAATACTCCATTTGAGAGTATCAAAATAATATTTTTTACTCATAAAGTGATTGTAGAGGAAATTACTATTTATGTTTACACCAACCACAAATCCTCTATTTTTGTCTCTAAAATCACTTTATGAAAAAAAACCCTTTTTTTATACTCTCATGAGAATAAAAATTAAGTAAGAAAAGCAAACAAGGACAAAAATATATTTTAAAAAGGTGAATAGTGTTTTAGAGATGGTCCTCTATATTTTCTTTTACCCTCTAAATATAGAGTATCAAAATTCAATACTCTCAAATGGAGGAGGGTTGAGAGGATGGGTTGGAGTGCTTTGATACTCTCAAATAGAGATATAGAGTATGGGTAGGAGATGCTCTAAAGTAGTGTTGTGATGTTGATGTCAAATTAACTAGGTACAGTACCTTCTCCCAAATTGAACAAGAGGTTTTTTTTTTTTTTTTTAATCCGCAAATTGAACAAGAGTTAGCTCGAGTATTTGTTCAATTTCATAACCCCAGCCTTTGGCAGTCCCATAGTATGTCATAGAAGCTAACACACAAGGCCATTTTGTAAGGTCAATGGGAAATGGTCTCAAGACAGAACAAACAACAAGAGAACACATAATAGAGATTATTTTTCTTTTCGATAACCATAATAGAGATTGAGAGCGAACAAAAAGAGAACACATAATACTAGTAGAGATTACTCGTGCGATTAACTGCCAACATTTTTACTACTTGAAATAAGGATCGATCGAGCAAGTTCATGTTTTTCAATGGAAATCACCGAGAATAAAACTACAGTCGCAACGAGAGGTGATGTACCTAGTTCAGTACAGGCAAAAATAAAAAAAAAACAAGGATAACAGTCCTCGAATCATACGCAATTCCAATATCTGTCTTTCCCTATCATACCCGTCTCTTAAGTTAACGGATGAATCAACGAGGAAACACAAGCGAGGAAAACAGTGAAAGACCAACAGATTTTTTCCCAATAGCAGCATCAGAGATGCCCACACAATTGCCAACGCCTGCTTTCTTTTTTTCTCAACCAGAAAGCAGCACAGTTTGTCCAATCACTGCCTTGGAACTCAAACTCTGCGAGTGAGAGTTAATTGATTGAAAACTGAAATCATGAAGTGTATTCGAACGGCTGAGGCGGCTGAGGCTCCTCGTCAACAGCCATGGCTGCAGCCGATGCAGAGCCCTGTTGTCCAGTCGCTGATCCACTGGTGGCTGATCCGGTGGATGAAGGTGCGTCGGTGAGAGACAACACTTCTGGTTCGGTGGGACGCAAGTCTTTCACAAGAACAAACCCCGAAGGTGCTAACTTGATCGGAACATACCTACTTTCTTCCAGAAACTTGATGAACTTCTCCTGAGCAGGAACCACCCGGGCAGGGTTAGTCAAGATTTCGAAAGCTGGTTCAGGCTCTGCCTTTTTCTCTGGTGCTGGACTATCAACCTGTGAGAGAGAACACAAGGTGAGTAGCTGAACAGGATGAGTGAAATATCAGCAGTCCAAAATGGCATGAAAACACAAAAATAGATTCCGATATTCTACATCTCAAAAACTGCTCCCTCGGACCCTTTTTGTCAGGCACTTTTGGGGTCTTTAACTTTTCAAGGAAACATGCATTTAACGAACTTAAACTCACATAAACATATCAAATACGGACATTGGCCTTCATCTCCACTTCCCAAAGTATTCACAATGAAGAATAAGGGGTATCTTTGGCAAATTAACAAATTTATGCTTAAGAGGACACACAAAGCGAGGAGGAATATACAGGGGGGCAGTGATTCAATAGTTAAATACCGAATATATGAACCTAAACATTGTGGGTTCACAAGTTGGGTCTATACCCAGCATTCTTCCCATATCCAACAATATGGAGACTTAATTGGGCGCACTCACTTATATACGCAGGAATTTACAGTGGCCACCGACACCCTAGCGTTCACGAACCTAGTAGCATAACAAGACATTTGTACTCCAGAGGCCCTAGTTAGTAAATTAAAACCTGCATATGGTTAATCAAACCTACAAACCTATGAAAACCCAGCCTACAATCCTCTATGTTGTGGGTTTGAGCGAGGCGACAATCACTCTCTGCATTTCATGCCAAGGTTAAATCTTCACCCAAACTATCCCTCCCGGACACCTATTAATGGGTTTCAACTGAGAGAGAGAGAGAGAGAAATCTTTGTGCTACAAAATACGAAGATAAGACATACAAACCTGCATAGAATCCCCATCCTTATCACTAGTGGATTTCCCTTTTCCAGCATTTGAGCCAGCAGAAGACTCTGGTCCGGCTGACTTCTCAGCGTTAGCTTTCTGATCTGCCTCCTTTTTAGTAGCCCTAGCCTTGGCTTTTGCAGATATTGATAAAACTGCAGTCGGAAGTTTCACAGCCGAGGTAGTAGTAGGTACAGTAGTAGGGCGAGGATACTCAAATAGCGATGGTTTTGCATGTGACAAGAACTCGAATCTTGGAATTTTCAAGTCGTAGTTTAGTCCAATAAAGGCTGCGGGCGAGAACGACAAGCTAATGAAGTAGATGAGGGGATACCAATACCAAAACTGGCTGAAAACAGCAAGACCAACAACTGCAGTAATTTTGTCATGTTTTGTTCTGGAAAGCAACTTTATAGTTACATTTCTTCCACCAGCGTCCAATATTCCAGAGGCCAAAATTGCTCCCATCTTGCTCATGGTGTCTTCATGCTTATCCAAAATGATTTTTTCCAACTGCCGCCTGGAATAACAACGAATAAGAGACTAAGCTAAAGAATGATACGAGAGAACCATGCAACAATAACTCACTCCATCTCTTAGGAGTTCCCAGCTTCTTAAGGTGACATGCATCACATGCATTATGTATCAATTTATGGGCATTATTTCCAACATTGCCACTTTATTTCCCGGTTTCATACATATATTAGTAGTTTAGTACTATTTGGGTGCATGGGATAGTTTCGAAAACTTAGTAACCGAAAAGACTTTTTAAAGTGGGCTTTTCTTTTGTGATATCCCAAATAGTGAGGATGGCCAAACAATTAAGGATAAAGACCATAAAAGAAAAGAGTACAATACCTGAATGCTCCAACGCGAGAATCACTAGCTTCACTGATTTGAACCATCACCATAGCCATTGCTATTAAAGCACCTTGACGAACAAAATCAACTACATCCGATGTCAGAGGCTCTAGCAGAGATATGGCCTCACTCAGACCAGTACCCGCGCAGGAAATGCCAACTGCTAGTGCTGCTCCATACCGAACATGTGGGTTGTAAGACTCTGACAGCAGGGAGACAATACGAGGAGTCTGCAGCCACAGATAGTGAAATCAAGTTCAAGGGGTAGCAGATTAACACAAGTAATGACATGGGAAAATCTACAAAAAGAGCCAAACGAAATCTATAATTTGCAGTCAGGTTGGTAGAATTGTCTGATTCACAATTCCGCACGAGTTCCAACCAATTTGATTCAAACCTTCTTGTTGAACTGGAAATTAAGGTTGCGACTCATTTGATTTATGCGAGTCAATAGCATTTAATATGATTAAACTAGGTTTATATTTTTGTTTGCAAAATGCATAAATGATGTTTCACCTCTATCAAGAAAAAACAATAATCAATCAGCAGTAGAGTTGAACACGGATTAGTGTAGTTATATTGCAATTATTTTGTTACAACAGCATAATACATATATACATCGATCAGACTGTACATTAGACCAACTAAGTGATGTTCTAATTGAAGATCTGTTTGACAAAAATTGTTTGCTTTTGGAAGATCAACTGCATATGCAAATACACAAAAAGACTTAAACTACACGAAAACGCACATGACAAGAAACGGCAGACAATTGGAACCAGGTATGAGTTCTCCATGAATCCAAACAACACCAAATAATAGGTGCAATAGAATTCGTGCATACACAAATAACACCACTACAAAGCTCTCGTTGATAGATTAAACTGTAAAACACTGTATTGAGGACAGCAATCACAAAAAGCACAACAGGAATACCGGATACCTAAGTTTTCCAAACAAAGAAAGAGATAAGAAAAAGCACCAACCTGTTCAGGATCCGAGTACAGGACAAACCCAAGTGCTAGAACAGCGGTCCGCCTGACATCATTGTTCACATCTGATACTGCAAAATGCAGCAGCTGACGGATTGCCTTATTGTTTGCTGTTCCACTGTATGCTAATGCCAAGGCATACATGCCACCGTAACGCAGAATGGGATCTTGATCCCGAGTCATCTGCTCAATTAGTGTGTCTGCTTCTTCTTCTCTTCCATAGACTGTGAGGGCTATCCCCAACGCCAAACCCCTGGAACAAGGAATTAGGCAAATAAATCAGAAGGAAGACCTATATACAAGGATCTGTGTTCAGTAATCAGATTACTCTAACTTCCAGGAAGAAACGCCACGATAGCCCCATACAACAATAAGAGCACCATTTAATCCCCAGTCCCTAGCATATGGTAAGTTTAAATTGCAAAATAGGCTTGCAAGGGGAATGCCAAACTAGTCATATCAGACATGGATCCCATACCCTTATCCGAGTGTTAGACACAGGTACCTTATACATTAGTATAAGTCCATGTATGATAAAGGAAGACAGTAGTTCAAACCTCAGCATAACACAAAAGTCATCTTACGATTCTTACCTGATTATTTTCTCATGTTGCGTCTCATGTGCATAAGTAAGCATTTCGGCTGCCTTCTCACTTGCAGTCCCAACCATCAGTAAGCCCATACTAATACCAGCAGCTTCTCCAGCAACGGCACTGTCAGTATAAAGCACATTCTTAATGTCGTCATAGACGTCTTCATCAGCAGTTCCAAGAGCCGCCAAGCCAAGACCTAAGCATGCACCATGCTGAATAACCTGCACCAACAAAAGTTTCCAAACAGGAATAATTTAACCGTTAACCACCATCTCATGTAAAAGCTTGAGCTGTCAGAGATGGGCAACTTGAAAATCATTCACAGCCTCAAGGCTACTTATCGCGATGTTATCGCGAAGAAGTAGAACTGTTTTATCCCCCTTATCTATCTAGTGGGAAGTGAGGTTTGACATAATCCATCGCTTGCGCACACAATATATTAGGTGGCTAACCACAAAATCATCTAAAAGCTTGAGCTGTTAGAGGGGGGCAACTTATCCTCAACAGAAACTAAACTGAAATTAATGGTGCACAAAGCAAGTAAGCAACTAAATATTGGATTGTAAGCAACACGCACCTCCACATTGGTACTGCGTAGACTATCCCGCAGGAATTGTTTGATACCCTCGCCGTGGTTTGCATGAATCAAGCCTAGTGCATATAGAGCACCACCTTCTGAGTATGGACTACCACCACCACCGGCCCCACTCTGTGGCAAGTATGGGGCCATCAGTGATCTTCCCTGTTGTAGGTGGCCTCTGTGAATAACACCAAGCCCTGCTGTTGCACTGAACTTAGCCCAATTAGTAGCTCTGCTCAGCCAATCCTACGAGTTGTTGCAAATAATGAGGGTCAGAGACTCAGAATACATAAATTCTGCAGGGATATTCAACAAATGATTATAAGAGAACTACAGTTATAGTAAGTTCACCAGATTCTCCCGCAGAAATGTATCCACAGTTGTTCCAGCATGCATAATGGCATTGGCATATATTGTTGCACTGTGGCAGACACTATTTCTCATCTCTACAGACTGTTTTATTGTCTTAAGAATGAGAAGATCCGACCTATACGCAAAATCATGGAATGGGTTAGAAAATCTTAACTAAAGGGTCTTGCTAAAACAGGTAGCACATCTATACTCATTTGACACATTTCAGTACAATTTTATGCACTGTTGACAAGTTGAGCAAAGCATAAGAAATAAAGAAAGCCATAAATAAGTTCTTACTTGTTATGACTGTATAAAAATTGCAGAGTCAACTGTATTGAAGTCTCTCCAGACAAAATTCCTTTGATTTTCGTCAACCTTTCAGCATAAGTTGCTTCATTTGGATCTGCTTCTTGCACAATTTGGTTAACAGCTTGAGTTCCATCTGCCATTTGAACATCCTCAGATGCAGCAGCATTTCCATCTTGACCAGACTCTGATGCAGCAGATCCTTGCTGTGGAGGTTCGGATGGGTGCGACTTGGGACCAGAAAGCAGATTTTTCACATTCAGTAGAAAAGCTTGGTGCTCATTCTCGACCAGATCAAAAGCTATTTGAAATGCGAGCAGAGCATCATCCTTATTTTCAGATCGTAGAAGTTTTTCCAAGATGCTGGAAACACCCTCTGGTTCATCCAGTAACATCAGGCACTGACAGATGCTTAAATAATCAGGAGAAGGCAACTTCTGGTATACTTTAACAAGAAGGCGAAGCACCTGTGTACAAGATCGGCGGAGGGTTTGGATTAGTTTATGAATAGCTCATCTCCTTCCTTCAAATTATATTTTGTTCATATCCATCAAGCAACTGGGAATAATTATCAGTTATATGGCGAAAAAAAGAGGGATATCTTCTTCCTTTACTATTTTAGTAGCAGTAAAAAAAATTATAAGAGACCATAGTACCTCCATTTAAAGGACACAAATAGTACTAACAGATACCAACGAGGAAAACCAAACCAATATCACCTTGACAATTTTGTAATACCCATGGAGGTTTACAGTCCTGTGCAGCTAAAACATATGAGTATTTTTTGGTCAGTTTTTCTTTTTTAATCCAAAATATGAGTTTATATAACACACAGAGTGACAAACATAATATATACCCCTGTACTGACTGAAGGTAAAAAAATGTCAATAAAAATGTGTGATCTTTAGATTTCAGGCACTGCTCAGGAATGATAAACTTAGTATATACATGAGTACTGACTGAAGTAAGGTAAAAATACTTGAGAAATAAGATGCAGACAAGCAGCACTGAAAATAACACTTTATAACAATGACCAATTGTAGGCCCACACTTCAGAGGTCACTATGGTGTCTGAAAAATCCAAACTACCTAGACTGGAAAGGATTTGTTTCCTTTTTGAGATCTAGGACTCGCAAACAAATTCGGAATGAAAGAAGTCCACTGAAAGCCTTGGTACTTGACTGATTTCTCTTTCATTACAATTTCCAATTTTTGCTTTTTCATTGCTAGCAACTGTGGTTATAAACCTAAACTGGACAAGAATGATTTTGCTCATACCTCCTGGCGATATTCTCTAAGGTTCACATATGAATGAGAGATATTGATGCAATATGATAAGGTTGCATGAATGTTGTCACTCCTCGTAATTGCTTCCTCAAGCTTATCCAATCTTCGGCATTCAATGGCCATTCCTATTGCTTGTTGATATCTTCCATCCAGGATACACCTATATACGGCAACGGTAAGAAAATAGAAGAATTCTACCACAACACTGAAGAGAAGAAGAAAATTACATACTTGTCCAACATTCTCTCCACGATTGCCTCCAAACGAGGGTCCATTTTGACGGCTTCGTTTGGCTCTGCAGCCTTCGACTTGAGACTGGCATATTCATCAATAGCTTTGGCTGAGAGAAAGAACATGACCATCAGTATAAACTCAAATGTGTTATTTTTTCCTATATTAACAATGAAAACATGAATTCAAACCATGATGATGAGGTTTAGATGGCAATATACACCCTTGACACAATCAATGTGGAGTAATAAGCAGATCATTAAACCTCAAAGCAAACACAAAACCATAGATGTTGGAAAAGAATGAATGCAAGGAGGAAATTCGTACCAAGAAGGGTATGAACGTAATCTGACTCCTCAGAAACATCAAAAAGAGGACCAGCTCCAAGAGCATATGACAAGGAGTCATTAAGTTCAACCAAGTAATAAAAAACCTGTCAAGAGAAAGAAAGGAAAATGTGTTAAGAACATAAGAGCTAACTGAATATGCATATCAAGCAGTTACAATCAATGGCCTCAACAATGACCCTAGTTCACTCAAGACTCAAGTAATTGAAACGTAACAGAAACAAAGGAATCTGCGTAGCTATGAGAGAGAGAGAGAGAGAGAGAGAGAGAGGTGCCGGTGGTTGTGCTAAACCAACCAGAAGTCAGTAGGCCACCTCTAAACCTTATTTCTGTATAATGGAAGCAATAAGTAGCGCATCAATATCTTTTATAAGTTTGTATATGTATACTAGGGCTCTTGCAGTAATTATCCTCCATGCTACCATCCCCATTACAAATATATTAAAAGCTCAAAGTAAGAGATTGGAAAACCAAAAAAAAAGTATGTTAGTAGCACTACAAACAGGATGCCATATCACCATCTGTCCAGGGATTACTCCAAGTTTGAAGGCGATTATACTGCCCATCACCATACATAGCAACCTGAGGCTATTTCATATAAATAGCTCTTCCTGCTTTTTACTATATGAATATGAATAGCTGTTCTGCTTGCAACACCTTTAACTTGAAAACACCAAAGATTGTGTGGGAAAAGAGTACATCACATATGCCAATTTCCAAAATCGAATCTGTCAACTTTATGCTCAAGTATTCAGCTTAAGTCGTTATGGACCAGCAGAAAACAGAAGACAGCCAAAATTGAATAAAAACCTCTACCCTCCAAAATTATTTTAAGAGACAAGAATAAAAAGAACATATAATCTGGGAATCCGATGGGCATAAAAAACACAATTGCAGACAATTATATCCATATATCGAATAAAAAGAGTCGTCAAAAATAAGAGAGAGAGACAGCAGAGGCTAAAGAAACAAAGAGGATGCACATAAAGCTATCAGGTAATGACCTTTGAAACAAGCAGCGCAGCAAGCTGTCGTTGGTCAAACTCCTCATCTTCATACAAGCTTTCTCTGCATGAATATCAACAGAAAAATTTATTTCTAATAACTAAATTGACAGAAATCTTACATTGAAAATTGATTCCATTAACCACCCTGCTCCCCATTATTCCAATTTCCACCACTCCCAAATATGATCCCAAATCTCAACACCGCAACCTTTTTCTATATCCAAAAGAATGAAGCTATGGAAAACATGACCACATACATATTGAAATGCCAAACGTCCTGAAAGGGTAAATTCTATAATCGACGAAGGGTTCATAGTAACAGAATGGGATAGGTCTATTTATCTTTCAAAGCTTGAAAGGGAAATACAAATCGTTACAATCATTGATGATTGCAGTAGTAATAATTGACTGTGTGCATACCATAATCCTACTTTGCTACAAAAGCCCACTTTTTTGTTTTGTATCAAAGATTTAGAATATCGCACTTCTACAACGCAGCTCAGGTTTAACCAGATCCAAGGGTTTATATAAAACCTACAACCTAACCATATAGAAAACAACAAACAGCAATGAACTCTAAACATTTCAGATCCTACTTTCAACCTATTAACTGATAGCAATGTCCCACTCGATCAGTAATTCCTTAGTACTTATCCCTGGTAAAAAGGAGAGCGAATTCATCATCTCCATAATCAAGCTCATAAAGAAGCTAGGGGTTCTTCTTGAGCGATCAGGTGAAGAAAACTAACCACTACGGCACTACTCACTAAAGATATGAAAAAAATTCGATAACTCAGGTGTTCGGGCCAGCTTCCACGCATTCGACTAATCAGTCGGGACCCAATTATAGACTCCATATGGTCTGGCCCCCATAGCAGTTGAAAGCACATGGGAGGTTTTGAACATGAGACCTTACGAGGGAGCAAATCTCAAGCCTGACCAACCCTTGTGGTTAACCATGCTAAAGATGCCCTTTTTTTAGGAACCACCCCAGGCAGGGTTCGATTCTCCTTGGAGGCACTCGGGATTTAAGTGGGGGGCCATGGCGGTGGGTTGTTGCGCTAGTTTTCACAACCAAGCAACAATACAACCACCCTAGGTTCTGCCTAATAACATAGCATACAGGTTGTAGATAAACAAAAACGAGAATTTTGAGCTTAAAAATAGAAACTTTCCCAGTTACATTAAATTCAGCAAGATACCTAGCCCAATTCGATCAATTTCGTAGCTTTTTCTCTCTACAAACTCAAAACAAACCAAAAATCACAAAGAAACTAAGAAACCGAGAGGGAATTGAAAGGGATTATTAGTTACATGATGGGAACGCTGGTAGAGATCTCGGGCCAGAAGTTGTCAACGAAGGCGTTGAGGAGAGACAAAGCGTGGAGCTTCAGAGAGGGGTTGCTCTCGTTCAGCATCGCCAAGAGCCCCCCCGCCGAGCTCACCATCGTCGTCGTCGCCGCCACCGCCATGGTCTTTGTCCAGCACCACTAGAGAGAAAGGTTCGTGAGAATAGATAGGGTTATAAATTAGGTTAACTTATAGATTCGATCTGTGAGAATGCAGGGGTACGGTTAGGTTTTTGGAGGAGAAGAAACCCTAGGAAATTGGGAAGACGAGAGAAGAGGTGAGAGAACAGGTGAGAGAGAGAGAGGGTGCAGTGTTGGGTAGTATATATGGGGGCTTTTCTTGAAGAAGTGGCAAAGCCAAATTCAGATTCACTTCGGATACGCCTCAAGTGTTTGGATTATTTGCGCTGTAGGGACTTGAAAGTCGAGAAAATCACATATCACACCCCGTTACGTTGTGCTGCAAATGAACCAAGCAGCTCGCGAGCTCGGCTCGGCTCAGCTCGTTAATGCTTGGCTTAGCTCATTTAGTAAATGAGTCGAGCTCGAGTTTTCGTCTCCTTTAGTAAACGAGCCGAGTGGAGTTTGGCTCGTTGAAAAAAAACTCGGCTCGTTGAGAGAGGCTCGTTTAGTAAATGACTAAGCTTAGCTTGTTAAGGGCTCAGCTCGTTAAAGCTTGAGCCAAGCTCGAGCTCAATTTTTTGGCTCATTTAGTAAACAAGCCGAGCTCTAGCTCAACAAAGCTCGGCTCATTTGCAACCCCAAGGCGTTATGTAAAAGATGAAAAAATCACTTTATCACACCCCATCACGTTGTGCTACAAATGAGCCGAGCTTGGCTCGACTCGGCTCAACTTGTTAACGCTTGACTCAACTCCTTTAGTAAATGAATCGAGTTCGAGTTCGAGTTTTTGGCTTATTTAGTAGACGAGTCATGTCGAAAAATAAGATCGGATCATTAAGGGAGGTTCAGCTCGATTAAAGAGACTCGTTTAGTAAATTATTAAACTCAGCTCGTTAAGGCTCGGCTTGAGCTCAAGTTTTTGGCTCGTCTAGTAAACAAGCCAAGCTCAAGCTCGAAAAAACTCAGCTCGTTTGCAGCGTCAAGGCGGCATAAAAGATGAGGACTTCAAGTAGGGTAAAAACCTGAGTCAGATAAAGAGCGGACAGGTGCGGGAGCGCAAATCTAAGTCAGATAATGCGCAAGCGGGTGCGGGAGCACGAATGTAAAAGCATCTTTCAAAAATCTCCTAAACAATTTAAACTCGCGATAGCAAGGATCGAGAGCGTGAGCGTAGAGCGGTAATTGAGAGTGGGAACATAGCCCATTTTGAAGGTCAGGATTGAGCAAGCCCGAGATGTTTCAGTTTCAGGCTTCCAGCCCAAGATACCTGGCCCAAAGCATGGTTAGTGAAACCTTGGGCTTGGTTTGGGTTGCCCAGGAAGATGCAGACTTCTGGTCCCCAAAAACATATGCAAGTGGAGAAAAACTGAAAAACATATCAGGAGGATCTTAAAGAAAAAATTATTTAGGAAAAAGGAAAAGTGTCAATATTTTATTACGTAAAAAGACAAAAAGGAAAGGAGAACTAAAAAGAAAGGACATAAAAATTTGTCCAAGGTAACTAAATAGGAGTAATTCATTTTAAATATGGCAAAAAGTATTCAAATTAAAAATGGCTTTCATTCGGACTCGTTTCCAATCCTCCACTGCTGTCTAGCTTTGAGACGTGGGTGCATCTCTCACTCATAAGAAGGTGCTTTGCCACTCTACCAAGCATGCTTTTGTGTAGAATTCTTCAAGTAATTATATTAGCCTTATTATGTGTTAAAAAAAAATATTTGGGTATTTTTGAAACGAAGGTTGGCACGGGCCACCCCTGCCCCCCTTCTTAGGTCTGCCCCTGCTTAAACTTGTTTTTGAAGCTTAAATTGTTTACTCTTAAATTAGTCCAATGTTTGTGAACCATATGAGACTTAAGTACTCTGCGCATAGTGTTCTAAAATTTGATCCTGAAATAAGAAACCAAGAGAGAATATGTTCATCTGGATTGCTTGAATCTTTGTCAAACTGTTTCAACTCTCTCTTGACTTCTAGCCTTCATGGCGTTTATGAATCTATAAAGCAATATAGCCTTGTACTGTATGATTTGTATGTCATGTTTCGTAGGATACCATTCGCGTTGAATATTTAGTCTTAACCGCGGAGGTTCTAAACAAGTATGAGATATGTAGTACCCTTTGGATGTTAGTCCAACGACTCCAATTCAATGCTTAATCTATATAATATGGAGCAGCGATTTTCGAATTCTCTATATTTTGGACCATCGGATTTGTACATATTTTTTCTAGAGTTGAGATTTACGGATAGTAAGACTAGAAATATAGTTGGAAAGAATGAATATTTGGAAGAATGATGAAAGCAAAACTAAAATTAATGTTTCCTAATCTTATTCGGATTCCTTATTTTCGAATTTTCCTTACTTTCCTAACAGTTATCAGTCAAAAATAACTATCGTGATTTAGGGATATCTCTCTCTCCCTTTCACACGTTAATTCCAAAACGGATTCCAATTTTGAATCCAAAACTGCTTTCTCTCTCACACATACATTTTTTAAAATGTATTCAGATTGCTACATGTTTAGTTGGTTGAGTGATTAAGGGGAAAAAACTGATTAATTATATATTTGGTTATTTGATTCATTGCAATATGTTGGTGGCAGCAAATGTATTGATTTTGTTGCATCTTGATTCTAAGTCATAGTTTCATCTTCGCCTTCATCGGGTTGAAAATTGAAAATCAACGAAAATATACATGTGCCTATGTTTCCGCATTGGAGTTAATTTTCTTGTTTAACTTAATTTTTTATAGTACATAACACAAGGGTATAGGGCTCATCCAAAAAACAAGTTGTTGCTATGGATGATTACATTGATCCAATGGTTTAGGCTCATTCTCCTCCTTTCAGTAAAGTACTTGCACTTTTTGCACATATTACACAATTATCGTGTGGGTTTATTTACTCCTAATAATTGTACATTAATGTTTCTGTGATTTTTCAAAAAAAAAAGAGAAAAGAATACCAAAACTTTCAAATTATGTGCTAATTTGAAGAATATATATACAGGGGAGCGTTCCGAAGACACAAAAAAGGACACTCCATCTCAATCATTGAAGCCAATGGCTGAAATTAGAAGTTCACAAAGAATTACTTTTGGCCGCAAAGAATAACTCATAGCCACAAAAATTTATTCCTAGCCGCGATGAATTAAATTTGGCCGTAAAGAATTACGCTTGGCCGCAATGAATTACTCGTGGCTGCAATGAATTACTCTTGGCCGAGATTTACTTTTGGCCGCATCGAATTCCTCTTGGCCGCATCGAATTACACTTAGCTGCGAAGAATTACTCCTGGCCGAGCAGAATTACTCTTGGCCGCATTGAATTGCACTTGGACGCATTGAATTGCACTTGGCCGCGTTGAATTGCTCTTGGCCGCATCGAATTGCACTTGGCCGCTATGAATTACTCTTGGCCGCATTGAATTGCACTTGGCCACATCGAATTACTTTATGGTCTCGCAATTCTTTGCGGCCAAGTGCAATTCTTTGCGGCCAAGAGCAATTCTTTGCGGCCAAGAGCAATTCTTTGCGGCCAAGAGTAATTTTTCACAGCCAAGAGTAATTCGTCGCGGCAGGAGTAATTCGATGCGGCCAAGAGTAATTCTTCGCGTCAGATTCTTTTTCTTTTTCTTTTTTTGAACTAATAGGTAAGATAACAAAATTGTTGTTCAATACAACTTGAGCTGTTGATTTAGATGATTTGGAGTTTTATGATCTGTCTGGGATTGAAGATAGTAGGTTTTTTGTTGGAACCTTTTGGGTAGATAGAGTTTTAAACTCTACTCCTTACTTGGTTATATCATCATATATGTAATCTTGGTATTATTTTGCTTTTCAATTTTTCTAGGTCAATTAAGGAAACAAGTGCAATAGGGGTGTCACTTTTGAGTGGGTGGACGTTCAAAAAATTGAATTCAAGTTGGAATCCCGTATGATTATACATTCTTAATATCTCTAATGTTACCCCTGAATGCAACTAACGGAATTAAATAGATTTGGTAACATTTGTTGTGTTAGACTATTTTATGAACTTGGTTAGATGGACCATGTTTGAAGCTTATTCTTAAAATGAAAATTTCCGATCGAGAAGTAGATTTTGTTGGGAGAAGAATTTTTTTTCTAATTCACGGTTATTTGTAATGCTCCTCTCGCATGAGGTGGGACCATACGCATATCCGGGACTCACCTCATGTGAGATGGCATTAAAAAGAACCGTTGTATCCAAAAAAAACCTTCGGAAAAGTGGAGTTTGACACTTCATTTAGACTATGTTTAAAAAGCATTGCGAGACACGGACAATTACTAGTGCTTTAATAATCCGGGACAAACGAAATGAGCGAAATATATATAGCATATATTTTTGTGTTGGATTCGGATTAGTATCAAATTTTCCATCGAGCCATGAAATAGGTTCCACGAAAGCAGTTACAAATCATCGACTCCTTTCTTCCACTCCATCCTGAAGAATAACTAGGGCTAATTTAGTCACATTTTCATGTTCCAATCGAACACTTTCCATTTTGCCAATTTGTTATTCTTTAAAGGAGAAGATTATGGGTTTGGAAACGGCTTTGCACTGGTTTACTCCAAGTGTTCTGTTATCAAATCCCTCACTCCATGAATTCAATGTACTGACACGGGCTAGGGATAAATGGGACTTGATTTAGGCTAAGTTCCGCTAAGGGTTTTTTGGGGGTTTTTTTTTATTTATATTTGGCCTTATTCAAAAAAATTCGCATTTGTTAGTTTTGTGCCTAACTTTTGTAGAATATTATTGATTCATCTCGTCAAGACGAATAGAAAAAGTAAAAAATTATGACTTTTACTTGAATATTTTGGAAAAATCCAAGATAAAGCCCAGAACTTAAGCCTTATGTTCATCTTAATTATGTTTAGAATAAGAAAAGGGGAATCTAAAGGGGTTGATTGGGAGCAAGACAACAAGTAAAGAGCTGATACGCAAGCACTTGCTGCTTCAACTCCAACACCAACAAAAAAAGATGAAGGCAGCTAAAGGATTGTCTAGTCGTTGACCTTACAACCCAAGATAGTCGAGGTGTGCATAAACTGCCCGGACATCACGTTATCAAGCATAAAAAGAGAATGGGAAAATAGGAAGGAAGACCATGCTAGGTTTTGGACCATTTTTGGCTAGGCCACCAAACCTAAAGTCTAGAAAAGATTTTTCCTCCCTCCACCCAAGGGGATAATGAAATCTTGGCAATAGAAGCCCTGTATTTTGCTGCTACTGAGTTTGTGAAAGGGCAGAATCTGTCACTGTTATTCAAGTTCTTATCAAACCTTGCTTTAAACAGCAAGGTAGCTTCATAGCTTCCGGAGATGGTTTTATGTAATGTAAATTTCCATTGTCAGCTTCAGCAAATGATTCCTATGTTTCAGACTTCGATGTCTCAGCAGAATGGACCAGTTTTGGATTATTACCAAAGTGGTCCAAGCCCATGGTATAAGAAAACCATCAATGGGGTGGTCCAGGATCTTATTTGAAAAAGCCCAGAAACTAAAATACTGGATTGGCTGGACCGCTGGAGCACCACGTGGCGGTGCTACCGGACTTCACTTGTTTGTGGGCTTCAATGCTAAGAAGTTTATGTTCATGGATGTAGTTTGCGTGACCGTTTCTGTTGTCCTTTTCTTGTCTATCGACTTATGTTTCTTCAAACTTGTATCATTTACTGCTCAGGACCGCGTATTTTGCATCAAATTTGAACGGTTCAATGCTGGGAACGCCAGCCTAGTCAACCGCCTCTCTTGTAAGGCGGCAGACCCAACACCGCCTCTCTCGTAATGGGTTGTTATAAAAGCTGTGAACTGTGTCCTACATGTTGGGGAGCTAGACAAGAGGGACCTAGGCAGACCCACTTAAGCGAGGGGGCCCGGCACAGGGGATGCGTAGGCCCAATTCAGGACGGACTTGAGCCATAGCTTAACCCGACCCAACCTACAACATAGTGGCAAGAAGTCGGCGAGTTAAGATTCATATGCAACAGTTTCCCCGAACATCATCTAAGAGATTCGAATTCATGTCCTCCTAGTAACTAAACCACTTGGTAGAAGAGTGATTTGGTGTAATAATAGAAAAGTGAAATCATGAAACCTTTTGGAAGTACATTGCTAGCTCAGTTCATTTTGTTTTGCCCTCTCAGAATTGAGACTAATGCAAAGAGATAGAATAACAGGATTTCATGTCAAGGCTATATATGTGTTGAAAAAGCTTCTAAATTCAGCACAGATGACATTGCGAGCTTTCCTGCGGTTTCTGAATTTAAGACTCCGATTTTGATTTTTACCGAAACAGGCGTACGATGTGACAAATTTCTTGACCGACCATCCCGGTGGCGAAGAGGTTCTCTGCTGACGGCTGCTGCTACGGGCCGGAAATCTTCAACTGATTATTTTCTGATTTTCGAACCCTTTTAAGAGAAGTGTCTTGTGGAATTGTACGTTGGAGAGATTGATCAATCCCCAACTATTGCCACACAAAAATAACATACGCAATTCCAAAGCAAAACTCGGGACAACGAGGAAAAGTCATCGGACTTCGCCACCCTCCTCCTCCGGCCAGTTCCTCCTCGCCCCACATATGTTTGCATTTCATATGCCTACGTGAATTTTTCAGTACAAACGATCATGTCGTATGCAGTGAAAGTTTTCCTTTTGCTTTGTGACACTGTTTGAGTAAACATAAAGCGAAAACATTGGAACGGACCGGCATTCTTTTCATAAAAACGAAGGTCGTATCTAGCACACAAGGCTCTCATTTAGTATATCGTGATTTTAAAGAGATAGTAGGTAGACAGTCTTACTCTCACTTTCTCGTGAAAGAGGAGAATGTTCAGGACTCAAATGTACGACACTGGGCGACGGTGAGTAGCACTTGGCGGTGCGACAGTTCACATTAAGCCGAGGAGGGACGGGCGACACTCCCCAAGATTTCGAAAATTACAGGTTCTTCTATAGCAATAAAGCAGTCTCCTTTCAATTTAGCCACTCTGAAAATTCCCATGTCCCTTTAAATCTTTTATGGACCCTAACACAGTACAAATGTCTATTGTCTTTCAACTCTAGCACAGCAGCCCTCTTTTGTCCGGCCGCTTATTTTGAATTCGATGGCTCGTTTGATTTGATGGAATCAAATTGTGAGACTTGGAATGAGCCCCGTCTTAACTTAAAGAACACGTGTTACGACCCAATTTACAGTATCTCGTTCCTGTAATAACCCTCGTCAAATAATATCTTATGAACGAGAATTCCAATTACACGTTAAGCTAGCATAGCTACATGATATAAATCTTCGAATTTTTTTTCATCGTAAAGCTTTTGACATTGCAGGTTACGAAATAAGGCTCAAGGTCCCATGTACCCCAATTTTTGTGTGTACCCATCATCCAAGTGGACGTTCTCAGTCGTATGATCATGTGAAAATCTCACAACTTGAGGACGTTCAAGTACGATCCTGCAGCTGAGAATCACATGGTACCTTAGTATCACAAGAAGGATACAAAGGACCGCTAGTCGAAACATGAGTCCATCTACCCAACCCAATTGATTGGAACAAATGACCGGTCGGTTTGGTTTGGCTTGGTTTCTTCGTTCCGTAATATTAGATGAGATCTCCTACAAAAGGAACTCCAATAACATTAATAAAAAGGGACCCTTGTTTCCCCTTTCATTTCATTTCTTTCAGTTTCAATACCACCTTGTGCACATCCTTTGAAGTTCTGCAAAACCAATACAAAAACCAAACTGGTCGTCATCATCAATGCAGACTAGATTTCTTGGGACCACTAGGAATACGACATGTTGGCCCAAAGCACATATAATTACACACCCAAGGGTTTGCCCCACTGGTTCGGGCGGATACTTAGACTTTGGGAGTACTCCTCAAGGTCTGGGGTTCGATTCCCCATGCACCGGGCGAGTACCCTGAAGTACGTAGGGGCCGTGACTGGTGTGGCCGCGCTAGCTCCCCCAGAGCTTGGGTTACGCAATCGGGTCCATTTAGTGGCCTGACCTGTAGGGTTATTCCTCTGTTACAACAACAATAAATAAAAAAAAAAAAAAAAAACACATATAATTTGTGCACCCACTGTTACTGGATGTCATGTGTTCTTTCAATGGTAGCTCTCAAGAAAGCAACCCAAGGAGAGACAGTCTCTGTGTTTCAGGACTGATCACATTTATCACTTACCCACAAATCGTGCAAACCAAATGGTGACTCATTCCAAACCCTACAAAAGGAACCAAACATGGAGTTGAATCGTGTCACGTACCGTTCGATAAAATACCGTAAAAAGAAGTACGCGAGCTCGTTAATTATCATACGTACTCCACGTAGGAGTAGAATTGAATTTTCCGAAAAGAACCAGAAAAAACGTAGGAGTAGAATCGTATCACCATTTGATTCTACTCCATATAGGAGTAGTATTTGTCACAATTTAGCACAAGAAGATTGTTTCCTCGAATCGTCTGTATAGACTTATTTTTGTTTGACCCGGTGTTTTCGTAAACTTTTGATCGACAATATACGAAAGTACCAGTTCAGGCACGCACATGGTTTAACGGCCAATGCTACATGAAAACACCGATACGACGATGATGGATACAGAGGATTTGAGCTCGTTAATTATCATTCTAAGATCGGACATTTTGACCTATATGTTTTTGCTCTACCATGTTGAGTTTTCACCAACTTAACAAGCAATTGATCCTGAGGCTCAAAGAATGCTCCATTTGTGTAGACCTCTGACTGCTGTAAGAGCATGTACACCAAGGATATGTATTTTAGCTATCCGATAGTGCACTTTTTTTACTTTACCTACTCAAATTTTTCTCAACCTCACATCAATCCTCTCTATTATTATCTCTATCCTTGTAAAATAATACTCCGTATAAAGATGAACAGTAAACTAGAGAGTAAAAGAAAGAGAGAATGAGGGAGGGAGAGAGAGAGAGAGCAGTAAACTAGAGAGGAAGAAAGAGAGAATGAGGGAGAGAGAGAGAGAGACAAAAAAACAATAAACGGGAACTGATTTTCGCGCTCCAAAATTTACTGCAGACGCTCTACCTTTTTGTTTTTATATTGTGATGTTGCTGGCAACATCACAGTATATTTTGTTTTTACACTGTGATGTTGCCAACAACATCATAGTGTAAAAACAAAAAGGTGGAGCGCCTGCAGTAAATCTTGGAGCGCGAATATCAATTCCCTAAACTAATGTATAGCTATGAACAGTACCTCGGTAGTTTTCCCGAGCAATTCTGCCAAAGGTATTTTACCTTCCAGTTTTGCTATCCTGCTGCAATTGATTTTTGTGGGTTTGGTTAGGTATTTTACCTAATTTATCACACATAGCTACAGTGATGTACATGATCTAATGCAGTACTAATTAATTAACTTTTAATCCCAACTATTGCTGGTTACTAATTCCACTGGTTTAGTAACAAAGGGTTTGGCCAAGTGGATATAAGAAAATAAATAAGTGTTTCTAATCTATTAGGTCGCATGTTCTAGTCTCACGTTGCCGGCCAAACATTCAAAATCTTGAAGCACGGTCGTTAACTTTATGTCCCGACGCTAGTCAAGATACGCGTAAAACTGGCTCGGACATCCGGTTATGGTAAGGGAAAACAAATGGTTTCGACTCTCGAAATTCTTGTACTCATTTATGGTGAGACAGGGCACTGTACATATATAGTGACAAGTGCACCACAATTTCAAGATTCGCCTGCACTTTGGTCAAACAGGTTTCTTACATGGTTAAAATGTTGGGTAAGACGGTCAAAAAGCAAACTCAACACGGGGAACAACAAAATTCTTGATAGAGCCCTCTAATTGGTAAGAAATCAATCAATGAGAGCCATGTTTGAATGTACAAAAAGGTCATTGGAACCTTTAAGATTCCTCAAATTCGTCTAAAACCCACTTGAATTGGCCCCACCATCTCTCTAAACACCATCAGTTCTTGGCCCCCCCACTCCCTAATTTCTATGTTAGTGGATTGCTTTGCTTCATGCTATGCACTTTGTTGTTTTTCTCTTCTGACTGGATGTTCGGGTTTAGCTTATGCGCACCTCAACTAATTCCGGAGCTGTAAAGTTAAAGACCGGACAAACCCTTCAGTGGTTCCAAGTTTTGGAATGCTTAGCCTTCGTTGAACTCAAACGTGCGATTTCATAGAAGACAAGCACTTGACCAAACCCCTCGGGTTTATGCACTTAGTCGTTCTTACACTAGCCTCAGAAAAACCAGGAGACACATCTACTGCAGCTATGTTAATGGAGGAGTTTTTTCCGTTCACCTAATGATTCCTTTACTTTCTGGTGAGAAATGAGAATATTTCTTTCATTAAAACTGGAGATATCAATTTCCTGCTAAAAGAAAAATGGCAAACTGATCCATAATATTCGTCATAATTTACATGAATTTCGTAAATAAACCAGCAAGACTGTCTTTATAATATTTCCATTAAGAATTAGAATAACCATAAATACCACCACCAGAAAGCATGTACATATGACCACCAATGCTATGAATCTCTATTTTCAAAATCTAATAATTCAGTTGTAAAAATCTGTTTTTGGGAACACGTTAGAAATGCATTGATAAAGACAAGTAAAGAGTACAACTGTGCTGTCACTGTTACAATAATTAAGACACGCCAGAGACGAGCGAAGACCAAACTAGGACCTATGGAACAGAACACGGAGTACTGTGATCTGCAAAACACAAAATACACAACAAACTATGCTATCGCCAGAAGATAAAGGCCGACAAAAGACCGAGAGACGCCGATGACAACTGCTAGATATATATAGTCATATCGAGCATTGTTGTTCAATTTTGAGTCGTAGGAACCAATAATTCCTCCATAAAAAGCAAGAATAAAACATGTTTACCAATTTTTATGCCTTCTTTGCTGTGTGATGTTCTGATCAAATGCTCACCCAGAGCAAAAATTTTCAACATGTTGATTAACAAAAGGCTTGCAACTTCTCAACAGTTTTATTTCAACATGTTGTGTGATGTTCTGAGGGACGCCGATGACAACGGCTAGATATATATAGGCCGACAAAAGACCGAGGGACGCCGATGACAACGGCTAGATATATATAGTCATTTCGAGCATTGTGGTTCAATTTTGAGTCGTAGAACAAATAATTTCTCCATAAAAAGCAAGAATAAAACATGTTTACCAATTTATATGCCTTCTTTGCTGTGTGATGTTCTGATCAAATGCTCTCCTAGAGCAAAATTTTTCAACATGTTGATTAACAAAAGGCTTGCAACTTCTCAACAGTTTTATTTCAACATGTGTGATGTTCTGATCAAATGCTCGGCATCGCTACCAAGCGCTCCCGCTTGGCACATCTCCCTTTCCCAGGTCCACAACCCTCAAAACTCCCACACAACATTTTTCTCATACTTGCATCATTCAAATCTACCATGAAGAACCAAAAAAAAGATTTTCTTGAAATCTTCAATCTGTCCAAAACCATTCTCTTATCTTCCCTTTTTCAAGCATTTCCCATGCCTGACAAGCTTGCAGTTGTCCCATTCGAAAGGGTAGTTCCACAAGGTTTAAAATAGTGTTTAACCAGACAAGATAAATGGGGGAGAAAAGATTCTTCTATGCATCAACCAAAAAAGCAACCCCACCACTACCACTAGTGACATCACCAACCATTCTCACAAGAGGCTAAAATATTAGGACAATGAACAGTAACAGCCTCATCTCTCAGTGAAGGGCCAGTACCACACAAAGTTCATCAAAGGTGCTTTGTGAATCCTATTTTTGGGAGTTTGAATTATGATAGACATTAATGCTGCTCAAGGAGAAAGCTAATAAAACCATCATAATGTGAACGAAATTACTACTGTTGCATTTTCTCTTTCTTTTCCTTTGGGTTGTTTTCCCTCGCAGGACTCCTGAAAGTACGATATGTTTACGCTTTTCCTTTGGGTTGTTTTCCCTCGCAGAAGGACTCCTGAAAGTACGATATGTCATCACTTACGCGGTTCTTCTTGCTAATAAGTTACTGCAATACACACTACGTGGGTCACCTCTCAACGAAAGTGTTTGTTGATGTCCTAACCGTAGAATTTGTCATTGTGATTTGTTTGAAAGTATCATGTGAAAACGCCACATGGTATTCCGGAACCGGCAAAACAATTACTCTTCCCAAACAGAAAACAAGCTAGCACATACTCCGAAGAAACGAAAAAGCTAAGGCGGGTTTGGCTCAAATCGCCTATTTGTGATTCTTTTCAATAAATAAGAAATGAGCAAAACCAGTATAAGGATTTATCGGTTGACTTCCACTTTCGTATTTGCTTACTGCTTGTTGGCTTTCTATAGTAAGCAGTTGCTAAGTAACCCAGGAGGTACCAAGCAACAAGCAAATAAACAATACAACCAAACAAGCCCTATGAACAAGGTAGCAGCAAGCGTGCAACAAACAAGTTGATTGCCTCGCATGAATGTGAACAGGAACTGAGAATCCTATACAAAAGATGAGATGAGAGGGGACAAAGACAAACACAAGTGGGGAAATGGGTCATTTTATTGCAAAGATTCCATCAGTACAGGTATAGACCTCAAGAGGGGAGGACAATACAGGACACAGGCAAAAAACCAAAAAACCTAAGTAAAATTTTTGTACCACCAAAAGACTGAACTGACCTAGTTCCTTGAAACCTAACCCTATTTCCCTTCCCCTCTGGGTCAGATGATCTGTTAGACAAAGAACCCTTGTTCTATTTGTTGTGTTAATCACAAGCTTTGTTATTGTACAGATCATTAGTCTACACTTAAGACAGCCCTACTTCTTTACAATTAAAGAAAAGTGATGGGAGATGGATAATACCACCATCACTGCGGAAAACTACCACGATTCATGCAACCGAGAATACGGAACACCTAAGGATTCAGCTTTGCCCATTCGAAACGTCCTGGCAGCGGTTTATCGTTCACGGGATCGAAGTTGTACCTGAAAAGGAAATTCATTTGGGAGACATGAAACAAATGGATGGCAAAAACATGTGAAATCCACAATGGAACCTATGTTATATGGACTCTCGTATTTTCTGCCCAATACCAGTGTCCGACAGATATAGAATGGGTATGGGTATGGGTATGGGTGCGGGATATGTGTCTTTCACCAGTACCCAGTTTAGAAACTTGAATTCAAGTTAGCTACTAAAGATAAATTTATAGCCTTCCACACAGATCAAAGATAAAAATTCCAAAGTTCTTCCGTATCCCATTATAACGAAGAAATAAGTGTTCAGGACTTCCCCCATACCCATATCCAACTTTTGGACATATATCCCTTTACCCAAAAGCAATTAAGTTTAGAAAGACCCGAAACTTGGAAACGCAACACCCATACCCGAATCCATATAACATAGAATGATCTTTTTTAAAGAGGAAACAAAAGCTTACTTGTCCATAAATTGCTTTTGTTGCTGTTCTTCTGGACCGGAGAAGAAATTGTCCATTTCGCGGGCCGTCGGGATGTGGCTTGGCATGGAATTCTGCACTCCCCCGCTGGCCGCAGTTGAGCAGGTAGGCCTAGTGGTAGAACCAGGGGTTCTGATGCTCTCTGGATCTCTTATCAAACTGCATGGTGTGCTCTCCCTGGTACTCCTGTCACAGATAAGATGCATTTCCCTTTACAAACAAAGAGCCACAAGCCATGCATGTTGCAACAATAGATAAACAGGAGACATACAGGCCGTGTGTTTGCCGGGACTAATCATAAATGAATATAAAATCTCACTGGATATACAATTCCACCAGATTTATAGCGGATTAAAAATATCACACCCCTATAGTTTTGTACATTATTTTCAATCCGGGTCTTAAGTATTGGAACAAAACCACTTATAGACACACGGGTCCATACATATATGTAAATGAGACTGGTACTAAACCTTATGCAACTAACAATTTTATGTGGAAAGGAATTCATGGCCATCAGGAACCTGTCAGTGCACTTTAAGGTGAAAGCTTTTTCATTTTCATGGTTATGACATCAGAGGCGTTATCTTTCCATCTCTGATCCACCGCTACAATTATATCTAAGAGAACCCCACAATACATACAAGATAAGAGGAGGAAAGGGGCCCTACCAATCATTCAGAAGTTTTGCAATTTAAGACACCAATACAACAAATGCATTGAGCATTCTGTTAGAGAGAAGAGAAGCCTTTTCTCCAAATACAAAACTATTCAATCACCAAGAATATACCACAAATAATGCTGGAAGTGTGGTAAGAAAGACATACAGATAGCAAGAATAAGGTCCTATTTCCTTGGGAAATAACATCATGACAAATTCTAATGCCAACCAACAAAACCCATAATGTATAAGAATTTTTTCCTCTTCTATTTTTTTTTTGGTTCCACAGCCAAGCGGTTCAACGGTCCGGGGCGTCCGGACCAGCTTACGCGCACCTCGACTATTCCCCTCCCCGGTCCAGTCAAAGGCAAGCCATCCATGCTGCGACTAGGGGATTCACGATAGATTTCTCTCTTGCAGCCTAGCCCCAAGAGGTTGCCAAAGTTTGAACTCTGGATGTTTGGGCTTACAGTTCATCCCTATCCCTGTAGCCACTTGAGCTACCCATTGGGGTTTATAAGAATTTTCTTAAAACACAATAACGCATGAAAGTAAGAAACCATGAGGAAAGAACAGTTGAAGACAGTGACGCAAATGACTGCTTCAAACAGTTCAGAAATAGCTCAAACTGTGACAAGGCATATTAAAGGATGCTGAATTGTCACTGTTAGCCAATGGGCTCTAGCCTAGTGGGCTTCTCCTGGTCCTCCCCTCGTGGGATGCTAGGGTTCGAGCCCCGTCATGGGCGTTTGGAGTTTCAGAGCTATGGATAGCCTCTAAAAACCCCCATGGACTAACCTACTAACTCTCTCACTAAAACCCCGGCTAATGTATACAATCTTGCCAAAAAAAAAAAAAGGGGGGGGGGGGGGGGGTCACTGTTATGTAAATGCTTCCAACAACCTTTCATACTTAATTAATCGTGTCAAGTAGTAAATGACAATGAATAGCCAATAGAACTCGAGGTTGGTGAGTGATTTATGTATCATTAGTTGTTAGAACTACAAAAAGATTATTAACCACGGCATAAATGGATTAAAAAAAAAGTGGAAAATAGAATAGTATATTAAGAATATGGTAAGGGGAAAAAATAATAAAATTGAAAACGATTCTGGCCCGTTTGGTTTGTGCGTCTAATTGGCTTATTTGCTTATTTTTCGGTCAAAATCTACACACCAGAAGGTAAAAAGTTTTTTTTTTTTTTTACTAAAAATTATTGGGTAATTGAATGCTATTTTTAAGAGACCAACCCCAAAGAAATTTAAAAAAAAAAAAAGGGGCAAAAGTAAAGAACAAAACGGATTTGTTTTTAGGCAACAGAAACAGAGGACATAAATTCAGGCTAAATAAGGAAATGGAGAAGAAAAAAAAAACTCATATTCACGTCACTAGCCATAGAATAGCTGAGCAAGATTTGCAGAAGGGTGACCTAATTGACAACGAAGGAGTTTTTATAATCAAACAACCCCACAAATGGTACCTACACCCACATGCAGACTCAAAGACAAGAGAAACCCAAGATTGGTTTCATTTTCCTTCATTTTCACAGGGACCAAACAGAGAACGGAAAAAAAGCCCGCAAATTTAGGACAAAACCAAAGGGACGGGAAAAAAAAAAGGGATGCTAGAACACAAATTTAAAACACAACTGCATCAAAATTTCATCCGAGAAATCGATCGATCGAACGGCTCTGGATGCAGTTGCATCCGGAAGTTGTGTTCCTAGACTTTCTGATGCCGAAAAAATAAAATAAAACCCACCCACCTCAAACCACCAAGAACAAGAAGAACCCTTAATTTGTTTTTGACACCATAACTCCAAAATGACCAAAACAGGTATTCTGACTTTGATTGTGCCTCTTTTCACATTTTCTCAGCAAACAAACGGGGAAAAGAAAACCTTTTTACTTTGCAAGAAACCGAAATGGCAAAAACAAATGCAAAACCCACTTTCAAACCAACAAAAATATTCCAACAGGCCTGAAAATTTTGTCGGAAAAGCCATGCATGTGAATATCACTTTTCCAAATTTTCTCCGAAGCCAAACAGAACATAAAAAGACCCTCTCAAGTTTAAGAAACAAGGCAAAAACAAAAGAAAAGAACTAGTAAATTTTTTCACCCCAAAATTTTCCCCAAAGCACAAATTGATCCTGATTCTGGCCCTTTTTCACTTTTTCTCAGCAAACAAAACAGGGCCAAGAATACCTTTTTACTGTTAAGCATAGAAAACAGAACACAAACAAATAAACAACTAGCTAAAGGGAAAAAAGAAAAACTAGTTAAAGGAAAACCCACCTTTCTCTACCTTCAAATTCCAACACATTCTCTCCACATGAAGCCTCACCACCACCTCCACCACCCAAATCACCATTCTTGTTTTCTTGAAAACTCTCTTCCAACTTCTCTATCCCCAAATTACCCCCCTCACCATTCACAAATTCCGACCCCACACCCAATCTTGATTTTCTCGAATCAGGGTTTGGGCTTAAGACATGAGTTTGTTTAGGGCCCTGTTGTTGTTGTTGTTGTTTCTGTCTCTTGGAATGATCAGTTGGGGGCTTTTCGAGTCTTCTGCTCCTCAGCTGGAGATAAGACCCTCCGGCGGCGACGATGGTGGAGGTGGCCGGCGCCGGCGATGATTTCTGGAGGCGTTGCAAAGCTAGGGTTCTGGCTCGGGTTCGGACGCCGAGAGAGGACTGGGCGACTTCCATTAGCGCCACGTCGGCTGCTGTCTTTGCTTTCCTCATGTACTTGCCCATCTACCAGCTTTGGCTGGAAGGGAGAGAGACAGAGAGACAGAGAGAGAAATGGAAGATTGGATGAGAGAGAGAGAGAGAGCGGAGAGAGCGGGTGGAAGAGTGGGGTATGGGTTTTTGTTTGTGGGTTTGTGTTTTTTTGTCAAGAAAGGGGGAGGGAAACGACTGATCCCCTCAAGTTTTATTCCCAACCCGGACCCGGGTGTGGGCCCGGATTTAGAGTAGGCCCCACATTACAATCTGTGCTCTCATACAGCTGGGTTCTTTCTGATTTAAAATTTAAAAAAAATGGATCCATATTCATTTTGTTGAACTCGCAGAGAAAAATGTCGTCGGAATTTTTTTTTTTTATCGGACTTTGTTTTAACTATGAACGAATCGCGTTTGCGCGAGAAGAGAAAGTAAGCAAAATATGTGTTAAATTGTTAACCATCAATTTTTTTCTTGTACAAACACGATTACTTTGTTTATCAGACAAATTTCGATTCAAGTAATTTTGGTGTGGATATTGTTCTCGATGAGTTCTACAAAATAAACTATTCTGATAGTTTTTCGAGTTAGAATGGAACCCCAAAATAATTACGTAGGCTGTATTCTTGTAACTTATTTCTCCAGAACTAATTTTGGTAATTTTTATATTTCATAACTCAAAAAAAAAAAACAAGAAATTCTAATGAATTTTTTTGGAAGATGCTGAATTTTTAACCATTTTGTTGTGAACAACAGTCAATGGGTACTCAATGCAACTAATCTATATTGAAGAAAATCCCTATTTAATCGAGAAAATCTCTAGAGTCAACTAATTTGTAATGAACGAAACCTCTTTCTAACTAAGGGTAGAAAAATGGAGAGAAAGAAAGGTGAGTTCGGGTCACAATCCTAATTTTCAATGAACTCCAAATTTCTAAATTAATTAGGTGTACCCGATAGAGATGTATGCTCTATCAGTCTATTGTAAGCCAAATCATAATTATTCAAAATTTGAAATTTCAAGATTCTTGCATTAAGTAATTGTAAATGGAAGCTTTCACATTTATAAACAATATTAAGTATGGTTAATGTTTAATTTAAAAAACTTGACCTCTATATGGTAAGTAGTAACTAATCAAGCTCTAATCTTTATTGTTCATAAAATAAAAAAAAAAATTTCCAATCATATTATGAGTGTCCATAATTTATTAACTCTTTTTGCTTTGGAAAATCTAGAATGCAGATATGGTCATATCCTGTAAAAAGTATTGCCAAAGTGCTCGTGTGATTTGTGTGGACAAATAAGTAGTAATAGTTTAGTTTAGTTTAGATTAGATTAAATGAGATTTTAAAGCAATTGCATTCTTCCTATCACCAATTTTCAATAAACACTCACAGGAAAGTAAATTTTCATTTTATTTACTTCACTTCAATTCGCTTTTTCCAGGGCTAAATTTTCTACACAACTTTCTTGAGAATTGAACAGAGCCTAATGCGTGTTGAGTAGGAGTTTATTTTTTAAAAAGTTTTGGTCTTAGCCCTTGTACATAAAAAGAGTTTTGTCTTGGCAATTCGTTGAAAAAACATTTAAAAAAAAATCATTAATCAACCTATATCTTTCCTTCTTCTTTTTTTTCGCGTTTATTAGTTTTGTGCCAAACTTTTATATGTTATTAGTTTGTCTTGACGAGAGAAATTAGTAAAGTAAAAAATTATGACCTTTACACAAATATTTTTAAAAATATCTAAGGAAAACTTTAAAAATTGACTTTTTGGGTTTTTTCTTTGACATTTTCCAAAATACTTGTGTAAAAGTCAAAAAAAAACTTTACTCCCGATTTTCTCGTCAAGACGAACCAATAATATATAAAATTTTGCGCAAAATTAATAAATGTGGAGAGAAATTTGAATTACGAATAAAAATTTATCGTCTTAAAATTCTGATATATCTTCTCGCGATATGTGAGTAGTAGCCGACTTTTAAAGCTAAATTCACTGGTGTAGTACTGTACAGTACTGTACAAGAGTCAGCCCAGCATTGGATACCTTCTCTCAGTGGCCACGTGGAAAGTTGTTTACTTATTTATTTGTTTTAATTTTATTTTATTTTATTTCCATTAGTCTATTTTCAAAAGAAAACAAAAATTCCATAAGTCTGTATACTACAAATTCGGTCCAACGCCGAGGGATTGTAGCTCACGCGCTGCCCTCTCACCCATCAAGAGTTATCAAGAGTTAGGTTACACTACCTTTGCTCCGGCTCTCAATGCTCATTCTATGTCTTCCGCTCTCACTACGAGAAAAAATGATTTTTGCGTAAAGACAGACCCGTTGCAAATACCCCTGTCGCCCTCGCTGATACCTTTTTCAAAGGCCATGCGACGGCAAAGTGAGAGATCGCGGTTGGTAGCCGTTGATAAAATATTTGCGGCGGTGAAAGCCACTTTTTAGCATCGGGCTTTTTCCCGACTCAAAAGGAAATCTTAGGTGTTTTTCAATTGATCGATTTTTAGTCTAGAAGACATCGATTGTCTTGTAATTTACTCGTTTTGTATTTGTTAAACGATTGTTTGGCTTTATCCAAGTTCTTTGTAATGATCTCCGTTTCGTAAATGTCGTTGGGCATTTATTAATACAATCTTCTCACTTTATCCAAAACATTACGCTGATGCAAAATTTATTGTGCATATATTATTTGACCTGACCAAACCAAATCGAGCCTTATGTCCCAATCAATATTATATGACCACCCATACAAATTAATACGGAGTACTTATTCAGGTTATATTTCAAAGGCTGCTGATTTTGCCACTCTATTTTTTGTTAACGCAACTCCCCTGCAAGTGTGTTTTTGGTGCAAAAATATACTTGCAGGAGTGTGGCGTTAACAAAAAAGGGAGTGGCAAAATCATTTCCCATTTCAAAACATATAATTCAAAATCTAGAATCTAAAATCCTATAGAAAATTAACTTCCAAGTGCCCATTACTCCTACTCTCGTTCTCGCTCATGTGTAACAATTACTTCGAACCTCAAAAGATGCAAACAAACTCGATTACGATGGGGTGAGGAATTTCCAAAGAAAAAGGTTTTAAGAAGAAAGTTTTTCTTTCTTTGTTTTTTTTTTTTTCTGGCAAAAAGTTTATTGAAGAAATTCTATAAAATTACATCAAGAAGGGGGATGGCTAGCTGATGGGGTATCCAACCAAAGGTTAAAATAGCTTTAATATTTTTTAAGAAAGAGCTGAAACTATTTAAAGTGCTGGGAATACCTACATTTTTTTTTGTTTATTTGTTAAATAAGAGATTAAATTTTTTTCGCAGGCGGTGGAAACGGTGGGTTTTCACCGTAGCCCATTGTGGATCCCACCATGTGTTTATTGTTCTAATATGAACTGTTCATCTTGTAGGGCCCATACTGTACTACATTCATGCAAAAAAATCAGTTTGATTGTATATCGACAGGACAATCAAAAGTTGAATTTTAGTTTATAAAATGGACGGTTTGATCATGTCAAGTTAAACTGTCCATAGCCATCCGTTTATAAACAAAGTTTAAATTTTGGTACACCTACTGATGTCTGCTAAAACTAATATTTTGAATGAAAATATTAATCTGCGGGCTTTACAAAATAAACGGTTCAGATCGACAATTAACGCACCGTGGGACCCAAAATGATTGTGGTGGAAAAACCATAGTTTCTCCTCTAACGGAAGAAATTTTAATCTCTTTAAATAATAAACAACCGTTCTTTTCTTTTTTTTATTTGAAGATTGGTTCAAATAAAGATACTGTGAGCATGGAGAATTTCAATTGGAGGGAAAATTATTTAATGTCTTTGGCCACAATCACGTGATACCTAAAGTTTTTTTCACCAGTCATGCTACTTGCACATACATTTTTACACATATCTTTGCACATACACTTTTATGGGGCTCACTTCAGGTCCCACCAATATGATCCGAACCGCTCATTATTTTTAAAATAATTTTTTAAGAGTTCCTATAAAAAATCAACTCGATAGGATATCAGTAAGGGCTTTTTCAGAAATCATAGGGTGAAACAGTCTAATTCGCCCTGCGATTTCTGAAAAAGCCCTTACCGATATCCTATTGAGTTGATTTTTTACAGAAACTTTTAAAATATTATTTTAAAAATAATGAGCGGTTCGGATCATATTGGTGGGACCCGAGGTGGGCCCCATAAAAGTGTATGTGCAAGATATGTGTAAAAATATATGTGTCTTTAGGTTTATTGTTTTTTCACCACATATTTTTGTAGTTTGCATCACAAGTGTGTGGAACCGACACGTGCATAAGAGAGTTTGGGACACCGCTACGTGGGATTGCGGTGCCGCAAGAGCGTAGAATAATTACTCGAATTTAATTCTGTCGGTGCCGGACACGAGCTCCACGATATTCCAATTACCAAAATCAGACGACAATCGCCGCGAAAAAGGAATCCAATGCCGATGCCCAGTACAGCATCAAAAAATCGGCGATTTTAAACTTTAAAATGCTTACTTTTTCGAAAATTCAAGACACTTATGCCTTGTTTGGATCAAGATTTGGAATTTTTTTTCAACTCAAAAAATACTCATACCCCTACTTCCAAACATTATTCTCCACTCATTATCCATATCTCTAATCATTTTTCTCTTTATTTCTCTCCACTCGTTACCACTACTTCCAATCATCATTCTAATAAAAAAAAATTACTCCCTCCGTCCCTTTTTTTGAGTCCAGTATTCCATTTTGGGCTGTCCCTTAATAAGCGTCTATTTTGTAAAGTTAGTGGGTAAAAGTTGGTGTATTATCTATTTTGTCCCTAAAAGTAGATTCTACTTTGAAAAGTTAGTGAGTAAAAGTGTAATGATGATGGGTAAGTATGGAAAGTAGAGGAAAAAGTTGATGTGAAATGTATAATGATGATGTCTTTTTAATAAGTTGGAGTTACGAAGCAAGACATTTAAAAAGGGACGGAGGGAGTAATTTTTTTTCCAAAAACTCATCCAAACACAATATTAATTAATACTCCTATAAAAAAACTGCCCATAGCCAGGGAAAAGAACCGGATTGAGACCGTGGTGACTCTAGTGCTCGATGGAACTTCACAATTAAGCGTGCTCGCCCTGGAATAATCCTGGGATGAGTGACAAATTGGGAAGTTCATGAAGCTTGGCGGCCATACCGGACAATATTGTAGCAAGGCAGTAGCGGGTCATTACAAAAACATTTAATTTCAAATTTACCTTATTCTCTTTTTTAGCTCTACTACTAATCCTGAGAAAAAATCTCAGTGCTCACTGGCGGAGGTCCCACTAAAGCCAAAGTTTTGCCTTTCCAAACCTTTTACAGTAAAACAAAACAAACAAACCAAGCATTAGTACGCCTTTTTCTCTGTTTTTTTCTTCTTCTTGTTTTATAAAAACACCTTCTCTGCATTGGTAGTAGACCTGGGTAACCGGTCGGGTCGGGTCGGGTCCGTGTTGGGTCAGCCGGGTTCATGTCACAAACCACCCAACATGAACACGACCTGTTTAGAATTCGTGTTCTCGAATCGTGTCATTTTTGTGTCAGAAATAGTCAATCCTAACCCGCTAACTTCGTGTCCAATTCGTACCATGTTATCGTGTTTCGTGTCGGTTGCCCAGCTCTAATTGGTAGTTCGGGATCTCGACTTCTCGATGACAATTCGTACGATGTTTTTGTTGATTCCTCAATTCGTACCATGTTTATGGCCACGTAAATAGTAAAATATCCTCACACCTTGTTTTCTCAAGAATCTCGCTGCAGAGGTGCGGTCCAAGTGATCGCAACCGTCACATGGTATTTTTAATGGTTCAGATTTGTTTTCAACCTATTATACCGGTAATAAAAGACTTTTACCGGTAAAATATTCAACAAATCTGAACCATTGATTATCAACATAATCAGTTCAGATTGAATTGCACAACCTCGACTGCAGATAAGCCGGATCCAAGAATCAGGCAATTGGTTGGGCGATGGCGTAGATAAGTACTCCCTCCGTCCCAATTTACTTGTCTCAGTTCTATTCCAACTGGATAAAAAAACTAGTTATATCTTTAAATTGGTAATGAATTTTATATCCAATATGGATCTTGTTTGATAGATCTCGATTTGTTCTATAATACAATATTTTCAAAATCACCTAAAACATTATAAATTACAAGATATAATCAATTGAAAAGTGGCACGAACTCCCAAAAGTGACAATTAAATTGGAACGGAGAGAGTAGTATTTAAGAACTTTCTTGGTGAGCGCTCTCGTTTATCATTTTCGATGGTGCATTTCTCCCTTTTTGGGATTTTCGGAGCCAATTCAAGAACCAATAATGCCAAAAATGGAGTATTTTGCAAAAGGAAGATGCTACGATATTCTCTCTCTTGTCTGGGGGATACCGACAAAAATAGCATAACCCAAACACAAATGACATAATACGTTATGTCATTTTTCAAAAATGGCATAACACATTTCGTCATTTTTCAAAAAAGTTAAAAAAATGGCATAACAACTCACACAAATGAGCATAACACTACGGTGTTCTCTAGACAAGGTTACTATTCATTTGTTACGGTGTCCCCCCAAATGGCATAACAATTCACACAAATGGGCATAACAAGAGGCGTAACGGAGGACACCGTATGAGGAGACAAGGGGATACCAAGTCATTCCCTTTTGCAAAATGAAGTGGGGAATGTAAAATTCAAAAAACTCTCAAACACTTAGGAAAAACTTGAAAAGTTGGCCTAATAAGTAGTAATTCAATGCGCATGCTAAGCTTAAACAAATCGTCCACTATTAACGCCAAGTTAGCTTCGTTAGCTGATGCGTCAGTTTTTAACCATTTTCTTTGACCAATTTTCGCTCGTAGACTTGCAAAAATTCAACAATTTGAGATTCTTTGGGAATTTCGAGTAGTTGGTACGATTTTTCCAACAAATTTATAATTCTTATATAATCTTTCGATACTCTTGGAGGGGCATGTAATAATGTACATTGCCCGAGTTTACTTTAGTTTTAATTTTTCAGCACATCGAACGTGTTGCGCACCCGCACGTGAATACGTACGTGTTATTTGAATATTTGGGCTAATCCCGATTATAGTGTCTAGTGCAAATAAACGTATTAATGGGATTTAGGAAACCAATGACACGATATAGACGGACATCGGAAATTTGGAGAAAGTGTTGAATACATCAAACGGAACAAAGATATACAGTATAATACTCTTTGGTTTTTATTCAAATCCTCAAATTCAGTGTATATATTGCAATTCCCTACATAGGATTAAAAATGTTTAAGACACAGGTATTCGGATACAGATATACCCGTAGGCCGTTGAGAGTCGACGCGAGTCTAGAAAATGCACTATGAGATCACATGCATCGAATGACTATTGACATATCTTTTCTTCGAACTTGTGTTCGAATGTATGTGTGTCTTGTCTAGTACTATCATATCGTTGGGTTGTACATTAAATTAATAAAATTTGCCATCAACACCACTACGTACTTTGTTTCCGAAAGGAAAATAAGTACTTATTTTTTAAGAAGGCAATTTCAAACTCAAAAATCATGTGTTTACGTAAATAATTTTCCTATCAATATGGATCTTGTTTGATAGATCTTATTGAGATCTTTAATACGGTGCAAAACAAATGGAAAAATTATTTTTCATTTACATTATTTTTGAATTTGAAAATGTGAAATAAGTACTTATTTTTTAAGAAGATATTCTGGAACGGGCTCTAAAACTAAAGAGAAGTGTGAAACAACCGTTTTTTCCTTATTGATTTTTTTTAATTAAAAAAGTGTCTAATAATATCATATCGTTACGTTTTTATCATTTGTTAAAACTACAAGGTCCCGTGGCAAAAAACAAAAAAAACTACTGTACAAGGTTTTTCACATTTTTAAGAGGTGAATCTCGTTAACTAAATCAAACGAGAGAATAAAGATGATTATTTACCGGTTAAATAGTTGAAACCCAACAAAAATCCGAATACATGTGTTACAAATTAAATAATTAATACTCCAATTTGTTTTCTACTTCTACATTTAAATGTTCAAATGAAACCTTGCTATGCTCCTGGCCAATTGGGAATGATGCTGTGCAGTGGTGCTCGCAGCACCGTGTTGCGCACCTCTGAGTCATCAGATTGTGCATCCGACAGCTCGGATCTCATCTCGACAATAAATGGCTCTCGATCGTTGGTTGCCGAGATGAGATCCAAGCCGTCGGATGCACGATCTGACGACTCGTTAGTGCGTAGCACGGTGTTGTGCACCACCAACCCGATGAGATCTTTTATACGGTGCAAAAAAAATCAAAAAAATATTTTTCATTTACATTATTTTTGAGTTTGAAAATGTGAAATAAGTACTTATTTTTTAAGAAGGTGTTCTGGAACGGGGCCTCAACACTTCTACAATTTTCCGCCTCCTATATATATATATTTTTTAACAAACAATATAATCCCATTTATATATAACTTGAAGACAATACAACCATATTCACTTAGCATCCAATACAGGATCAAAAGCAAAATGAAAAAAACTATATATAGCGGCAAAGGCGTTTATTTTTCTTATCGGGAGCTAAGTTACATAATTTCCGTGCGTGCTCGAGAACGAAAGCGAGAGCGCATGTGCGAGTGTGGAAGCGTTTTCAAAACACATTCCGAACTACTAAAATTCGAGAGAGCGAGGATTGAGAGTGCGAGCACAGTGCAAGAATCGAAGGATAACGAGGATTGGAAGTACTAGGTAAAAACAAACATAGAATATAAACACACGTGAGCATGTATTATTAAGTTTAAAGCTTTCCCTCATTCCAATTTACATACTGCAGATGTTTTTTTGTCACTCATGTAGGTAGAGAGTAAATGATTTTGTTCTATTATGCAATATGAAACTGTCCATTTAGGAGAAACTATGGGTACAGATCAACAGATGTGCACATATGGATGTCATATGGTGGCGTAGACAGGGATACACATCGCTGGGGGCACTATAAATTTTTTTTTTCTAGCGATAGCCAACTCCTGACAACATCCCACCGACTCATGACTTGATGGTTGTTGGCGATGTGGCGTGGTTTCGTGTTGGTTGTTACATCATGTTAGGAAGGAGAGTTTTTAGGTTTTGGAGTACAGAGTACTATTAGTTCACACATGCACCTAAATACTAGGTGAACATTATTCATTTTCTAGCCATACTGGATGAAAATTACTCACTTTTTGAAAAGTTCGCGCCGAATCTTTACTTCGATGATCACATACATTGATTTTGTGGGGCTTATTTTTGTAACATTTCAAACAAGTCATTCTTATTTTGACAAGCATTTAATCGAATAACATTTGCCTGGTAAACTAAACTAAATTTTTTTTTTTATAAAAAAAGTACAGTTGGGGCCCGTGCCCCCGGTGGTCCTAGAGTGGCTCCGTCACTGATGTCATAAATGAAAATGGGTTCTTTGATTTAGGATTAATATTAAATGTATTCAAATAAAAAAAAAAAATAACACTTCAAATCGATTACTCAACAAGTACACTAAAAAAAATTGGGAAAACTAATTATTGGACAAACTTTAAATTGAGAATTAAAGTTCCCAACTTAGAAAAGTCCATTGGAGTGCACACTCTCCGGTCTCCAACGGGTGACACGAGTAATCTCAAAGCGCATATTTGGCTTAAAAAGATACTCTCAGTTCACGAATTCATCTATAATATTTATTGATACACGCAAGGTACGTAGCCTAAATATTTATTGATACACGCAAGGTACTATTAATATTTTCCGGAAAAGCTAATCAGGTTTTGTTGTTACTCACAGAAGATGAAATTAACCACTTTCATTTCCTTTTCTTTTGAGAATTAAGATTCACTTATGTCTGAATATTTAGGCTTTAGCAATTTTCATGGTGGAACAACAAAAAAACAAGTAACAGGACTTAAAAATGGGCCCATGTAAGGCCCACTACTCGGATCAGGTACAGATCTTCAAATGGGCCCATGCAAGGCTTTTTTAATGGCCCAACATTACTCGGGTCAGTGACAGGTTCAAAATGGATCTATCGGAGGCCCTTTTTAGTGTCCCAATTAATTATCCTCGCAATTAAAAATCTTCCTTTTTTGAACCGACCGAGAAGTGACCGAACTCTCATCTTTCTCTCTCTAGTAGTACATTTCTTCTGCCTTCCTCACCTTCTCGCTCCTCACATCGTGTCCTCTGCCTCTCTCGAAGTTTCCACCCCGTATTTTCATCTCTTTCTTCTCTAGCTTTGGGTTCCAGTAGGGCTGTTAGCCGATATCGGAAACTCGATCGAAATCGGAAAAATCGGACCGGATCGAATTTTTTAAATCGGTTGAATAATTTCGATTCGATTTCGGTTTATAAAATTTTATAAACCGGAAAAATAATTTCGATTCAGTTTATGTGTTTTAAAGACCGGTCGAAACCGGACCGGTTATATATATGTATAATATATACATATATATAAAAACGTATAATATAGACATATATATAAACTGTTTTTATAAGCTTAATGATGTTTTTATGGATTTTTTTTTTTAATGTATTGGACTCAAAATTGATCTTTTTTTGTTGGGCAAAAAAAAAAGGGGGTTGAATTATGGGTTTTTTGTTGATATTTTATGGGTTGAACTGTGGATTTTTTGATGTGTTGGGCCCAAAATATGGCCCATGAATGAAAATCGGATAAACTGGACCGAAACCGATTGAGTCGGTCGAAACCGGACCGTATTATCTTAATCGGTTCCGGTTTCTAAAAATCTCAAACTGAATAATCGGTTTCGACAGAAAATATGCCAAAATCAGTCGAAATCGGACCGATATCACCCCTAGATTCCAGCGACGACCTCTATTGCCAATAATTAATCGACAGGAACAACAACCATCGTCGAGAATGGAAATTATGAAAATGTGTTCATACTCTCATTCTAAGTGGTCTCCATACTTCCCCTGCTCCCCATGGAGCCCAAAACCTCCACGTTTTGCTGGCTTTGAAATTGTCTTGCTATTTCAACTGCACCCTTTAAAAAGGCCACATGTTCAACCAAAAAAACTACACCCTTCGAAATAAGAAAAACCCCTGGGATCGATGTATCGCGCCATTGGAGCTTCGATTCACGTGAAATATGTTGGGAAAAAATACCCGATCACCTGTGCAACGGAAGCGTAACAAAAATAATCACACGCAAAAGAGACACAAGATTACGTGGTTCCCCAAACTCAGGTACGTCCACGGAGAGAGAACAACTTCCACTAATATTAAATGAGATACAAAATACCCTACTCTAACTCTCAAGCTCTCGATATTTTTATCTCCCTCAAACTCACCAATATTCTCACACAATTTTTTTCCTCTCACACTATGCTCTCTCTGCCCCTTTTTTTTTATCTTCACTCACACGGCACACACAAACTTTTCTTTTGTTCTCTGCCTTTTCTTTTCTCTACCAACTGTGCTATACGCACTGATATTTGAAAACAGACAGCGCAAACAAATGATTTTTGGACCCGTTTTGGGTCCTAAAAAAATGATCGGGAGCCGCTCATTTTGTTCAAAACATCTTTTTTAAGGTCCCTGTAAAAAATCAGCTCATTTGGATATCGGTATTCTGAAGCAAAGTTAGGTGTTTCGTAAACCCCTTTACCGATATCCAAATGAGCTGATTTTTTACAGGGACCTTAAAAAAGATGTTTTGAACAAAATGAGCGGCTCCCGATCATTTTTTTGGGACCCAAAACAGGTCCAAAGTTCATCTATACGCGTTGTCTGTTTTAAAAAATCTGTGTCGTTAGCAGTTTTGTTTCTCTACACTAATCTCGGCACAGGAAGCCTATAAATAGGCATGAAAAAAGGCTAGCCACAAAAACCTCTTTCATTTGCCGTGAATAATCTGGAGCTAGCCACAAATGCTCCTCTTTGGAACAAAGCACAACTAACTTGCCCACTTAATTCTCTTAAACATTTAATTAACTCACCCAACACCAAACAAACCACTATGGCTCTTTTATTTTTCCAAACAGCATTAACACCACATGGACAAAACCCAACAAAATATCGGCCGAACAAATTTACGACGAACCTTTAATTGCTACCACGAAACAGACTATCAGATGCTCATGTGATTTTAGTCGTCGATTTGAGGTGGGTTAGGATTATGATTGCTGGTTCGAAAAACTTCGAAACTTCGAAAGATGGAAATCGGTTGAAAGGAAGTGGTCTTCGCCGTTAGATGAGCCATCTTTGCCACCGGAAATGGTGAAGACAAGGGAGAGAAGAAAGTGGGTTTTGGCCTTGGGATCGAAAGTGCCTTGGAGAGAGAAAATGTCTGTAGAATTCTGTGTGTGATTTGTGCACCCTCGCATGAGGATAAAATTGTCTTATAGTACAAAATGTCGTGGCAGGAGCAAAATCTATCGTGGCTTGTCTTCTTTTTTTTTTTTACTATAAGCTGTAGAAGAATATGAATATCTGAATTACAAATGACCCATGACCATGAGAGATATTCAATTCTTTGTGGCAGTGATTAACCCGCTGACATCTCGATCTCGTATGAAAATGTACAAGGGTGCTCAATTGAACTAGTCTCAATTAATTATTCTCTTGATATCATAAACATAAACGTGTTTGACATTCGTATTGTTAGGGTAAAACGAGGAGGAAGCTAGAAAGATATTTAACCGGGCCAAAAAGATTTCCAAAACGTAAAACGAGGCATTTTAAAAAAGAGAGAGTTATTCTTACAAGAATGACATAGTTCTTGTTTCGCTAAGACCAATATTACAGAGTATAAAAAACCAATTTCCCTACAATTTTTTTAGTGTTTAGTTACCGAGACAATTGAATTTTTTTCATTTCATCATTTCTCGTCTTTTTCATACAACTGAACGGTTCCTTAAACATAGTAACGTATCCCACAATTCCATGACTCTTTTGAAAATAGTCTAGTCTTAAAACATGGCATTGGAACTCAAAGAACGGTAGCTAATCTTAAAGACTAGGGATGACAATGGGGCGGATCGGAGTCGGATTTAGCGTCCCCCAAACCTGCCCCGTTCTATATCGGAGCGGGGGAAATCGGAGAGGTGTCGGGGTTGGGGGAAAATCGGGTCCCCATTCACCATAATAATTTGACTAGTTTTGTTCTTTTTAGAGTGCTTTGAAAAAAAAACAAGATATTGATGATTGATGAGAGTTAAATAAAAAAAACAAAGACATAAATTAGTGTTTTATTAATTGGTATATTGCTCTTATTATATCAAAACAATGAAATTTATTTAGACATATACATACAAAAATATAAATATCTATAATCGGATTCGGATCGGGTTAAAGTGGGGCGGGGGAAGCAAATACCATACCCGCCCCATTTGCCTATCGGATCGGGGCGGGGAGGTCGGAGGCATACGGAGTACTTTTCATTACACTTCCAATATCTCTCAATTAAGACCTTGAGAATACAAAAATACTAATTACTCCACCAAAGAACTTTCATTAATAAGGGCCAGCTTCAACCAGGGGTGAGCTATCTTGCACATAGAATACCAGACGAATGGGTAGTTATCAAAGCCGGCCCTGTGGTAAGCCTCACAAGCCCTCGGGTTTGGGCAACCTTCTACCATGGCGCAACAAATCAAAATAATTTTTGGGCAACTGTCCACGCGGTTATATTAATTTTGATTTTTGTATGTAACTTTTGATTGATTTTTTTCTTTTTGACTTGTATGTCATTTTGTCTTTCAAATATTATGCTGTGAATAAAATAGGAGTACTATAAGTTTCATCTCTTTACCCCCATCGTTTTGACACACTCTAGCTAAACGTATTACACAATTTGTATCGCATCATTCATGTAATCTCATGTATTATCCTATCGACTCAACATGTATGTGTGGAAATTAACGAAAATGTTAAGATCCATGAAAGTGTCCATGAAATGAAAGATAAATGAGCGGCTCAGATTGTGATGTGAATCTGAGCCGTCCATTTATCTTTCATGAATACTTTCATGGATCAAATTCATGTATTGTATCAAGCCTCAAAGATTAATTGTCAATAAGGGTTGTGCATGGCCAATAGGAGCATTGGGGATGTTAAGCTATATTAATGGTCATGTTCATAATTAATCTGCATTACAGCAACCAATGATTTGGTTTAGTGGTCAAAGTCTAAGACTCAAGGGTTTGCTTTCTCTTAATTAAGGTTTCAGATTCAAAACCTCTTAGATGCTATTTGAGCTCCATACAGAGCTTTGGTTTTTGCTTTAGGCTTTTGTTAATGTGTGCCTAAGGGGCATATGTTAAACATTATTAAATGAAAAATAGATAAGCCCACTACTATGGGAAACAATGACAGAAGTTAATGAGAGAAAGAGTTATTTGTCCAAGACCAGAATACCCTTCTATTTTCCCCAACTTTTCATTTTCTTTCTCCCGTTTTCCTAGCCCCTTCAACTCCCTCAAGTTCTTTATCAAAATATCATCATATATAGATATACTTTCCTGCAAAGTAAAAAAGAAGAAAAAGGGGATGGATTACTGAATTTAGAAATGCATGTACGTAACATTTTACCTGTTAAAATAACGATTTTAAAATATTGTAAAAAGTAGTATTTTGTAGAAGTTATTTTTAGTAGTATTGCATACATGGTTGGAGAGTTGAATTATTTTTTTGTCTTCATTCGAATTTTTTTTGCACTTGTTAATTCTACGTCAGTCTTTTTTTGGATTATAGGTTCTTCTCGATAGGAAAAATTTCAAAAGTTCAATAATAAATACAGAAGTTGTAGTTAATAAGGTAGGGATCATCAAAACACCAAACCATCCAATGTAAAGACGGTTTTCAGTGCTCGCATTATCCAGTTATAGAAGCGACCCCATAGGCTTTTACTTTCGCGTCTCTCTAAAATTGCAGTCATGGTAAAATCTTGGTTTATTTAGTCATCAGGGACTCTCAAGCACACGAATTTTCATAAATAGAAATAGAAAAATAGAAAGCTTGTTATTCAACAGTATAACATGACTTACAACTATTTTTTTAAACCAAGACAAAAATAATCCAACGCAGACAATTTTTTTTATATTATAATTGTCTTTATTAAAAAAAGATTAAACTTAATTTTGAACTTTTTAGATTTCTCTCATCGAGACAACTAAACCAATAATTCATTAAAATTGATCAAAATTAACAAATTCAAAAAAATTTGAATAAAAAAGACGACATAATCCATATGGCTTAGTAAGCCAAACCAAGCCTTTTTGCAAATTAAATTTTACTCGTTCAACTTAGTTAATCTAGTTATGTTAGATTTTTGTGAGTAAGTTTTCACTTTTTTTAACTCGAATGTTAAGGGATTTTGATGGTTAATTCGGGTTCTTGTGGAAGATTTGCAGAGGTTCGATTGGTGGAGGGGAAGAAGAAGGAAAAGTAAAGTGGGGGTATTTTGGTCCCATGCTAAAAAAACGGAGTCTTCCAAAGGAAACAATTTACTACTTTGCTATAACCTTTACATTCCCCGTAAAAAGTAAAGTGAAATAGAACATTTAATGCAATTCTATCATATGCCCTTGGGGCACACATTAACAAGACCCTTAGCTTTAATTGAGGCATCCGCAAGTAGGCGGGCGGAGTTGGTCTACAAGATTAATTAAGGTGTGTGTAAGCTCGTCTAAAAACTCGAGTTATCAAAAAATAATCTGCACTACCAGCAAATTATCCCCGGCTGCACCCCTTTGACCAGCGGATACAGGGAGAGATGGCAGAGAAGTACTAGTAGATGTTACTGTGGGAGGACAATATTTCATGTTTGGTTGGTCCAATATTAAATACTCCTACTCACTACGATATCAGAAAGGCCATTAATAAATGGCATTTAAAGGTGTTGCAGCCCTAGAAAGTAGAAACCATAGCTCACGACCTGTCTTTGGGCAAATTGGCCCCAAGCCCACCGGCCACGTCGTGTTGTTTCCTTCTTCTTTTTGCAAGTGAGAAGTTTTTCGGTGCAAAATTGGATACTACGTGGCGATAATTACCAGCGTCTATCCGAGCTGTCCAAACGTATTTTGAACGGCCCAAATCCTTACTCTCTCTCCTCTTTCCAAACGTATTTTGAACGGCCCAAATCCTTACTCTCTCTCTCCTCTTTCCTTCTGCTCGGATTCATGGACTGTTCAAAACACGTTTGAACGGCTCGAATGAGTTGCTGAGTGCTACGTGGACTACACTCAATTTGCACTCAAAAATTTATTCTTCTAATTAAGGAGACAGTAATTGTATTCAGTGACCCTAAAAGTCAAATTTCCTTATTATTATTGTGTTTCAAAATATGTGCTGTCATTGGAGGGAGGCAGTTGGAAAAATTAATTTACTTGTCCAATAAAACACCAGCATTCAAAGTAGACAGTTGGGGTTACTGACTTACTGTGGGTCCAACCTTTGTTGCCATGCATGAAAAACGTACACAAACTAAAATGACAGGAATTTCTAAACAAATTAATTAACTTTTTTAATTAGTCTGAAGCAAGGTTCTGAATACCGTACCGGCAAGAATACCGATTTTTCTACTGGCACGGTACGTACCGGTACCGGTCAAATACCGGTTACCGTTTCGGATTTAGCGCAATTACCAATATATATGATTATAAATTCATTATTTTTCTCATGACATCCAATTAGACACCAAAAACTAAACTATCATTATATAACTCTCATCTGGTTATTCCAAAAAAAAAAAATTAAAAACACTGCCATAACTATAACAGAATACTTGCCTATCCAAAAAAAAAAAACTTTATAACAGAATAATAATACCCATGGTGACAATCTATACTTCAACAATTTCAATTTCAAAAGAAAGAGCAAGGGGTAATTAAGTAAGTTACGTTACTTTAGGGTTCCAACATAGTTTCTTGTAGAAAAAAACCCCACCATTAGCGTCTAGTGAATCCAAAAATGGTACTCCTACTAAAGTATATCCTTATCAATTATCATTGAGTTTTACGCATATTCTAAAATATACTCCTAATTTAATACTCCGTAGTTTTATTTTGTTGCCAAACATTTTCGTGCATAGGGGAAGCTTCCTTCAGTTCCTTCGCTATATATAGCCTGCATATATCTTCATTCCACTGCACTACTGATCAGTTACTAAACTCGGTTCTATAGTCTTGCTATGGTTTCTTTGTTTTAGAGAGAGAGAGAGAGAGAGAGAGAGAGAGAGAGAGAGAGAGAGTTTTCTTGAGTAGTTTTAATTGTGGGGATTGGGTTTGTTAAAGCTACAAATGAGTAGCAGTGGAGTTCGTTTTTCCGCGGCTGTTTTCTTTCTTGTTCTAATAGCAGTACTGATTGGATGCGGAGTTGAAGCAGATCTTGTTAGTCATGAAGTTAAAGATGATAAACACTTACTTGGCCATCCCATTGGCCTTAAAGGAGGTTTAGGGCATGGCATTTTTAGAAAGGGGTTTCCGCATAGATTCGGCAGAGGTGTTGGTCTAGGTGGTGGTGGTGGTTTGGGAGGGGGTGGTGGGTTAGGAGGAGGTGGTGGTCTTGGTGGGGGTGCCGGAGGTGGTTTTGGTGGTGGTGGTGGTTTGGGAGGGGGTGCTGGTGGAGGTTTAGGTGGCGGAGGTGGTTTGGGTGGTGGTGGTGGTTTAGGAGGTGGAGGTGGTCTAGGTGGTGGTGGTGGTTTAGGAGGAGGTGGTGGTTTAGGGGGTGGTGCAGGAGGAGGTTTAGGTCACGGGTTAGGACATGGGGGAGGTCTAGGTGGTGGAGGTGGTGCAGGTGGTGGGCTAGGTCATCATGGAGGACTAGGAGGCGGCGCAGGTGGTGGATTAGGAGGTGGAGGTGGTCTAGGTGGTGGTGGTGGTTTAGGAGGAGGTGGTGGTTTAGGGGGTGGTGCAGGAGGAGGTTTAGGTCATGGGTTAGGACATGGGGGAGGTCTAGGTGGTGGAGGTGGTGCAGGTGGTGGGCTAGGTCATCATGGAGGACTAGGAGGCGGCGCTGGTGGTGGATTAGGAGGTGGTGCAGGTGGTGGGCTAGGTCATCATGGAGGACTAGGAGGCGGCGCAGGTGGTGGATTAGGAGGTGGTGCTGGAGGAGGAGTCGGTGGGGGAGGTGGTCTTGGAGGTGGAGCCGGTGGAGGAGGGGGTCTAGGTGGAGGAAGCGGCGGAGGTTTAGGAGGTGGTACTGGTGGTGGCCTCGGTGGTGGAGCAGGTGGTCTTGGAGGAGGAGCCGGTGGAGGAGGGGGTCTTGGTGGAGGAAGCGGCGGAGGCTTAGGAGGTGGTACTGGTGGTGGCCTTGGTGGAGGAGCCGGTGGGGGAGGTGGTCTTGGAGGAGGAGCCGGTGGAGGAGGGGGTCTAGGTGGAGGAAGCGGCGGAGGCTTAGGAGGCGGGGCTGGTGGTGGTGCAGGTGCCGGTGGAGGCTTCGGAGGGGGTGCAGGTGGCGGCGGAGGCTTTGGTGGAGGAGGTGGAGGTGGTTTAGGTGGCGGTGTAGGTTCAGGAGGAGGGTTTGGAGCTGGTGCAGGTGGGGGTGCCGGTGGTGGAGTGGGAGGCGGTGGCGGTTTCGGTGGAGGTGGTGGAGTAGGGGGTGGTTCTGGGGCTGGTTTTGGTGGTGGAGTTGGTGGTGGCCATTAACTTGCACTTCCCTGTTATATATAGTACTACTCGTACTTTTCCTTATTCCATAATGCCTTGTTTATGCAGTCCAATTAGTGCCTGGCTTGTTTATGGATACATCCGGCCGGAGTGGTGAAATTTATTTGGTTTCCTTTCTGCCTATTTCAAGAGATTTATCGCAACCAGTTGTCATCAGATCTCTCTGATTGATTAACTTTCATTTTTCCATATCATGAAATTGTAATGCAACAGCAGTTATGGTTTGTACGTGTTGTTTTCACACGTTTTTGTTAATTGTTTCGAACAATTGTGATTGTATATAGTGCTCTTTTGGTTTTTTTTTTTTAAAGATTTGGTACTATTGATTTGGATTGGCTGTTCACAATGTGCTCATCAATCAGTAGCTAATATGTACATCTTTTTTTTTCGGTCAAACGGAAATTCATAAAAACTTACGAAACAAAGAACCACATCAAGAGTATCAACATAATAAACATAGCGTGCAAGGAAGTAAAATAACTACTAAGCCTAGCCTAAAACTTGCATAATGTTCAGGCTATCTCTAAGCACAAACTCTCTCATAGCATTGGGCATTTCCACAAGGAATACAAGGTTGACATTTTGTTCAGCACCCCATCGAGCAAGATAATCTGCGCACTGGTTGGCTGTTCGATAAGTATGGTCAATCGTGGTGTTGGTCCGATCCATGAGATGATGGGCTTCATTTATCATCACGCTATGGGGGTGTAAGTTTGGATTGCCTTCATTGATCAGGTTCACAGCATTGAGGGAATCCGATTCTATCTTCACGTTCTCTAGTTTCCTCTCCAAAATAATTTCCAAGCCCTTATGTACGCTCCATATCTCAGCTTCCAAACTTGAAGTGAACGCTCCCTTGCCGTAGTATCCCATAATCCAATCTCCGTTATGATCTCTGAATAGACCTCCAAAGCCTCCTCTTCCATTCGCCTCGTACCAACATCCATCTGTGTTAAGTTTGATATCACCTGCAAGTGGTTTGGACCAAGAGTTTAGGCATGTAGTATGAGGGCCACTAAGGAGAGGGGACTTGAAAGCTTGAACAATTTCTTGGGAATAGGAAATAATTATCCGGGCACTGACAGAAGGAAGTATATCAATATTTTCAAAACTTTTTTTGTTTCTATCTGTGGGTGATGCGGGTTCCTGTGAGGATGCTTACATGTAGAAAAGTGAGCTGGAGAGGTGCGATTGGCTGATAATTAGTACCAAGGGGAAAAGAAGAATGATCTCGTGGGTTGAGGGATGGAGCAAAAGGTACGGAAAGGACAAAGGCAACGTGTCTCCTTTGTTCTCCGCGGGGGATGATGTCTGCCTTCTCTGGAATCAAATGAGTGAGTCACCTTCTCTCCGGGGAAGAATGTTCTCCTTCCTCAGAATCAGTGCTCACACTCCTTTTCCAGAAAAGTCAGCCTCTGGCAATCATTGGGAATGTCAGGGGTATTTATAGGGCACCTGGGCCTAGGTCAGGCCCAGAACGACACTCCTATAAGACCCCAACACGTGTCCCTCCCGTACCTTTAGGTCGCGGATAGACTCGCCCTCCCGCAGAGATCGTTCTGCGGGGGAACTCGCGCTTCCGCGACGCTACCTCCATCCCAAGCCATCAAGCCACAAGTGCTCCCCCAATTCCCGCAAGAGCAAGGTCGCGACCCGCGGCGATCGTTTTCCTTCCGCGGGGTCCCTTTCGGGCCCTGCCTTTTAGGCCCGAATAGGACCCCGGGGTCTTCCTGTAGTTTTCTGTACCAATCCTGACAGGCTTTTAGTTCTCCCCTGCGGGGCCCGCGGGGGGTCCCACGGGGTCTTCCCTTCCGCGGGTCATTTCCGCGGGCATCGATCTTATGGGCTACACGTGCTTCCCTCTTATTGGTTAGTCAAACATCTTCTTAGAATTAAGATTGACTTTCCGCAGGGGCCCAGCTACCACGTGTCCGCGACCGATTGGCTAGTCAAAAAGTCTCCTCGGTGACATGTCAATAATGTTGACCGCGCCTACACTATCCTTCCAAATTTGCCAAAGAGAAGTGACAAATACAATATGCCATGGGATACTATTTCCAATTCCCACTTCTCTGTTACTTCGCATGTTAAGTGATATCCACTCACAATTCGAAGTATCCATGTCCCCTCTCATTAGGTGGCTAGACGGAATGCAACTCCAAAGCTCCTTAGCTTTGTTGCATTCTCTAAACAGGTGGGTGATGTTTTCAGAACAAGTATTGCACCTTGGACATAAGTCCGAGGTTGCCATACCTCTCCTGGCACGAAGTTGATTAGTTGGAAGGCTATTGTGAAGAATAAGCCAAATGAAAGTTTTGAGTTTTTCAGGCATTTTGATTTTCCAAAACCACTTCCAACCCTTCAAATCCATGTCATTTTTGTTGATTATATCATAAGCGGCAGAGAGATTGAAATTTCCATTCCCAGACCCCACCCATGTAGGGTGATCAGTATTCTGTGTGTACATTGGGAGGTTAATAGCATTGATAGTCTCAAGGGTATCAGCATCCACGTATTGGGCTATCTCATCTAGAATCCAACTCCCATCCATAATCAGAGCTTCTACCTTTTGGGTAGAATTAGTATGATCACTGGGGTGAGAAAGGGCTAGAGGTTTATCCCCACACCACCAATCATGCCATATACTGACAGATTTTTCATCTCCAATAATCCATTTAACTCCCTTTTCAAGGACCCATTTAGTATCCACAATGCTTCTCCAAATGTAAGATGCTGGCCTATTTCTAGGCCAAGATGATATAGAATGATTGTTCAGGTACTTGTCCCTAAGAATGGTAACCCAAAGGCCTCCTTCCTCTTGGTTAGAGATTTTCCATCCAAGTTTAGTGAGGAGAGCCATATTTTGGTTTTTCGCTTTTTTGAGACCCAAACCTCCACATTCCTTGCTTTTGCAAACCTTGTCCCACTTGACAAGATGGATTTTCTTTTGCCCAGGGGATTTGCCCCATAAAAAATTTCTGTTGATCCTGTCAAGCCTTTCACAAACCGAAGCCGGCAAATGCATGGTTTGCTTAGAATAGCTTGGAATGGTAGAAGTAACTGACTGGACTAGGGTAGTCCTACCAGAAAGCATAAGTACTTAAAAAATAAGTACTTATTTCATCAACTTCTTATTCCACCTTCTTATTTTTCCCAAACAAAAAGTTTTTTTCATATTTTCAAACTCAAATATAACATAAATGAATTTTTTTTTTTTTTTTTTTTGCACCGTATTAAAGATCTCAATGAGATCTATCAAATAAGATCTATAGTGGTAGGAAATTTTTTTGCATAACCCTATTGTTTTTGACCTGGAAGTTGCTGTATACCAAAACAGAGGACTGTTGGTATGAGAATGAGGGCCGGCGGTCGGAAATCGACCGGTAGCCGCGCCGGGCCATCTCCGGCCACCGGACGGCCGATCCGAGCCGTCCAAAAATTCTATAAAAAAAAAACCAAGGGGCTAACGCGGGAATCAATGGCATCCGAGGTGTGTAGGGTGCTTGATTCGAGCACCCCCTTTCCGTGTACATATGAAGTTCCCTTGGTTTTTTTTTTTTAGAATTTTTGGACGGCTCGGATCAGCCGTCCGGTGGCCGGAGACGGCCCGGCGCGGCCGCCGGACCGATTTCCCTCCACCGGCCCTCACGGAACCTATATAAATTCTTCCAAGCCTTCTTATTTTTCAGGAACTCCCCTTCTTATTAGACAAAAAAGAAGAGCTTATTCCCGTTCTGGAACGGAGCCTAAGAGTATTAGAAACCCAACCAACTAATCTGCTCTGCACTTTCTCTATAATGTGGTTAAAATCTTGTTTTCTCACTCTTTTGTGGAACAGAGGTACACCAAGGTATTTACCCAAATTATTAGTAAGTTTTATGCCACAAAAATCACTAATCTTTCTAGCTTTTCTCCTGTGAACATTAGGGGACACAAAAACTTTGGATTTATCCAGATTAATACATCTGCATATACTTCTAGTAGCTAATATGTACATCTGCATATACTTCTAGATTTCGATTCATAGAACAGCGGCCGAAAACATATCAGTGCCTGCCTCATCACTAATGGCGAAAGGGCATACAAAATGAAGAGCACAAGCACGGACTTCGGGTTGGTGCCAGTACCATGCTGCGCACTTTCGAGTCGTCAGATCGTGCATTCAACGGCTCGGATCTCATCTCGGCAACCAACGATCGAGAGCCGTTCATTGTCGAGATGAGATCCGAGCCGTCAGATGCACGATCCGACGGCTTGGAGGTGCGCAGCACGGTGCTGCGCATGCCACTACACAACACCATCCCCCAATTCCACAAGCACTCTTTTCCCAATCACTGGTCCCTAAGTCCCAAATCAAGACTTTTGCCCGAATGAGTAAACAATGGCCTATAAGGATCATATTTATCTATAACATACTAATTATAACAAACTAATTAACTAATTAAACTGAGTCTCCAATAAGTATAATCTGGCCACTGAGCAGAATTAGGAAGCCCTGCTCGGACCGCGCGTTACTGAGCATGAGAAGCCGCTATGGTGTTCCGAGCGATCAACCCCAGAGGGGTTCTAGGGTGTTGGCTGGCAGTAAACCGGTGTCTAATTTTTTTATTTTTTTTTAAGGTCGTTGGCTGTGTATATATGCCAAAAACTGATTCCGATCATTTAGATCTAGCCGTCGAAGCACAAATCCTACGTCTCCTTAGCGGTTCCCGCCTCTAGTGCCATTGTTGGCGGGCAAGTTATGGTTGTGGCGGTTCTTCTACAAGTTGCAACAACAACAGACCGGAGGCGGCATGGGGCAGTCCTTGTGGTGGGTGTAGCCTGCAAGATCTGGTGGTGAACAGAGGACGGAGGCCGAAGTTTGGGGTGGCGGTGGCTGAAGTGTATCAGATTGTCAGGGTTAGGGTTTTTTAGTTTCGTTATTTGTTTTTCGGTTTCGGTTTGTGTTTTCCTTTCGTGGGTCTTTCTCTCCTATGTGAGACTTTCTCACCCCTTGGGGTGTTGTTGGTAGTTGTGTGTTGGGATTTTGATGGTTGGTTTGTGAGGTCTTGGGTATTTGCTTGTGAATCTAGACCTCTTGGTTATTGTCTCTGACTCTCTGGGTGGGATTGATAACCCTCCTTCATTGTATGTTTTCTCGTATTAATGGAATCTTCTACCATTTTGACAAAAAAAAGAAAAAGAAGAAGGATAGGGGGACTTGGAGATGGAAGAAGAAGAATGCGGAGAAGAGTGAGATTTAATGGGTGCGTCTAATTTATCAAAACAGTGCTGTTTTAGGAGGGCTACAATCCTGTGGTGAGCTCTCCTCGATCACCAAAGGCTCCTCAAGTTCGGCGGCATGGAGAGAATTCGAGGACGATTAAGGGGTATTATTGATATATAAAAGTATGTTGAATCTTTAGGTGGTGTTCCAATAAGAATTTTTTTTATTTTATCCTTATTTAAATTTTTTTCGCATTTGTTAGTTTTGCGTTTCACTTTTTTGATTTTTGAATCGTCTCGTTAAGACATCAGAAAAGTATAATTTTTGTTACTTTTACTCAAATATTTTGAGAAATAACCATTTTTCAGTAAAAAAAAGTTGTATCATTGGGTGGTGTTGCACTAAGGACTTTTTCTTATTTTGTTCTTATTTAAATTTTTTCTGCGTTTGTCCTTACTTTTTTGGCTTTTCGATTCGTCTTGAATCGGAAAAGTATATATCTATTTTGCTTTTACCCAAATGTTTTGAGAAATAATCAATTTTCAGCAAAAAAAAATTCAATTTTTTTTACTAAAAATGGTTTTTTCTCAAAATATTTAGGTTAAAGTATTTGTTTTTTTACTTTTTTAATTTTTTGAGATGAATTAATAATTCATAAAAATTTGACACAAGACTAATAAATGTGAAAAAAAATTTGAATAAAGAAAAAAAGGGGTAAATTTCACTTACCTCCCCTGAGGTTTCTGACAACAACACAAACCTCCCCTCACGTTTTTGAAATTGCACTTACCTCCCCTGTCAGAGTTGTCGAGTAACTTCTTCTAACAGAAGTTGGGCTTTTACTTTTTACCCCTTCGCAAATTTTCTTAAACTTTTGTCTATTTGACTAAATAAATAACTCAAAAAAAACAAAACTAACCACCTCAACATTTGACTAGTCACCTCTGCTCTATATGGGATCTCAAGAATTAAAATTTTGAAACTTTTTATTTTCATTTATTCTTGTCTAGTTCTTTACCAATTTCTTTAATCATTCGATGGACAAGTATAAAATTGAACCAAAGATAGTAAAAGTTCCCTAACAACAAAAAAATCCAAAAAGAAGAAGTTATAGAGTTAAAAAACTGGTTTAGTAGTTTTTTTTTTTTCGTATTTGTAGCAAAAATTAATTTGAGATGCCAAATATTCTTTTTGTTTTTTCGTTGGCTCAAAAAAATTAACATACCTACGCAGAGCTTTTAAGGTGGGTACGTTTAAAAGAGTTATGTTGGGTTATTTTTGAGACTTATTTATATTTATACAAGTTGAGAATACAAGCAAGTTTTTTTTTTCCTTAAAACACAAAGAAATAAATGTTCATTCATGCCAAACTAAGCTTAATTTCACTTAAATGCCAAATATTTATACATGTGTTTATACATGTTTATGTGTAACCTGAAACCAAAAAACCAAATAAGTAGTTGAATAATAATTAACAACCACCACGTATCTTAGGACCACCCATTCACTTATTACAAATCTGTGGATCCTATTTTTCTTGGTTTTTTTCTCGTCATTAGTGAACCTTTTTAAACTTTGAGTAGAATAATTAACAACCACCACGTATCTTAGAACCACTCATTCTAATTTTTAGGTTCGTCTCAATGAGTAGAATAAAAAAATTAAAACACCATGGACCATATTTTTCGAACTTTAGAAAAAAAAAACCCGAAATAATTAAAATAAGCTGGTTTATCTTGTTTATTTTATATTAAATTAAAATTTTCAAATTGGTCCATATTTTTCTACTTCGTAGATTCCTCTTATGTAGAGAAACCAAAAGAAGTAATAATTTTTTTCCCAAAATTAAAATTAAAAAAATTAGAAAAGACAACAACAACAACAAAAAAAAACTTTTGGCTATCCCAAAATGTTGAACATGTATTTTCTATTATTGATATTCACTGAACATATATCATCAACATATGGTGTTTCGATATATGTTTATTGAATTTTTTGGAATGAAAAAGAGGGTATAAAAGGCTAAAGACAAGAGATGAGGGCAAAATGGGAAATGAATCTTCACTTTTGGCTGACCTCATCAATTTCCGTCACCTTTAGTGACAGCTGACTAACGGCTGGGGGAATCTGCAGCCGACAACTAAAGCAGAAGGGAAGTAAGTGCAATTTTTAAAACGTGAGGGGAGGTGTCTGTCATTGTCAGAAACCTCAGGCGAGGTAAGTGAAATTTACCCCCAAAAAAAAGGATAAAAGTTACACGCAGGGAATAAAGAATGGGGGGAAGATATTGGGCAGATCCGGAGGGGATTAGGATATTAGCAGGAGCAGAGTCACGCAGGGAATAAAGAATGGGGGGTAAGATATTGGGCAGATTCGGAGGGGATTAGGATATTAGCAGGAGCAAAGTCTTTGACGTCATCGAACGTCATCGATGACGTCAGCAATGCCACGTGTTCCATGCAGATTCCCCTGCTTTGACCCGAAACCAGCCCCATATCGCAACGTGCTCCGATCACTGCACTCCATCATCACTCCCTATAAAATAGTAAGAGTGAAGCGCTCTCTCTCTCTATCTAGAGAGAGATAGAGATCAGTTTGAAGGAGAAATGGCAGCAGCAGCAGCAGCAGTGAGGAGAAAGAAATTGGGTTCGCAAGGAATGGAGGTATCAGCACAGGGGCTGGGGTGTATGGGCATGTCGGGCCTGTACGGCCCTCCCAAGCCCGAACAAGACATGATCGAGCTCGTCCACCACGCCGTCTCATCCGGCGTCACCTTTCTCGACACCTCCGACGCCTACCGCGACAACGAGCTCCTCCTCGCCAAGGTATGTACGGCTAGAGCCGAGCAAGCCAAAAGGCCTCAAAAAAATTTCAAAATTTAGAGGCCCCTCCTATTCTGCTGCCATTTACAATAGTCTAGCAAAAAGGTTCGATCTTTTAATTTTCACTACCGGCTCTGTATGTACCCCAATTTACCCTGAATTTCATCACTTGTTTTGTGTTTGTTTCGTTATTGTAAAATGAATATGGATTCCAGTCTCCCTTTATTTGGTTAAAAAATTGAGTTCTACTCAATTTTGATATGGGCTTGAGTCTAGGGCTGGAGCGAGATTTAGGGGATTTACTTTGATTTTGGTGCTGAGTTTGAAAAAGGGTAAGAGCTGGAGATGCTCCAAGGGTGGTTGGGGAACCGGGGGGCGGGATTTACTTTGTTGTTAGATTCTGGAATGTAATTATGTATTTCTAGATTATAATAAGAATCTGCCAAAGTGGCAGGAGGTAGGGTTGCAAACGAGCTAAGCTGAGCTTTGAAGCATTCGAGCAAACTAGTCTAGTTTGAACACGACTTGTTTAGTATTGAGGTGTTCGAGCTCGGTTCGATTAGTAAACGAGCCTCTACAAAGGAGTCGAGCTTTTATGAGCGAGCCGAGTTACAACTAACTCAAGCTCAAGCTCGACTCGTTTACTAATGAGCCGAGCCCATAAGGAGCCGAGCCTTGAGCCGCTCGCGAAACGTTCAGTTTGTTGTAGCCCTAGTTGGATGACATGTGTAGAATATATTTTGTAAAAGGATTTTGTGAGTGAAAGTATAATCAAGGTCTAAAAAGTTCCTGGGTGATTTTTTGGATTTTTTATTTTTCGCTTCATTTTGAGATAATGCATGTTGACAGAATAATTTATAGAAATAGCTCCAAAACACTCAAAATTGAAAGATGCGTAATTATCAATCTAATAGTTAGGCGTCCAACTAGGGCATTAATTGGGAGTGGGATATCTGATAATGATTCAATGTCTGGACAAACTGGTGTAGGAAAGTGATTGTTGATGGACTATTCTTCCAAGAATAACATTTCCAAACTAAGTAAGAATTTGCCGAGGTTTGCCTAGATGATTGGGATTGGAGCAAATCTTCACTTGATTTGTCACAGATTGGCAGCATTGGCTCAAGATGATCCTCGGCCTACTCTGTTGACTTCCATGGCTTCTACTTGGTTCAAGTGTGAAGAAGAGTAGAACTCTCCTCTGCCTATTTCTTTTTGAACGGTGAAAAAGAATTTTATTAATCTTTGACTGTGAATACAAAGACCAAAAGGAGCAAGGAGAAGGGCAACAAGTGCCCATCCGAGACCCAGTAGGTTTGGTTCTAGTGGCTTGTGTTGCTGCCTTAATATCCTCTTTGACTTAGAATAAATTTATTTTACCAGAACTCTCCTCTGCCTATGTATGTGCATTGCCTGTGAAGCTTGAAATGAGGAGTGGAGAAATAGAAACTAGGTGGGTTCCCTGTCTTAGGTTTTGGTGAGCAAAACCTTTCTTGCAATTCTCCTCCACTTATTGAACTCTACCGGACCTGGTGTAGGCAATTATTGAACCAGGCAAATTTTTTTTTGTGTGTTTGTGGTTATTTTTGTGTGTTTGTGAGTTTCTAGGAACAACAGATTCTGATCATAACTTAGAGGGTAATGTCAGAATTCAAGCTTAATCGACTAAAAGCTTAATCGATAACTGTGTAATTGATTCCTAATAATTAGAATTCAATTTTCACTCAGGATTACTGGTATCCAACCGCAGCATCATAGTCGCACTCACTCCATAGAACATATGTGATTGGATTGCATTGGATATGCTTGAATTGTTCTGATTGATGAATTGATTCAATTGGATTTATGTTATAGGCTCTGAAAGGAGGGTGGAGAGAAAAAGTGCAGTTGGCTACAAAATTCGGGCTCAGCAGCGTGGATGGTGCCCCAAAAACACGCGGAGACCCAGAGTATGTGAGGGAGGCTTGCGAGAGAAGCTTGAAACGTCTGGAGGTGGATTACATCGATCTCTATTACCAGCATCGGATTGACACCACCATCCCAATCGAAGTCACGGTTTGACGTCTTGTTCCTCTCTCTCTCTCTCTCTATATATATATATATATACACACACACATATACATATGTTTATATGCATAGACATCTGTATAGTGATTGGTCATGTACGTTGGGCTTGTGGTTTTTAATTAAGGTTGAATAGTTGTTAGTACCCACTACCCAGTTGAAATTGGGTGGACTAGTTGTCATTTTCTTTGTGGTCTCTCACGGTGTTGCTCTTCATTCGAGCCTTTCTCATTCTTTTACATCATGCGTTAAGCAGATGTTTCTTTTGGTTGATCTCTGATCTTGAATTGCACTACGACGTCAGTTCAGTTCTACGCCCTCACTCAATTTAGAGGTCAAAGTGATGAAGAATGATATTTTTTTGTTCCTAAGGTTAGTGAACTTGATCATGTTTGATTCTGGGTTTGGGTAGGATGGGATTTGGCCATCTGGTTTCAGAATAACCTGTGATCATGGTACAAATGTAAGGGAGTTTTAATGCTTCTATATCATGCATTAAGCAAATGGGTCTGTTTGTTGATTTTAGTTCTTGACTAGCACTACCGCGTCCCTTGGCACACCCTTGTTCTATTGTAAGTGAAAGGATGAAGACCGATATACTGTGTTTCCCACATATTGCTGGACTTAACCGTATTGATTGTGGGTTTAGGTAGGATGGCGTTGGACTATCTTGTTTTTGAAAACTACTTCCATGGTCATGGTAATACCAATTGTCACTAGGAAACCCGTAACCAAGGTGACATTATATGAACGTACTGAGATTGTCTTCATTTTCACTTCTGGTTCATTGTAATACTGCCCATCAAAGGTGCAGTTAGGCAGCAATTTGTTTTTGCGACTACACTCGAGTTGAGTGACTCTTTTGCATAGCTCTTTCTTCTCTTGTTATGTTTACGAGGATTTCATCCTTTTGGCATTGAATTTTATCTAACCCTGGTTGTGCAACCTTTTGCAAGGTTGGAGCACTCAAGGAGCTGGTCAAAGAGGGTAAAATAAAGTACATCGGCTTGTCTGAAGCCTCTGCTTCTACAATCAGAAGGGCACATGCTGTGCATCCTATAACAGCTGTGCAGATGGAGTGGTCCTTATGGTCAAGAGATACAGAGGCGGACATTGTTCCCATTTGCAGGTGAGGTGTCATTTGTGCTAATTCATCTGATTTGAGAGTGGATATGTGTTCTGATTCGTGATTGTCTGATTTCATCCCTCTTGCGACTCTTCTTGTCAAATTCAGAGAACTTGGCATTGCAATTGTTCCATACAGTCCTTTGGGACGGGGATTTTTATCGGGAGGTGCCAATTTGGTAGCAAACTTGGCGGATGGTGATTTCCGAAAGGTTTGTGCATTTAGTTGTTATTTTCACTTAGTCACGAATCTATCAACCTTTTGAACCTTGCAAAAATTCAACTTCCTCTATCTGCGATTGCATTCAATATGGGGTCTCAACATCTGGTATATACTGTTTTCCTTCCATAGATTTATTCAAATTGTTTTTCAGCAGTTTCTCCACTTGTCCTATATTTTACTCCTCTAGATGCACGTTGTATGTCGAATATAAGATAACCACCATTCTCACAACCACATATTTAACTACAATTAGAAGTCGCGTCGACCGCAAAACTGTTTGTGCAAATGACATAATTGTATGGAGCTTCTGTTTGCTAAAAAGTTCCAGTTTGAATTATAGGTGGCTCTGGCAGAGCCACTAAACTGTAGAACTTTAGACAACACCGTGTATTTCTTTCATTAGCATCGTACACACTGCTGAAACGTTTTAATTGAAATTCTTTGACAGATTGTGAAGCTTCTTAAATGTGTTTGTCACCCCGCATCCTTGCTCTTCCTTACCAACCAGCAAGACCACCTTCCCTCCCAATAAAAACTTATCCAAACTATGTGAGGGGCAATCACTCCTCCTCTTCTCAAAACCACTTTCTGGGTTGCAAGACTCCCATATGAAACTAGAACTACAGATATGCTACTGGAAAGGATTACTAAAGAGTAAAATGTCGGACGAAGAGAAAAAAATGAGAGTCAGTTATGGAAAAGTATACTTATTCATCCTTCTGCATCCTTTATTTATTAGTTGTTATCCTGAATCGTATGTTCCGTTTGTAGAGTATGCCAAGGTTCAAACCGGAAAATGTTGAGCATAACAAGAAGATATTCGAGCGGGTGCACGAAATGGCACAAAAGAAGGGCTGCACACCATCACAGCTGGCATTGGCGTGGGTCTACCACCAAGGGAACGACGTGTGTCCTATACCTGGTACCACCAAGATTGAGAACTTAAACCAGAACATTGGTGCATTATCCGTAAAGCTAACTCCTGAAGAAATGGCCGAACTGGAATCCTATGCTTCCGGTGATGCGGTTAAGGGTGATAGACATGTGTTCATGTCGACTACGTGGATAAATTCAGAGACTCCTCCATTGTCCTCGTGGAAACCTGAGTGAAGGCATGCCTCTTTCTCTGTCTGCGCGCTTACAGAATAAATTGCTTACCACTTTCCTATTTTCCATGGGTATTTTGTGTTTGTGTCAAGTTTCATCGGTATTGTGTTCCACTGTAACTATCTTGGCTTGAGTTGTACGGTATGGACCTCTTTTATTTAAGTTTCATCGGTACGTGTTGTTTTCACATGTTTTTGTTAATTGTTTCGAACAATTGTGATTGTATATAGTGCTTTTCTTTTGATCTCGAACTATTGTGATTGTATGTGGCTGTTGCAATATAGTTTGGCACTTTACCTTTTCTGTTAAAGTAAAAATTTTGGTGCATTTTTGGTTTATTTATTTAAGATTTGGTATTATTGATTTGCATTGGCTGTTCACAATGTGCTCATCAATCAGTAGCTAATATGTACATCTGCAAATACTTCTAGATTTCGATTCATAGAACAGCAGCAAAAACATATCAGTGCCTGCCTCATCACTAATGGTGAAAGGGCATACACATGAAGAGCACAAGCACGGACTTCAGAGTGGTGCCAGCATCGTGCTGCGCACATCAGAGCCGTCGGATCGTGCATCTGACGGCTCAGATCTCATCTCGGCAACCAACGATCGAGAGCCGTTTATTGTCGAGATGAGATCCGAGCCGTCAGATGCACGATCCGATGGCTTGAAGGTGCGCAGCACAGTGCTGCGCATACTACTACACAACACCATCCCCCAATTCCACAAGCACTCTTTTCCCAATCACTGGTCCCTAAGTCCCAAATCAAGACCTTTGCCCGAATGAGTAAACAATGGCCTATAAAGATCATATTTATCTATAACATACTAATTATAACAAACTTATTAATTTTCGAAAAAAAAAACAAACTAATTACTCCTAGCTAATTAAATGAGTCTCCAATAAGTATAATCTGGCCACTGATCAGCAGAATTAGGAAGCCCTGCAGTAGAAACCGCTATGGTGTTCCGAGTGATCAACCCCAAAGGGGTTCTAGGGTGTTGGCTGGCAGTAAACCGGTGTCTAGTTTTCTTTTGAAGGCCGTTGACTGTGTACGCCGGAAATTGATTAATGGGGAAAATAAATGGAGAAATTTTTTAGTGCCGGGTGGGCACGGGACACGTGGTGCCCGGCACCATCTCGGCCGTCCAATGAAGTTTTGGACGGCCCAGATCTGTTCGGCTGCCGAGGGGTATTTTAGTCATTTCACACTTTAAAACAGCCGAACAGATCTGAGCCGTCCAAAACTTCATTGGACGGCCGAGATGGTTCACGGGCACCACGTGTCCCGTGCCCACCAGGCACTGAAAAATTTCTCAAATAAATGAGTAATGGAAAGTGGGGGACTTGGGGGAGGAAAAAGAAGAAGAATGCGGAGAAGAGTGAGATTTAATGGGTGTGCCTCATTTATCAAAACGGCGCTGTTTTGGGAGGGCTACAACCCTGTGGTGAGCTCCCTCACCACAAGCTCCCGAGTCCAGTGGCATGGAGAAAAGTCGAGGAGGATTAAGGAGTATTATTGATATAAAAGTCAACTTTTTTGTTGCTAAAAAATGGTTATTTCTCAAATATTTAGGTAAAGTAAATTTATTTTACTTTTCTGACTCGACTGGGCTCGTCGAGACGAATTAATAATCTCAAAAGTTTAGCGCAAAATCAACAAATGCGGAAAATAAAAACAAAAATGTAAAAGTTGAGTGGAACATAGAGGCATGTTTAAGAAACATTGGGCTCTGTTTGGAACCCATGGAAAGGGAAGGAAAATTAAAAAAAATTTCCTTCCATTGTTTGGTTGGAAGAGAAAGAGTGAAGAAAATAAGAATTTCAAGTGTAGTGAATAGTAAATTTTCTCTCCCATTTTCCTTCTCTTTTATTTTCCTTCCCTTTCAATGGATTCAAACAGAGCCCGAGTATAATGGTACAACAATTAACCGATGTTGCACAGTAGTGCACGTGGCTGTCCAAGTGTTAAAAAAGTGGGTCCCATCTCTCCCCTCAATTCTACGGCAAATTTAACTCACGCGCAGACCCATTTCGTTGGGAGAAAATTAGAATAGGGGAAATTCGCCTCTCTCTCTCTCTCCCTCCCCCACCGCCGACAACCCTCTTTTGGATCGTCCGACCACTGATGTCGCCGCTGCAAAACAGAATGATTCGCCTGTACGATTTCTGAGAAAGCCTTTACCGATATTCGTTGGAGTTGATTTTTTACAGAAACCTCCAGAAAATATTTTTAAAAAAATAAACAATTTGGATCATTTTGTGGGATCTCGATATGAACCCACAAAAAAATATATGTTCATGTTATGTGCACAAAAATCTGTGTGGGAATCATTACCGGAGGGGATAAGGATCAATAGATTGGACAGGTCACAGGCCCGTAAAATGCCCGAGGAACAGGATCAAAGTCCTGACGTCATCGATGACGTCAGCAATGCCACGTGTCCCACCCAGATTCCCCTGCTTTGACCCGAAACCAGCCCCATATCGCAACGTGCTCCGATCACTGCACTCCATCATCACTACCTATAAAAGAAGAGTGAAGCGCTCTCTTTCTCTAGAAATCCACGCGTACAGAGAGAGTAATAGTCCAGAGTTAGAGAGAGGAGAGAGAGAGAGAGAGATCAGTTTGAAGGAGAAATGGCAGCAGCAGCAGTGAGGAGAACGAAATTGGGTTCGCAAGGATTGGAGGTATCAGCACAGGGGCTGGGGTGTATGGGCATGTCGGCCATGTACGGCCCCCCCAAGCCCGAACAAGACATGATCGAGCTCGTCCACCACGCCGTCTCATCCGGCGTCACCTTTCTCGACACCTCCGACGTCTACGGCGACAACGAGCTCCTCCTCGCCAAGGTATGTACGGCTAGAGGCTCCTATTCTGCTACCATTTATAATAGTCTTGCAAAAAGGTTCAATCTTTTAATTTTCACTTTAGGCCCTGAAAAGTCAGGACCGGCTCTGTATGTACCCCAATTTACCCTGAATTTCATCACTTGTTTTGTGTTTGTAAAATGAGTAAGGATTCCAGTCTCCCTTTATTTGTTTAAATTTTAGTGTTAATTTTGATATGGACTCGAGTCTGGGGCTGGAGCGAGATTTAGGGGATTTACTTTGATTTTGATGCTGAGTTTAGAAAAGCGTAAGGGCTGGAGATGCTTTAAGGGAGATTTTTGGGAGCTAATTATTGTTAGATTCTGGATTGTAAATTATGTATATCTAGTCTAGATTATAATAAGAATCTGCCAAAGTGTTGCAAACAAGCTAAGCCGAGCTTTGAAGCATTCGAGCTTGGCTCGTTCAAAACTAGTCTAGTCTAGTTCGAACTCGACTTTTTTAGTATTGAGGTGTTCGAGCTCGGTTCGTTTAGTAAACGAGCCTCTGCAAAGGAGTCGAGCTTTTACGAGCAAGCCGAGTTACAACTAACTCAAGCTTGGATCGTTTACAAAAACGAGCTTGAAACTCAAGCTCAAGCTAGACTCTTTTACTAACAAGCCTAGCCCATAAGGAGCCGAGCCTTGAGCTGCTCGCGAAAAGTTCGGTTTGTTGTAGCCCTAATTGGATGACATGTGCAAAATAGATTTTGTAAAAGGATTTTGTGAGTGAAAGAATAATCAAGGTCTAAAAAGTTCCTGGGTGATTTTTGGATTTTTATTTTATTTTTCGGTTCATTTTGAGATAATGCATGTTGACAGAATAATTTATAGAAGTAGCTCCAAAACACTCAAAATTGAAAGATGCCTAATTATCAATCAAATAGTTAGGCGTCCAACTAGGGCCTTAATTGAGAATGTTATATCTGATAATGGTTCATTGTTTGAAAAAACTGGTGTAGGAAAGTGATTGTTGATGGACTATTCAAACTAAGAATAACATTTCCAAACTTAGTAAGAATATATTGAAGTTTGCCTAGATCATTGGGATTGGAGCAAATCTTCACTTGATTTGGCAGCATTGGCTCAAGATAATCCTCGGCCTACTCTGTTGACTTCCATGGCTTCTACTTGGTTCAAGTGTGAAGAAGAATAGGACTCTCCTCTGCCTATGTATGTGCATTGCTTGTGAAGCTTGAAATGAGAGGCAATCTATCGAGAGTTGGAGAAATAGAAACTAGATGGGTTCCCTGTCTTAGGTTTTGGTGAGCAAAACCTTTGTAATTCTCCTCCCCTTATTGAACTTTACCGGCCCTGGTGTAGGCAATTAATGAACCAATGCAATTTTTTTTTGTGTTTGTGGTTATTTGTGTGCGTTTGTGAGTTTCTAGGAACAACAGTTTCTGATCATAACTTTGAGGGTAATGTCAAAATTCAAGCTTAATCGACTAAAAAATGTTGGACTGAGTAAATTATTCTCAATGATATATGTGGATAAGATTATTGGCGTAACCCAAACACTTGTAGAGTACCTCATGCAGTAGAGATTAGATAATTGTGTAATTGATTCCTAATAATTAGAATTTAATTTTCACTCAGGATTACTGGTATGCAACCGCAGCATCATAGTCGCACTCACTCCATAGAACAAATGTAATTGGATTGCAATGGATATGCTTGAATTGTTCTGATTGATGAATTGATTCAATTGAATTTTGTGTTATAGGCTCTGAAAGGAGGGTGGAGAGAGAAAGTACAGTTGGCGACAAAATTCGGGATCAGCAGCAAGAATGGTGCCCCAAAAACACGCGGAGAGCCAGAGTATGTGAGGGAGGCTTGCGAGAGAAGCTTGAAACGTCTTGAGGTGGATTACATCGATCTCTTTTACCAGCATCGGATTGACATCACCGTCCCAATCGAAGTCACGGTTTGACCTCTTGTTCCTCTCTCTCTCTCTCTCTATATATATATATATACACACACACACACACACACACACATATACATATGTTTATATGCATAGACATCTGTATAGTGATTGGTCGTGTACGTTGGGCTTGTGGTTTTTAGTAAAGGTTGATTAGTTGTTAGTACCCACTACCCAGTTGAAACTGGGTGGACTAGTTGTCATTTTCTTTGTGGTCTCTCACGGTGTTGCTCTTCATTTCGAGCCTTTCTCATTCTTTTACATCATGCGTTAAGCAGATGTTTCTTTTGGTTGATCTTTGATCTTGAATTGCACTATGATGTCCAGTTCTACGCCCTCACTCAATTTAGAGGTCAAAGTGATGGAGAATGATATTCTTTTGTTCCTAAGGTTAGTGAACTTGATCATGTTTCATTCTGGGTTTGGGTAGGATGGGATTTGGCCATCTGGTTTCAGAATAACCTGTGATCATGGTACAAATGTAAGGGAGTTTTAATGCTTCTATATCATACATTAAGCAAATGGGTCTGTTGGTTGATTTTAGTTCTTGACTAGCACTACCGCGTCCCTTGGCACACCCTTGTTCTATTGTAAGTGAAAGGATGAAGACTGATATACTGTGTTTCCCACATATCGCTGGACTTAACTGTATTGATTGTGGGTTTAGGTAGGATGGCGTTGGACTATCTTGTTTTTGAAAACTACTTCCATGGTCATGGTAATACCAATTGTCACTAGGAAACCCGTAACCAAGGTGCAGTTAGGCAGCAATTTGTTTTTGCGACTACACTAGAGTTGAGTGACTCTTTTGCATAGCTCTTTCTTCTCTTGTTATGTTTACGAGGATTTCATCCTTTTGGCATTGAATTTTATCTAACCCTGGTTGTGCAACCTTTTGCAAGGTTGGAGCACTCAAGGAGCTGGTTAAAGAGGGTAAAATAAAGTACATCGGCTTGTCTGAAGCCTCTGCTTCTACAATCAGAAGGGCACATGCTGTGCATCCTATAACAGCTGTGCAGATGGAGTGGTCCTTATGGTCAAGAGATATAGAGGCGGACATTGTTCCCACTTGCAGGTGAGGTGTCATTTGTGCTAATTCATCTGATTTGAGAGTTGATATGTGTTCTGATTCCTGAATGTCTGATTTCATCCTTCTTGCGACTCTTCTTGTCAAATTCAGAGAACTTGGCATTGCAATTGTTCCATACAGTCCTTTGGGACGGGGATTTTTATCGGGAGGTGCCAATTTGGTTGCAAACTTGGCGGATGGTGATTTCCGAAAGGTTTGTGCATTTAGTTGTTATTTTCACTTGGTCACAAATCTATCAACCTTTTAAAGCTTGCAAAAATTCAACTTCCTCTATCTACGATTGCATTCAATATGGGGTCAACATCTCGTATATACTATTTTCCTTCCATAGATTTATTCAAATTGTTTTTCAGCAGTTTCTCCACTTGTCCTATATTTTACTCCTCTAGATGCACGTTGTATGTCGAATATAAGATAAACACAACCACGTATTTAACTACAATTAGAAGTTGCGTCGACCGCAAAACTGTTTGTGCAATGACATAGTTGTATGGAGCTTCTGTTTGCTATAAAGTTCCAGTTTGAATTATAGGTGGCAGAGCCACTAAACTGTAGAAATTTAGACGACACCGTGTATTTCCTTTATTAGCATCGTAGACACTGCTGAAACGTTTTAATTGAAATTCTTTGACACATTGTGAAGCTTCTTAAATGTGTTTTTCACCCCACATCCTCGCTCTTTCTTACCAACCGGCAAGACCACCTTCCCTCCCAATAAAAACTTATCCAAACTATGCGAGGGGCAATCACTCCTCCTCTTCTCAAAACCACTTTCTGGGTTGCAAGACTTCCATATGAAACTAGAACTACAGATATGCTACTGGAAAGGATTACTTAAGGGTAAAACGTTGGACGAAGAGAAAAAAATGAGGGTCAGTTATGGAAAAGTATACTTATTCATCCTTCTGCATCCTTTATTTATTTAGTTGTTATCCTGAATCGTATGTTTCGTTTGTAGAATATGCCAAGGTTCAAACCCGAAAACGTTGAGCATAACAAGAAGATATTCGAGCGGGTGCACGAAATGGCACAAAAGAAGGGCTGCACACCATCACAGCTGGCATTGGCGTGGGTCCACCACCAAGGGAAGGACGTGTGTCCTATACCTGGTACCACCAAGATTGAGAACTTAAACCAGAACATTGGTGCATTATCCGTAAAGCTAACTCCTGAAGAAATGGCTGAACTGGAATCCTATGCTTCCGGTGATGCAGTTAAGGGTGATAGACATGTGTACATGTCGACTACGTGGATAAATTCAGAGACTCCTCCATTGTCCTCGTGGAAACCTGAGTGAAGGCATGCCTCTTTCTCTGTCTGTGCGCCTACAGAATAAATTGCTTACCACTTTCCTATTTTCCATGGGTGTTTTGTGTTTGTGTCAAGTTTCATCGGTATTGTGTTCCACTATAACTATCTTGGCTTGAGTTGTACGGTATGGACCTCCTTTATTTAAGTCGTATCCATCTTGTACCGAACATTTTATGCGTTCCACAATAACTATCTTGGCTTGAGTTGTATGGTATGGACCTCCTTTATTTAAGTCGTATCCATCTTGTACCGAACGTTTTATGCCTACTGATTTTGGGTACTTAGATGATGTTTTGGATTTACAAAGCTTGCAATGATGGATATGTGATTTTAGTGTGCATGGATCTGTGTTTTGTTTTGCTCTATTTAGATTGACCTTTCAGAGATGTATTGCCATTCTTGGAGTATTAAGAATCCAAAAGCCCAGCTCAATGCCTGTATTGTGTGAATTGAAGAATAACTGTTTTAAAAAAAAAAAAAAGTTGGGTAGGTTAAAAATGGATTATTCATTTCTTCTAACTACCTAAACATTTATTGCATGCTATTTGGGCTCATAGTCAATGCATGTTCAAGACACACTATTGGAATGAATTTACATGTATAAGTAAATGGAAAGTACAAAGGGAAACAAGTTGCTCATCTGGGAATATGGAACGAAGTCCGTTAGAATTGAATTTTGGCATTATTGGAAGTTAGTAAAGTGAGAAGGATGGAACTACAATGAAATATAGGAGGAAACTAAAAGTATAGCATGAGAATATCTCCAATCCTTATCGTTTTTATCAAGGTGGTTAATCCTGCTACGTATAGGCCGGTACCGACGGGTACATACTGTATGGGAGTAAAAACGGAATACTTAGCACTGTGTTCCGTTCCGCCCAAAATATTGCTCCGATCCGGCTGTTCCGGCCTTTCCAGCTGAGTTGTACTCTACTTGGGATTGATTTTGGAAAAATTATTTAGTAGTCTTGGGGCACCACCACGTGATGTCCCAACACCATTATCTATCACACAATTTTGTAAGGCCTAATACCTTTTGTGTATATACCCCACAATGATATGCAGTGAATATGAGTGAAGGAGCACCACATGGCAGTGCCCAAGACCACTGACAGAATATCATCTTGTACACCAAAGATGGCCCAAGGTATTTGAAGGCCCAAGGCGAAATCATGGAATGGGGCCTACATTTTTTTAGAATCAAACAACAATAACACATGTATATTTATATAATTATTTTGGTCTTTATTGGACACACCAAATGCTTTGGTTTGGCGGAGCTTTGGATTGGCGGCCCAAGTGGCTGCCTGGCGTTCTCCTTGAGTTGGGTTCGAAATACAATAGCTACAATTGTGAAGCTTGTATATTATTTTTAGCGTAAAAACACATAAAAGGAAAATAATTTGCTGGGATTCGAACTCAGGCATTGAGTGAGGTTTCAAATTGTCTAACCACTAATAAACTACAAGAAAAATAATTGTCTTTAATTACAAACAAAATGTATACTATTCTCTTTTTGGAAGGGAGCCCTGTTTTGGGCCCAAATTTGAAAGCTCCAGGGCGCGGCTTATTGGGTCTTGTTCTAGGGCCGGACCTATCCAAAGCCATAGAAGGAAAAGAGAGTAGAGAGAAGGTTGATTATGCCGGAGTACCTTCATCACGGTCCGAAATCCACTGGGCACCCGAGTTTTCTTCCATGCATTCAAGTAATGCTTCACCATATTACCTTGGTAAACTCCACAGTAGACCTCAAGCAGGGACTTGACAATGGAAGTACAAGCAGAGGACATGGTGTCATAAATGCCAACTAACAATCCCAATATTTTATTGGCAATATCCGTCTTTTTTGTTGTCATTGCTTGTCGAAAGTATATACGACAAGATATCCTGAGCCTTAGCCAAATCTATCTTCAGAAGAATTCAAGCAGAAAGAGATTTGGATTTTTGTAAGTTGTGGCTTTTGTGTTGCCGACCGTGAGAGCTAGCAATTTCCGTTGCACCAAAAAAAAAGAATATGGGAAGAGAGAGAAAGTAATGCAGCTGTATAGCAGTGTACAAGATACTTAAATTTCAATGCAATTTACTCTTCCAAATTATTTCACCTCTTCATCTCCGCGTTTATTAATTAATCCCAATGTTTTGAGACTCAAAACAATTGACTTGCTCAACATGAATGATTAGGTACTGATTAATATATCTTTAAAAAAATTTATTAGAGAAAGTTTATCTTCACATAAATATATAAAATATTTATTGCGTTGAATCCAAAATGGTACTGAGTTACAAATCGGTACCGGTACGTATCGTTTCTGTAGAGAAAACGGTACGTTGGCTGGAACGGGATTGATAACTTTGGTTTTTATCCAAACCCAAAATCTGAGTAAAAACACTTGTCAACAGTTGCGAAGAAGAATGGTAAGGTGCGCTGAATTTTTTTATTTCTTGATTTATTTGGTTTTTGAAATGCCTTGCATCGAGCTGAAGAGTTGCTGGAATTGCTTTTGAGGAGTTACTGATAATATTACTTACGCATTAAAGAATAATGTTTGTGAATTGGTGATCCTAGCGGAATAGTGTTTGAGCCAGAGAATTCGTTGATTGCTAATTTATTGCTGCTTCTGCTGCTGACACTGCTTTGGTGCTACCATTAGGGAGAATGGTAGTAGAATATGGAATTTTATGACGGTGGGTCGTCCTTTCTTTAATTAAAGCCCCCTAAATCCACATTTCTTGTGATCATCTTCGATTTTTCACCGACGACATGGTGATCAAATGTTTGATTAAAATCGTCACACTAACAATAAAACACAACGCCTCTGAATTCATTGTCAACCTTCGCCTTCGTTCTTTTTAAACCTTGAAGACGCGAAGAGTTTGAACTTGATATATATACTTGCTCAATCGTTTACTCTCCCTCCCGGGCTCCCCTTCGAATCAAAGTGATTAGCGACATTGCGTTTGATTCACCGATATAACTCTAGCTAGGGATTCACTTGAATGTCGAATACTACTGAACATCGTAAAATTGATCAAAATGAAAGCATGAAGAATTCAATATATAGTTTTGTAGATTCATGCATGTGATATTGATCATTCAGCATACAACTTAAGATCAAGTAACTAGCAAAATAAAAACAGAAGACGAAAGTCATGAACAGTAGAGTTAACACTTCCCGGTAAGCGTTTGATTTAAGAATTTCAGAATGAACCAAGTAACTAATCAGTTGACAGATTGTGGATGGCAAGACTATATAATTAGGTCGAAATTCTCTAAGGATAATACTCCCTCCGGGGAATTGGAAATCCTGTAGTGCACTTAGTGCAAGTGGTGCACTACAGGGTGTGGTGTGCGGCATCCGAACTGTTCGTTCGGCAATTAATGGTCCAGATTTCATCTCGATTCCTGCAAGTCTTAGCCGTCCATTGTTGAGACAAGATCTGAGCCATCAATTGCTGGGACGGACACCCAAGATGCCGTACTACACCCTGTAATGCACCCCGCACTATAGGCTCCCATGCATGTGCAGCATGTCCTTCTCCATTCACTAGTGATATGCACAGAGTATGTGAGGTCTGAATTTGAGCAGAGGATACTGCATGCTTTCAAATGACAAAAAAACAAAGCAAATCGGGTACGTAGAGGGAAAAGCAAATCCCATCTTGTATGACTATGGTTAGAGCATCAACAGATGTCTAATAATTACTCCATCAAATAATTGTTTCATGATAAATTGGGTTAAATACCGGGATACCCTTCGAACTATTCCTATTTGTCTTGCTCAGTCCCTCATAGAATTTTGCCTACGGCCAACCCCCTGAGCAAAGTTTTTTGTCCCATAGACCCCTTCCGTCAAGTTTCCATCCAAAACTGTCAGACGGAATGAATGAAAAGTCCATTTTACCCTTACATATATATACCACACCAGACTACCATCGGCTCACCAGTTCATTCCACCACCATCACGCCACATGAGTTCATTCCACCACCGAACGCCAACTCATTCCAAACACCACCATCATTTCCGTCCATTCACCAGTTCATTCCACCACCATCTTTTTCTCCTCACCACCACCACCGCCATCACGCCATTCACCACAGCCAAACACCACCACCGAACACCAACTCATTCCAAACACTTCTCCCTCTGCAAAATCATTGGGAGTGCTAATGGAGATACACAATTTAGGGTTCTAATCGAGTCCTTTGGCACTCGAATCGACAAACCCAAGTGTGAATCCTGTCAAAAGCCTTCGAAAATAGCAGCATCTGGTTCGAATCTCACTGAATCTGGTCTCAATCAAGTGGGACAGGTGCGATAAGGGTTTGCAAAAGGCTGAATTGAAAAATACAGATAAGGGTTAGGGCTCGTACAGGTTCGAATCAAGTCAAACACCCTTTGAAATGGCTCAAATTAGGGTTTTGAAACTCGATTTGAGTTCAATCTATAGGTTTTTGATTGATTTTGAGTTTGATAGGTACTATTTTTTGTTCGAAAGTAGCTGGTCCAGTCGATGGTGGTTGCCAGCATGGGTGGTGGTCTCCGGCATCGATGGTGGTTGCCAGGGTCCATGGTGGTCGGTGGTGGTTGCAGTTTGGTGGTGGTGATTGTGGTGGCTGGTGGTGATTTCGGGGGGGGAGAGAGAGAGAGAGAGATAGGGGCAATTTTGAAACATTTTATAACTTTTAACAGAATTTAAGTCAAAAAATTTACAGTTTGATGGAACCTTGACGGAAGGGGTCTGCGGGACAAAAAAACTTTAATGAAGGATCTCTCTGTCGGCGAGATTCTAAGAGGGAGTGAACGAGACAAAGAGGTAAATTCGAGGGGTGTCTAGGTATTTAACCCTGACAAATTTTTGTTTTTTGTTTTTTGGAATAAGGTTTCTTTAGGCTGGGAATGAGATTTTTGGACAAAAGACAAGTGCAAAAATCCATGTGGCCTACTGATCAATAGCTTTTCAAAAACAAGACTAAAGGTGCCCATTTTGCTAAAGAGAGATCTGACACCACTGCCTGGTGGGTCGCACTCCTTTTTTCACCTAAAGACACTCAGTTCAGTTTCACCATATCTCACCGTCTGTCTCGGTAATCACTGTTCCGAATTAAAAAAAAAAAACTCTTCCAAAAAAGAGTTTTAATTAAAATCCGGATCGTTCAAGACACTTTTAGACGGTAAAATTAAGAACGACGGAAGAAGCGATAAATGTTGAGCGGTGAACATATCAACTATCAAGAGCCATGAAAGTCACCAGCACATGCAGCTGTAAAATACAATGATACATTCATTTTGTGTCTCACTGATTTTATGCCTTGGTATTTCACAATAAGCAACTTTAGCATTAAAATCACTACCAAAAAAAAAAAAAAAAACTTTAGCATTAAAATGCTAACCTCATGAGCAATAGTTAATGTGCAAAAAGTGCAATAATATCTGAAAGAGGTATGTAGATCATATCCGGAAAAGTGTATTAATATCTGTAGAAAGTGCATCGAAACTCTATTTTTTTTTTTTAGTGCAAACTATTAAGTGTGAATTATAAATTGCTTAGTGGGCTGAGGTTAGAAAAATCATTTATTATTAGGTTTAAAAATTAGATATGCAGATAGGATTGATCAATTAGTTCTCAACTCTAGTTTATCTTATCCTTTGCATTGTTTGAGATTTTTCGTTGTAATTTTTTTTTTTTTTGTTGAGATATTCATAGGTCATAGCAGATGCATTGAAGGAGTTATATGTAAGACGAAGAAACAATCGAAACTCATTGCCCATGGATAAAGAAAAATCGTACAGAAACTGGAGCAAACATGTAATAACGAGTTTGAAATTGTAAACAAGCGTTGCCCATGGGTTCTATACCCGATTCATAAATAGAGAGTTTCCCAGGTCCTTAGCTAATCGGGGCTAAAACTCCGGAAATAAAAAGTGCCAAAATAGGAATAAGGCTTGATATTAGTAGAGATGTTCAAAAAATATCATATTCGTAAAGCAGAAACATAGACGCACTCCTATGAACGTGGAAAATATAGATGAAAAACCATACACAATGATTTGCAATACCAATAAACCATACCAATAAACCAATACCCTAATAATATTATTGTCCATGGAGGTAGCATATGATTGGAAGCATGGAAAATATGAAACCAGTAACTTATTTTTCACTATACATCCGGAGGAGGAGGAGAAGGAGAAGGAGAAGGTGGAGATATGATTGTAACAGTACTCTGATTTGTAGCATTCGCGCGTTATGCCGATGACAAGGGCTATATCTGCTCACCTGTTGGACTCGGGATTCGGACCACTGGGGACTGCATGATCATCTGCCACGAATTGGCGCTTTTTAGTGGCGGTAGTACTACTGGTGGCGTTTACGGTGGTGGTGGTGGTAGAAAAAGAATTCGTACTTTGTGGCACTGAATCCACCGCTCTCGCGGCGTGCTGGGTTGTGGGCGATTCTGGAAGGGCTCGGCGGAGAGGGGAGGAGAAAGGAACGCGAGGAGGAGTCGTCGTCGTCCTTGAGGAATCGAGAGGGCGAGCGAAGAGAGGGGTAATCAAGAGAAGTACTATCCCAACAAGCAGCAAGAGTGTTCTTGTTGGTTTTTTTGTGGAGCTTTCAAAAACTCTAGCCATGGTAATATTGGAAGAAAGAAACCACACCCCCCAGTTGTCCACTGGAGATCAATATCCATGAACCAGTTGGAGCCACCTGATAAAGAGGAGGAGTATTCGATGGAAAATCAAAAGGAGAGCTCTAAAAATTCAAAAAACCACATTTTGTAGCTGTGGAAGTATAGTTTTATAAATAGCTAGTAGTAAAAGGAGGTGTATATAAAAAAGTGACCTTTGTTGATCAAGATATTGCAGTGCCCCTGATTTCGTTGTTGAATTACATGGATGTCCCTAGTATTTGATGAATTGAATTGTTGACTCTTGACCTGTTATGTTCACATTTCTTGTTTGAAACCTCTTAAACAAAACAGACAGGGACCTGGGGTGCTGTAGTGCACCCCCGCCGCACTACACGTGTAGTGCGGTTAGTTTGGCCGTCCATCTCGACAATAGACGGTTCGGATTTTCATCCGAACAATGGACGGCTAGGATTTGTAGGAGTTCGGATTAAATCTAAGCCGTCCGCACCGAGTTAGGATTTGTAGTGCGGCGGGTGCACTACAGCCTCTCCCCCAGACGGACGGTGAGATGTTGAGCAGTGGGCGTATGAAATCTTGCTGTAAACAAAATGCTCTTTCCTTTTGGGTAAATTATGCTCACCTATGGGTTTAGGTCTCCTTCGGGAGTCTCGCCATGAGTCGGAGTCCCTATGATAAAGTCCAGGGGATGATTGGTTTGCCCGGTTGCCTCCTTCTTCCACCCTTTCAAAAGAAAGAAAAAAATCCTTTTTCTTTCCTCTCCAATTTGTCATGAAACATACGAAAAGCCATGCATGGAACAAGAGCCATCAAATTAAAAATCAATGTACCAAGTTTTTCATGACTGGAGAAATATTCTTAAAAATTACATAACTTTTAGATCACATTTGGAAAGTATAACATCCTACGCGTCTAGCATGATAAACAATTTATTCATTATAATATATACCTTAGTTTATGTTATGTTCTATTTAGAGCAATACAGTCTAAAAGTGACAACTGTGACCACTCCTAAGTTGCAGATGATATCGCCAACCCTTTTTTTTTCCTTGGCAAATGAAAATTTTATAAAATTCAAAAGGGTACATCGAGAGGAGCATAGAAGCACAATGTGCTTTGCACGCTACTCAACAAAAGAAATACAACATAACAATATAATTCATCCAACTGAAAGTTGGATGAGGCACATGCACCTCGGAGCTAGACTAAACTCGCAGCTTTCGAATCCCATCAACGGATCGAGGATATGGCCAACTTAACAATCAATCAGAAGCTACAACCGCTGTTGGCGCACTTAATTTTATGTAGAGTACTCCGACCTGAGTTTCACTCTCCTTTCATTTTTCGAGGACTATTCAAGTACTTCATCAGTTTTTCTTAGGGATATATGAATCAAGATTCACACCAAATGCATGTGAAAAAGATATATATATCAGATTCAAATTTCGTGTAGGTGGGAACCATCATTTTCAAAATACTTATTAAGAAAAACCTACTTAAGAAAAACCAACTCGGGGTAATCTGGTCATTTTGCGAAAAGAAAGAGAGAGAATCTGTAAAGATAAAGCAAGTGAGTGTAGAAAGGAAAGGGGTGGGGAAATTGCCTGGCTTTTTCCTGCTTGGCCTTTTGCTGAAGAAATCTCCCTTCTTTGACTTGGAAAATCCTTGGGAAAATTACAGGTGATGTAAATGTCTGCTTTCTCCTTTTATCATGAGGAAATAATATCACAAAAAAGCTTATACTAGCATTTCCTTACCTATTCTGCATCACTGATTTTGAAAAAATCCATGTCCTGTCTGCATGATTGGGTACATTGGTCCCCACCAAATGCATGGCACGTTAAGGTCATAAAGGTAATTCCAGTCCGAGGATTTCTCATTTTGGGAATTTGGAGAGCCCCTATTTCGCACCGGATTTGGGGGTGCTATAGGGCATCCCGCCCGCCCGCCCTGCAGTGTATAGTGTAGTCGATCTGGTCGTTTATTTTGATACAGACAACTCAAATTTAATTTGAGCTTCTACAAATCTGAGTCATTCATTCGTTGGATTAAAATCTGAGCAGTTCGTTGCCGAAATGGATGGCCGGATCGTTTGCATTAAGTTCTGAATTCCGCGTGAATATGTGATAGTGAAAGTCATTGGAGCATCACATAACAGTACTCTAAGAGTAATTAATAATTACTCCAAAACTAACCCACTTCACCATCCTGACTATATCCCTACAATAATTAAGTATAACCACACAGAGAGCCGGCTTATGGGAGAAGTCAAGGAAGCCTAAGCTTTGGGCCTCTAAAAAAAGAGTTAAAAATGCGGCCTCCAAATTCTTAGGGCCCCTAATATAATCTAAGCCTTCTCCACACAAAACATACCCAATTCAAATTTTGTAATGGTAAATTTTTGGTGATGGTTTTTTTATTTATTTATGAAACTATTTGTCAACCAACTTTTGTATGAAAATATAGAGTGAGCCTCATTCAAGAAATTTGCTTCTGGCCCCCGAAAGTTATGAACCGGCTATACACTAATGTACATACACCTTCAATGTGTGTGAGACTCACTCCTATTGTGAGTGCGTGTGTATAAATATTTGTGTGTTTGGTGCATTGTTGATATCCCTAAGCGCCCCACCCCGGCCACCAACTACCACCATCTTTACCAAATCGTAATAGCCTCCCCTCTTAGTTTTAGCATTCTCTATCTCTCTGCAATCTCCCCTCCCCTTTTGCCACCGTTCTCCCCAGTCCTCACTACTCGTAAGGGCGTAAACGAGTCAAGTCGAACCAAGCTTATAGTGTAAACGAGCCGAAAACTCGAGCTCGTAATGAGCCGAGCTGATCAGTTTATTTACTAAACGAGCCAATCCGAACTTTAGAATGTTGAGCTGGGCTCGTTTACTTCGCGAGGCTGAAACTCAAGCTCGACCTTGGCTCGATTACTAAACGGGTGGAGCCGAACTGAGCCGAGCCTTGAGATGCTCACAAGCTTCGTTTGCAGCCCTAGTCGTCAGTCCATCCATCCATCCATCCATATCGCAACTCAGAGACCACCTCTCTCTCCAATCCTTTTTTCTCTCGGTTCCACTTCTTCCAGCTGCCAGACACACCAATGCCCATTGTTCATCATCTCACAATCAAACAATGGGAACCCTTTTACGATTCGTTTATGCATGGTCAAAAGATATATACTAGAACACTTTAGTTGGGTGGATTATTGAGAAATTCGGGGTGTACTAGGATAAGGAATTTTGCACCTTTTGATAATTTTATTGAGAGGAAAAAAAAAAAACGATGATTAAGCGTATGGTGTTTTAATTAAGGAGACTACTAAAATACAGTTGCGGATAGAAGAGGATACGAGCAGGGGCGCGAAACCTTCAAGTTTTTGAGTAGGCTCCTTTTTCTAATGTAGTATATTTTTGCTACATACTGTAGAATATATATAGTTGTATGTTTTGGCCTCTTAGAAATCTTGATAATTTTAATTTAAAATTAAACTACTTTTTATCATGATCTTCCGAGCAATTTAAAAAAAAAAAATATTTCTAGTCTGTTATCTTTATGAAATTCTACGTCCGCCAGTGAAGCATTTGGGGGCTTAATATGCTTTCTAGTCTGCATGAAAAAAGTTGAAAGAAAGACGTGCCAACAAAAGTAACCCTTAAATACAGTATTTGGAAAGGAAGATAAGAACGTTTAGAAAAAAACGACCAGCACAGCAGCACTCATTTTCATGATATGTGGACTTTAGACATAGAAAAGGTTCCAAATGAGTAAACCGAGGCTGCTGACAGATGAGAAGTTTTTGGGTGCCGAGCGGGTAACCACGTGGCGGTACCCGTCGGCGATCTGGACCGTCCAACGGTCCAAGCAGTTATTCAACGGTCTTGATTTATTCCCTCTCTCTCCCATCACTCTCTCTCCTCTTTTTCTCTCTCTAAAATCCGAACTATTCAAAACACGTTTGGACAATCCGGATCGCCGACAGAATATGTACCACGTGAGTGGTACCCTACAGGCACCCAATTTTTTCTCCTGACAGAGAGTGAAAGATATGAGATTCCCTAGGCCTGCTATAGATACTTTATCTAACTACTCCCTCCGTCCGAATTTAATAGTCATTTTTTGGAGTTTATGTCATTTTTCAATCGATTATATCTTCCAATTTATAATGTTTTACGTGATTTCGAAAATATTGTATTATAGAACTAATCGAGATCCATCAAACAAGATCTATATTCGATATGAATTTCATTACAGATTCAAAGATATAATCCGTTTTTTAGTTGGTTAGAATAAAACTAGAGATAATTAAATCCGGATGGAGGGAGTAAAAGAATTTACGTGTGAATTGGGCTCTAGCCCAGATGGGAGGTCTTGGGTTCAAATCTCGCTTATTGCACTCGTGGTTTATACCCCACGTCCCATTCCCCTTCCTCTTAGACATGCATATAGAGTAGTGTAATTTCTCCCCGCACTTGACAAAAAAGATAGAGAAGAGTGTCTTGAAATTGTAGCATTCTTCCATTCGTGAGTTTCAATGGTTGAAGTTTAATATGCGTATGTGAATCAAATTATGAATGCTAGTGGCCCCAAATACGAATGCCAATGGTCCAAGTTAGTTTGTCAAATTATGAATATTTTTTTAATTGCAAAAGTGATACTCTGTAAAAAAAAAAATGGTACATCGAGCATCCAATAAAAAAATTTGATGAAACACCTAGTGGGTCAAGCCCAAACACCTAATGGGCCAAAGCCTAAAGCCCCAAAAAAACACCTAATGGGCCAAACCCAAAACTGGGGTAGGCGACGCCCGATCCCAAAAATCCCAAACACTCAAACCCAAGCCCCACCCCACTGATCACCGATCGACGGCCGCCAGCGCCACCTCCAGAAACCTAGCAGAGAGAAGAACTGCCGGGTTGAGGGAGTTAGTATGCCAAATCAATGTCAAACCAACATATGAGTCCAAATTTAGCTGTGAATTTTTGTGGTTCAGTTTACGAGTTGAAAATGTTAGCACCACGAAATGGAGTGTCTATTGTAGTCGATCGCGTAAAAGAAGTCAAATAATATCAAAATTATTTCGAAAAAGAAAAACAGATCTGAGAGGGGAAATCGCAAGCGCATTTCACGGCTCCACGATTGCGGTGGTTGAAGGCGATGTAAGCTAGTTAATTTGATTGACAATGAAATTTTGTTGACAAAATCGATTTCAAACAAATTTGTGCATGGCAAATCATGCACGCAGTTTACGTTAACCCCATTCATACGTACGAAAGCTACGTCAATTTAATCGCCCTTTGTCTGTTGCTTATTTTTTCTTTCTCCAAATCAGTTTTTTCCATTTGACGGGCTGAACCGAAGTGTTTTTTTCTGAAGCAATGGCCGGCCATGGGCCATGGTGATCACGCTAGGTCGTAATATGTATATGTAATATTACTCAACTACCCTTGGAACTAACTCAAATCATTGAACTAACTCAAATCATTTGATTTATAATTAACGGACATGCAATTCAATTTCAGCCTGAACTTTTTAGAATGATGTGGCGATGACATTCTCGTAAGGAGATGACTAGATATGACATGAATTATGGGCCCTACCACGGGCTCCACACCATGATCAATCGCGTGCCTTCTTGTTAAGATGGTTCGTAAAAACAAGTTAAAACGTACTTTGATGGGATCTTTCGTTTTGACTTTTAAGTTCAAAACATAACCACGTCATTTTCCCTAATAATGCTATGGTTATTGTATATTTTGCACAACATTTAGATACTATCTGAGATGGAGTATCTGATATATACTTGAAACCAGATGACGTTCAACGTTATCTTTTTTTATAACCAGGTTTCTAGGTCAACTTTCTTTTAACTAGATTTAATTATTTGTATCCATTTTAATTTGGTCTCCGGGTTCCGGTGGTGGTATTGATGGGTTTTCCAGTGGGGTGGCGGTCTGGGTGGTGGGGGCTGTTTTTAGGGTTTCGGTTTTGGCTTGGCCCAATTAGGGTTTTTGTTGGTATCTTACCAACGCTTGGGTCTCGGGTAGCCTTAGGTTATTAATCTTTCATTTCGGTTGCCTTTGTCTTTTTAATCTTTGAATTTTTCGGAGATTAATAAAAAAAAATTTGCCGAGAGGGAAAAAAAATTACTCGAAAGTTGCTATTAACTTAGCAAGAGAGAGAGAGAGAGAGAGCGCAAATGTGCAACTGAACAACCAGTCAATTAGATTAAGGGCAGCCCCAAATTAAGAAAAAACTGTCTAACCTTTTACAGTACATGACAAACATTATGACATTATCGATCTAATCCCATTCCCAGGTCGTTCTGGTCTAGATTAGAAGGGAAATTAACCATGCATGAATCTCTTGCTTTTGATTTGAGAAAAGTAGAAAACCATGTTTATATAACTTATAAGAAAGTCATCCGTAGAGACAACAAATTCATTATCTCCTGCCATAATTGCCCCAAGTCGACGCAAACTGGAGGTTTGATTAATAATATATATGTGCTGCTTTCTGTGTTAACTTACGTTATTATATGCCTTCCAAATTTTTTTAATTTTTGGCATTTTTTCTGAACTCACTTGCAGTCCGGATGCACATGGAGGTACAAATTGAGGAGACCAAGAGATTTGATGCCGACGCCAGAGACTCGACCACGTGAGGTGATCAGGCCACCCAAGACAGCTCTTATACTATGTTAGATTTCCTGGAGGATTCCAACATAAAATCAATCGTTATAGGTGGAGTAGCTTCTAGATTTTATTAACATAGCTTGGATGACTTAGATGAGCGATAAGGGATAAAGTCTAATAGAAATAAGACCAACATCATTATTATGATCAGTCAAGTGAGGAAAAGCTTTTGCCTAACGACGAGGTATAGATCAGATCGGTTTGGGAGCATGGCCGGCGGCCTTCCGCTGGTATATGCTGTTGAGGGATCCGGTTTTCGCCTAACGGCTAAGAGGTTGTGTGCTTGCGTTTGAATTTTGGGCTTCCCTCCGTTGGTTCATGTCCAGTGGTGGTAACGTTTGGTGCCCGGAGGTTGTCTGGATCGGACGGCTCGGCAGTGGGGTGGTGGTCAGGCTGGTGTTGTGGCGGCGGGTGGAAGGCATGAATTTGAAATGTACAGTAGTTAATGATTAAGGTTTTGGGTATTCCTTGGGCTGAGCTATATTGTATACCGGAACGCGTACAATACCCTGAAGCGTGTGAACTAGCTAGCTAGAGACAAGATTACTCATAGTTCAAAAAATAATTAGAAAAGGGTTTTCTAGGTGGGATATGACTTTACATAAAGGTTGACACCCATGACACATTGTTATTTGCATTGACAGGAGGAGTTCCTTTCATTAGGACAGACATGCATGCCCATGCAAAGATGGAATGGAATGCAGGGCCTAGTATAACTCCAGCCTGATGACATCTTCTTCCCAAATAAGTTTTTGCTTTTTTCAGACCAGCTTTTTGAAAAGCATGACTAAAAACTTTATCTCAAAATAATGGATGTCAATCCTCATGACACATATATGTGTGCCTTTTTTTTCTTTATTGGTAAGCACAACTTGTCTCTGCATGAGCATGACATCGTTTATGATGTAAGGTAGAAATATTAGGGGGCGTAAGGTGTGGTTATCAATTTGGGGAGTGATTCACTCCCTATATGGAATTGATTTTGGCACTCCTGTGGAGAGTGTGGTAATCAATTTGGAGAATGCCAAAATCAATTCCCGCACTATTATTGCATTTTATGTGCATAGTGCATATTTTAATTATGGGTGTTCGGAAGCCGATTACAAAATCTTAAAATCACATATGGAGAAGCTTTCACTCACAAAACACTTTCTTCAAAACTTGTTCTGCAACTACTACTATTATCCAAAAACTTCTGTAGAATATCACTATAACAAAAAAAATTATACGCGCAATCCATAAACTAAGATATAATTGGCTCCCAAACACCCCAATCTAGATTGTAGCTCATATTGTAGTTGTTCACAGTAAGAAAAGTTTGAAGTTTGAACAAACTTTTATATGTAACAAAATAGGAGTGGAACTTTGTGTGATATATATGACGTCAGGGGCGGCTCTATTATATGATTAGGGGTTCAAGCAAACCCCTCGATCGGGCTAAGACACTATTGTAATTTTTGTTACATATAGTTTAGTTTCTCTTCAATATTCTCTCAACTGAATCATTTGTAAAAAAGTAAACGAAAATATACCTTAAATCGTTTTGTATACAATTTTTTTCTGTGCGTTTTTGTTATTGTTGAACTAAAATTCTAGAGCCCCTTCTCTATAATGTTATTATTTAAAGAAGTATTATCATCGCATGCACAACTTATTACGGAGAATGAAGTTTCTATTTTTGTAGCAAAAATTCCATGTACGATTCTTTTGTAACTAGCTAGGTCATAGTATGCTACCAATGTCTCTTTCCTTCCCCCTCTCTCTCTAGAAACCTCAGCCGCCTCTGATTAGGGTTTCGGGGGGGGGGGGGGGGGGAGGCCCCCTCGGTCTTTTCCCCCTCTCCTCCAGCTCTCCTTTCTCTCCACCCTTTCTTCCCGTCCTTTTTAGCCCTTGTTTTCGCCCTCTGATTTGGGGATTTTTCGTGTTGTGTGACCGGCTTGGAGGATTGGGTCGTAGGCCAGAGTTCCTCCTTCAGCTCGGCTCCCTCCGGGCCTTCCAGATTGGTTGGCAGCGATGGTGGTGTCGCGGGGGTGCGAGGTGGTTAGGGTTTGGGGCTAATAACGGAGGAGGAGGTGAAGGGGTTTGGTTTTCTGCTGTTTTTTTCTATTTTGCTTCTTCGGCTTGTCCGGATTTCCCCGACTGGTGGTCCCAGTTCGGCTTGTTACCAGTCCGGGGTTCCCCTGGATGTGGTGAGTAGAGGTGGTGGGCGAGTAACTCTCGCGGGGCTTTTTGCATGGAGCATGTGGTATAAGGGCCGGGGCTTGGCCTTGGAGCCTGGGTTCTACAAGTTTTCAGTCGTGGGTTTAACCCTGGGGATTTGAAGAGGCCAAAGAGGTTTTGCAGTCATCAGGCGTCGTGAAGTCGTGGTTTGATTGGAGTTTTAGTCCAAGAGGATTTCTACCTCGATTTCCATGCTCGGAGCCTCGCGTGTCAACGGAGGCTTGCCGGAGATGTCATCTCCTTCGTTTTGGTTCGTGATCCCGTTTGTGCCTAAATATCCGGCGACGTGCGGGGTTCGGCCGAAGCAAGCCGGCGTGCTTAGTGGTTTTGTCCACGGTGCTACATTTTCTGTTTTGCTAATTCTTATCTATTTCCATCAGTACTTCTGTAGTGTTTGTCTCCATTTTGGATTCTTCGTGATCCCGAGGCGACTGTTGTATAGATTGCTAGCCCCTCGTGTCCCGACCCTTCGTGGCGGTGAGGAGAGAGCCTTTGGCTCGCACTTAGGATCTAGACTCTTTGCGTCTCTGTCCCTGCATTTCTTGTGTATTTTTCTATGTTGGGTTGATTGTAGTCTCCCTTTTATTGTATTCAGATGGTCTCGTTGTAAGTGCCGCTTGGCATCTTAATGAAATGTGTTTCGGATTAAAAAATAAAATAAAAAATAGTACGCTACCAATCACAACAAAACTTCACAATTGGGTAAATTTCACTCACCACCCTGAGGTATCTGACAAAAGCAAAAGCCTCCTCTGATGTTTCTGAAATGTTATTTATCTCTTCTACTCTGCCAGACATTATACAGATTCCCCTAACTGATAAATATGCCTATGTTAAATGTGTTGGTCAAATGAGGAAAAGGCCCTCGAATTGAATAATAAAAGTCCTCGTCTTCTCCTTTTACCAAACGCATCATTAGCTGACTTCATAGGGGAAAAAAGGAGCAATGCTCGAAATTAGGGTAAATTTCACTGACCTCCATGAGGTTTTGACAAATACAAGAACCTCTCCTGAGGTTTTGATAATTGCATTGATCTCCCTTATAAACTATTGTTCATATTGTCTCGTTTCATTAAATCCTCACTTACGCTGTAATTAATAGAACAAGAAGACTTGATTATTTAATTTATTTAATATTAAGGGCATTTTAGTCACTTACTAGCAAAAACTAACGGTGTTAGTATGGATTTGACAAAATTGGGGAATCTGAACAATAATTTGTGAAGTAAGGGTGTGATGACCCGCGCCAGCTGACCTGTTTACCCTTAGCTCATGCGGCTCAAAAGATTAACCTTAGGTTAATAGTAGCTAATCGGCCTTATCTTATATACTACTCAAGGCTTTCATAACTCTGTGATGTGAAATGTTACAATCTCTCCACCTTGGTTGCAACGTACCAATTGCACCCATACCCATTTTTCTTTAACACCTCTTTTCACTCCTTAATATTTACCAATGTTGTCTTTTTTATTTTTGATTCAAATTTTGGAAGAAAAGTCTAAAATGCACTAGATTTGGGTAAAAAGAATGGGTTAAAGGCTAAAAGCGTCTAAAATGCACTAGATTTGGGTAAAAAAGAATGGATAAAAGGCTAAAAGCATTATTGAAGACACTTTTGACCCAAATTTGGGTTGAAAATGGGCAAGGGTTGGAGATTCTCAAATTCAAACCACAACGATTACTGTTCATTAAGCTACCGGCTTCCAGTGAAATTCCTTCTTCGATCCAAATTCGTCTGCAAGAAACTAGTATGCTCTTATCCAAAACCCAAGCTTTATATCCCTCCATCGTGATCACGCCGCCGACGAAAACACCGACTGCCTCCTCTTCAAGCGGTTCCTCAACCGCGGTGAGGGCGACGGCGTCCTCCTGCAGCTCTCACGAAATCTCGCTAACATTGGTGAGAAACAAAATGGGGGTTTTTAGGGGTTCATGATTATCTCACCCTCCCCCTCGTTCTCTCACCATTTCTCACCCTTTTGGCTATCCAAACAAGGGAGAGAATACCTATTCCCTCGATTTCTTTTCTTTTCTCTCGAATTCCATCCATCCAAATGAGCTGTAAAGATCAAATGTATTTACGCTGTTAACATTACTGTTTTCCTTTTTACCCTTCACCCATAACACACATCGTCAACCACCTCGCGCCATTCTCCTCTCTACAATGTAAGCTCTCTCTCTCTCTCTCTCAACTGGGTTGCGGTATAACCGAAACAGGTGAGGGAAAAATTGTGACCCTTAGAGAACGTAATAGTTTGAGGTTTGAGTTTCTCACAGTGAAGGTACTTAATTTGGTCTCTTGATGCGAGGTAATATTGGAGTGTCTTGAGTGTTAGAGATCTAGATTTATTTATGGGTTTTGTGCATTTTAGGTGTTCGTTCAAAGTTCTCAAAGAAGTAGTTGTATCAATTTCCACATTCTTGTGAATCGTACTTCTTAATTTTGTGTATTGATAGATTTGTTTGATGGAAGTGGGTTGCAGCCGCCGGAAAATAATGGAGGTTATAGGTTCTCGGTGTAGTGGTGATGGAGGGTTTTGGAGGTGTTGCTGGTTGTGAGGGGTTTTGATGGTAATGGAGACCGGGTCAAGGAGGTAGTGGTTGTGTATATTAGCCTCGGTGAAAAAAGGTACTCCCTTAGATGACAGAAGGGGTATATATTATACTTGTTTGGATAACCCATTTGAACATAATAAAAAAAGCGGGGTAATTTTGTCAAAGAAATTCATTTATCAGGTCATCTGGTGCTGGTTCAGGTCATTTGTGCTTAGTTTAGTTCCCGGCAATGCAAGGATGTACAAATATTATTTGTCTGGGATTATCTGTCCACATTACCCCTTTCGATCTCTTCCTAAGCTAGTATGGATAGACGACAGATTTCGAGGTATGGCTTATGTATGGTTTGTGGCATAAATGCTTCTCCTCGAAACTAAATTGTAGAAAATTAATAGAATGTTCTTAGAAAATTTGTATTGTCTCCTCTGTCTCAACCCAAAAAAAAAACCCTAAAAAAAAACCCTTTCTTCATTGTAACTTGGATCATCAATCCCATTAGAAACGTTACCAATTCGTAGACTAATCTCCCTTCGTCTCATCCCAGAGCTTGGGGCTCCTCTTTCAAGAACGTGACCAAATTTTTTTCTACAAACCAAAAGGAGAAAGAAAAAATAGTTTGAAGTACCGATACAAAGAAGAAAAAGGAACTTGTTTTGTATGATAAATATAGTTGTAGGCACTTACCCAAAGTGCAACTCTGAGATACGTTAAAGGTGAAAAACCATCTTCTCATATATCATTGTGATGCCTTCGGGGAAGACTTCAAGCATATGAGTCATTGCAGCACAATCATCACACAAAAGTTTTAAACCCGGTCCTTTTGCCACAATGATAGCCTCACACTAGGTTAATTAAATTGTATTAAAACAACTGTTACATATGTAGGACAAAAAAAGGAGAGCGAAAAAGGAAAAAGCACAACTAAAGGGGTAAAAATCAAATCTTACAGTTTTCCCATAGTGTTTTATAACATTATTGTGGAAATAGTATATTCCACCACTGTCATGGTACACCCTGGGAGTCCTCCATATTCATATAGGTTGTGTAGAGGATCGTTTGCTCATAACATTATTGGTCAAACAAAAAAGAGTGGATGCTTTACCAGCAAACGATCCTCTGCACAAGGTATACAAGTATGGAGGGACTCCCAGAGTGTACCATGAGAGTGGTGGAATCTACTATTTCCACAAGAATGTTATAAAGCAACATGGGAAAACTGTAAGACATGATTTTTACCTCTTTAGTTGTGCTTTTTTTCTTTTTTCGCTCTCCTCTTTTTGTCCTACATATGTAACAGTTGTTTTAATACACTTTAATTATCCTAGTGCGAGGCTATTGCTGCGGCAATAGGATCGGGTTTAAGCCTTCTATGTGATGATCGTGCTGCAATGACTCATCTGCTTGAAGTATTCCCCGAAGGCATGACAATGTTATATGGGAGGATGGTTTTTCACCTATACCGTATCTCAGCGTTGCATTTTGGGTATGCGTCTACAATTATACTTATCATACAAAACAAGTTTTTTTTTGTTTTGTTTCGATACTTCGAACTACTTTTTTTTTCTCCTTTTGGTTTGTAGAAAAAATTTGGTCACGTTTTTTGAAGGAGAAGCCCCAAGAAGCTTTGGGATGAGGCGAATGGGGATTAGCCTACGAATTGATTTTGTTTTTAATGAGATTTATGATCAAAGTTATAATGAAGAAAGGGTTTTTTTTTTTTTGCTTGAGACAGTGAAGACAGTGCAAATTTACTAAGAACATTCTTTTAATTTTCTACAACTTCTTTCTGGTTCACTTTATTGTATGAGTTGTCTTCCTTTCGTAATACTCATCTCCGACTATCATGGTTTAGGATTGAGGGTGTTTGAATTAGTATCTGAAAATCTTGGCCTCCATTTTTCCCTGTTTTTCGAACGAGGGCAATATGCATTAGTTCTATAATCGTTATGTAATGAAGTTTCAATATCTAGAAACATAAAAATTCAATATTGGGTTTGGTTGCATTATATGCTATAGTACGTTTACAAAAATTTGAGTAGCACACACATTGCGTTAGCCCCGATTGCTTTGAAGAAGACGACGATGCACTCAGAATTATGTTTTCAAAAAGATCTGTGCGTCTTATAAAATGTAGTCAAAGCGATGTCCAAGGTCCTAGAATGAAACTTCCAAGTCAGATCTATTTTACGTTAGATACTTTCGTCTCTTCCAACTTTGCCATGAAAATGCTTTTATTTGTATGGCGACCAATTTTGCAAAACATCTCGATTTCCTCAGGTCTTCCAAAAACTACTGAACAAATAATCATTGCTTATTGGGCCATTGCACTTGCAGATCCTACTTTATACGATCGGCTCTGTTTAAAAAAATAATAATAAGTAAACTTTGACCAATTTGCAGTGTGCTAATCATGGAAGGTTAATTAAATTATGAAGTATGAGAAATTATTTTTGATCAGTATAAGTTCATGTTCTTATCATTCTAAGGCTGGTATCTGTAGTGGGATTGCTGTTAGTCCACTCTCTCCCCCCATCTCACATCTCCTGTTTGCAGATGATTGTTTTGTTTTTCCCCATTTTGATGTTTATGAAGTCTGGTGTTTGAAGTGGTTTTTGGATGCTTACTGTGACCAAGCTGGTCAGAAAATTAATCTAAGGAAATCTGAGATTTATGTTAGCACTAATATGACCCAATCTGATATTAATCTCTTGTCGCAAATCTTGGGAATTAAAGTGGTTGCTAAGCCTGGGGTGTATTTGGGAGCCAGTCTAGATTTCTCCGTTCGAAAAGGAGATGTTTTTAATTCAGTGCTTCAAAAGATGTTTAATAAAATGCAGGGTTTGAAAACACCGACATTGGCCTTACCTGGTAGAACCGTAGAAGTGTTTTGGCTAAACATTCTCTCTGTTCTATCCCTATCTATTTCCTCTCGGCCTTTCGGGCTCCTTCCTACTTGATCAATGGTCTTCTTTGTGCCTACCTAAGAGCCAGTGAGGTTTGGGATTCAGAGACCTAGCTCTTTAATCAAGCTTTGTTGGCTAGGATGGCCTGGAGAATATTGCAGTATCCAGAGCCTGTTTTTTTCTAAAGTTCTGCTATCCAAATATTGTCATTAAGGAGAATTTTTTAAATGTTAAGGGTAATGCTCGTTGTTCGTGGGGATGGAGGAGAGTATCCTTTGGGGAAGGGATTTATTGAAGAAAGGTTTGAAATGGGAGCTGGGTGATGGTTCTTCTATTGATCCTTTTTGTGATGAGTGGATTCCATTCGTTTCTAACCCCTGCGGTTCTGTTTCTGCTAATAGGTGGTTTAGCTGTTTTAAAGTTTCAGACCTGATCAATTGGGAGTCTAGATCATGGCGGATTCCCCTTCTTTCCTTTTTGTTTCCTCCTGAAGTGGTTAGAAATATTTTAGCCATCACAATTCCTTCTTGTTCGTCTAAGGACAGGCTTGTGTGGACAGGCAGATGAAGCCATTGAGCGCTTTGTGTTTGAATGTTCATTTTATAAACATATATGGAAAGGATCAACGTTGGGTCTGGATTTTGATGTGGGTAATCCCATGGGGTTTACTGAATGGCTGGTAGAGTGGATTAGCAAGGCTCCTTCAAAGGAAATTGTTTTTGAATCATTTTGCATTATGTGGGCTTTATGGATTCACAGAAATAGAATCCATTTTGATAATGGTGTTTCCCATCCAAATGATGTGCTGTTTTCTTGTAAGGCTTTGTTTGCTCAGGTGTTGCAAAGCCAAAAGTTGGGTTCTAACCATGATGCTTCCAATTTTGTTCTTGCTGATGAGGCTAGTAGCAGGGGTGTGGCTCAGGAGGGTACTCTTTCCGTTTTGGTCATTCTGATGGTTTTGCAGATAATTGGGGCAGAGTATACATTCGAATAGATGGAGCTTGGCAGAAAGAAGGATTGCATGGAGCTTTTGCGTGGGTGGCTGAAAATTCTCAAGCGGATAAGCTTATGCAGGGTTCGGGGAAGCACTCGATGCCCAGTGCAAATATTGCAGAAGCCACTGCTTGTTTGGAGGCTGTTCGCTGGTGTTATGCTCAGGGGATTGCGAATGCTACCATCCTAACGGATAGTTTGCTGCTTATTAAGTTTTTGCATGAAGACATTAAACCGGATGTTTGGTTAAGCTCTATTATTTCAGATATTTGGTGCTTATGTAACAGGTTTGACTTTATTTTGATTGTAAAAGTCAGTAGGGTCTCGATGCAAGTTGCTCATAGGTTGGCAAAAGCCACCCTGAAAAGGGAGGACTGGTGATTGTACTCTTGCTATATTTTAGTAATGAAGTTTCTACTTTCTCGAAAAAAAACCTTTCATCCCTCTGGTTTACTCAATTCCAAATTGAAGTGCTATCAACTCAAGAATAAATTTCAGTAGTAAACTATTTGTACACCACAGAAAGAGCAACATATATGCATAAAATTCGATAAAATTCACGTACTTTTCGAACATCACCCATCATTCAATGGTACATGCATCGGGACCTAAAAAATACACCGCCCGCACATCACAAAAATGGAACTGAAGTTGGCAACATACATAAAAATCGCAATAAGGATCTTCATATGAGTGGATCCTGATCCATTATAAGCATTTCAAGTGTAAACAAATACTTCCATTCATGAGACAATATATACTTCAACAAAATCTCAACGAAATAACCTTTGATCCTTGTCTCCACTTTCCTGGGTGTGTAGATAATATGAAACAAATTACATAAGAGAGCCTTTTATATCAGCCTAATTACTATTCTCAAAGCTGTATGTGTACTATTCTCAAAGCTGTATGTGTATTCAGAGATTAGTCTTCGGTTTAGTGAGGCGCCTCGTCACTGAGCGCATAGTCACAAATTCCTCCGCTGCAGAAGGGTGTATGCCCACCTGTCACCCAACCAAAAAATTATGATACTGATAACAAATTGTATTCATTCAGTTTGGGGGAATAATGGTATTGGATTCTTAATGAAGGATTCGGAGTGGGTGTTGTGCCTCATCCTGTGCTGTGAGTGCAAATCCTCACAAATCATCGAGCCTGGGGTGGACCCAATTTGCACTCATAGCACACTGTTGTACTCCCAGACACAGCACCTTCCCCGAACCGTTTGGTGGATGTTGAAACAAGTAGCAAGGGTAAGAAAGGTAATATCCAGATAAGGCTAACAGTCAATATGAGCTCAAGAAAGGACTCGGAAATTTCAATCTATAGGTCAAAAGAAAAGGATATTGAAAGGACAAAAACCACCAACCAAATCATTTAACAAATGAAAGTGCTTCAGAACACACACACACACACATATATATATAGGAACACATGTGTTCATAATCGAAACTAAGTCTTTGCATCCTAATCACTTGGGCGGGCTATATTAATCCGTTTTCTTTTCTTTTTTTTGGCACTATGATTTATCCCTTGACAGAGCTCAATAAAGAAAACAGGTTCATAAGCCAACCCTAATTGATTGGGACTTTGAAGGCTCGGTTTGGTTTTGTTTATATATCCATACACAGAGACACACATACATTGTAGTTGTGTGACAGAATACAGAGTTGTTCTATTACGCTCTTATATGGTTATATATTCTCCACCCCTTTCATTATACTGACCATATAGGCAATTGCCCATGCATTTGAGTGTAAACTTCTACCAAAAAGGGCAAGAGGGTGCCAACAGGGAGCTCTAATACAATATTTTCGTAAAAACTAGCGCTTCCAACATGTTCCCCCCAAAAAAAAAACTCATCCATTTTGTGTTATTAAAATGAGTCAAATAACTGATCAGGGCGGGAAAACTCAAGACTGATTGAACACATGTCAACAAGGGGCTAACATGGTAAGATTAAATCTGATGCCTTTCAAGCATTCCATGTAGCCATGGTAAGATTAAATCTGATGCCTTTCAAGCATTCCATGTAGCCTTGGGAAATCCCCAGCGAAAAAACCCCAAGAATTTAGAGAAATTCTAGCCCATCTTATTTCGGTAGTTCGACACAACTGGGGGATGGAAATGGTTATAGGAACATGAGTTCTCAGATTTGTGTATGAAAGAAAATACACATCCGTCCTAATTTATTTGTGCATTTCCAATATCATGGACATCACACAAAATCGTCTATGTTTTCTAACTTTTTTTATTAGATGATTATGAAAACTTTGTCTACATAACCTAAATGAGATCTTTTAATTGCTAGAAAAGATCTTGAAATCTTTTTCCACCAAAAAACAGTATATGTTGACCTGATAAAGGCATGACTGCCAGAAAATGACAAACAATGTGGGGGTGGGGACAGAGGGAGCACGAGGAGAGACAAAAGACTCCAACTAAGCTTTAAAGAAAATCAGTGCTCTGATAGTTAGGGGAAACAACTTATAGGCTACCCGTATGAATATTCCTTCAAGTAACTCCACACGTCAACAAACAGAAGCTCAGATGCCAGTTTGAAAGAAAATTAAGTAGGAAGAGAAACTAGTCAGAATGAGCAGTATGTCATTTCTTTCCCAACTAGTTCTGAGGAGTGAAGTCCAGCTTACCGTGCTATCAAATTGTGCCTTAGTTGCTCCGCACTTGAGCGCAATAGCAATGCCCTGAGAAGGATATCCCAAACAGTATCAGGTGCTGCATATGCAGATATCAACTAAACCACAAAGTAATCCAGAAAAAGTAGGACATTCATAAGAAGTGCTATAGGCAGTACTCGAGTACCACCTACTTGAGATACCATGGGATCTGCCACAACAGGGAATATACACTTACGAAACATGGTAAAATTTTGAAAATGTCCACTGAAAGCACATTTCTTGGCGCACTATGAAAACTTTTTTTACACATCTTCCAAAGAACTACTCTCTTCGAGTTTTAGGCAGTCACAATTTAACTTTTTTACGCATGAGGTAAAAGATAAAGAAACAAACAGTGAAAAAGTTAGGGAACAGTGAAAAGTTAGGGAACACTTTGGAACACTGAATCCAGCACTTTCGAATATCAATGTGCCCTGTTTTGAAAACTGTGTTCCAATCCGCAATCACTAGGGTATTAGCATTTTCCGGTAGCATAGATCCAGACATAGGCAATGCAAATCGTGTGGAAGATTCAATCATTCTAATCGAAACACAAAGGTGAAAGCCCAAGTTCATTACTCTGGTTCTGCCCATCAGTGGAAGGGCACCATGGGAGCTCTTTATTTTTATTTTTTTGCATGGCAATATAGGACTAAAGAATGGAGTAACTCAATATGGAACTCTGAGAATTTCAGTTTTTCGATGCTCAAGCCTTCCCTAAATATCACTATCTGTTGACGATCTTAATAAAACACAAAAATAGTAAGCCTCAAGTTCCATGTGAATTAAGAAATGAGGGATTCAAACCTATATGTAGCTACTGCTCAAGAACTTCATGAAATATTGGACAAAGACAACCGATACCTGCATAATCTCAGCCGCATCCGGCCCACACATGGATGCTCCAAGAACTTTATCTGTCTCCGCATCAACAACAAGCTTCATAATGGTCTTCTCTTGCCGTCTACAGACAGAAATGTCAAGTGACAAATGGAGTTTTAGAGATAAGCATTCTTCACAACGTAATAAGAGCAAAACAAATTGCATGTCACATGTCAGTCAAGAATGATGCCTGGTTGAGAGAAGCAACAATTTTGTAATGTATATGGAACTCAATTGTTCAATTCAGATGAATGATAAACATGAACCACCAATTTAGTGGGCCTAATATCCAATGGCTAACAAATGGCATGTATTCAATGCCCTAATCTAGTGGACAAACTGGAAAAAAACATCAAAATCTGCAGTTGCGAAACAGCTCTGGGCTATCATTATAACATTTGATACAGGCCCCTACAAATGGCAAGAGAAAACGTATAAAAAAGAAGAGGTTATAAATCGATAGAAAACTGGCAATTGTGATTTGTATTTACACAAATATCCAACCGGGATACTACATTCCTACATATAGATAAGAATACAAACTCTAAAACAAAGATGCACTTCTATTCTACTTTCCACGTGTTTCTCAATCATGGCATGCTAAATCAGGAAATCCAGCTGCAATAGTTTTCACAACTGGAAAATATGATAGATGTTAGGATTCTGAAAGATAGGCATTTCTGATTTACCTTCAGATAATGCCCAGTATGACTAGACAGTTGGCCTAAAACAACAGTGTTTAAGTATTGGATTTTTCATCTCATCTTTTATTTTATCAAGTGTACGGAAAGGAGAATGTTGACCTCGTGCAGAGGACTGAATGTAAGTTCCCAAAGACTTTAAAAAGTGCAAAACTAGCAGGAATCCCTAGTCTCACAAATCATGAGATTACAGCAAGAAGGTAATCTCTTCCCCTTTAAGCTTCTATAACTATATAATCAAATCATATACCCTGAGACAGTGTTCTTCATAGGGTTGAATGTTGACGTGAAAACCAAAACATCACCCTTTGCTTGCTCTATAGCCTGTTCTTCACTGAGTCCGACTACAGAAAGAGGTGGTATGCTGCGAAGTAACAGAAGACACAAATTATTTACTGAAAAAAAAAAAAACAGAAGACACAAATTAAAAATACTATAAAGAGATTCCAAAGAAAATGACAAACAAAGTTGGTGCATAAAACTATTAAATGATATAATTGGGAAAAAAAACCTTCGGCATGCATGAGAAACAATTCGACAAGATACTGATAAATGGTTTCAACGTTACATTAATTGGTACGGTACAAAATTGTCGGTCGCAAAAAGATTGAGGGTGATACAAACAAAGTGAAACCCAGAAGATAGAGACATATAGTACCAACAAAACAACAGGTTGTCTGATAGATTTACAAGGGCGTAATTTTTTTTTAGGAATCAGGTTTTAAAAAAAAAACTGTGAGATACGAAGGATTTTAGAACGGAAAATCTCAAGTAGCCAGTGCATAGCAATCCAACATTGACAAAAAAAAGAAATACGTAACACGAAAACTCTTTAGTAACTCGTCAACTCAAGCCAAGGTAATATGTTAGATCTTCCACAAGCTCTGAATATAGATACAAATACCAGAATTGCACCAAGAACAATTTTAAAACTATAGAACCGTCACTCTATAGACAGATATTCTCATGGTTGAGGTATGTTAGACAAGTACTAGAAGGGCAGAAACTGTACCAGAAGATGGCACAAGGTATATTGCTATAGTCTGGTTTGCAAGGCTGCCCACCAAAAACAGTTTTCTGCAGGCAACACAAAGGAGTGGACACGTTGAGAAAAATGAAATTACTTAAGTACATAACAAGAGATATCGCGTTGTTGAGTTCGTAAGAAAAGGAATGAAAACTCAAAATTCATAACCACTGAAGGTCCAAATGAGCACGCACTGCAAAAAGGGTTCCCTCCATTAAAGCCACAGGAGTAAGATTCATTCTATTTGTAACATCACCAATGGCCCATATGCTTGGTATGTTTGCGCGAGAATACTCATCAACCTGAAAAAGACAATGAGAAGGATGGGACACCTCAAAGACATTTAAATTTGAATAATTGAATGGAACAAGCCATCTTTTCACAAGCAAAACATTTGTTCATTGTGTTGCGAACAAATGGAAGGAGAATAAGAAGTTTGCAAACACTACACGCGAACCCAAAACAAACCACCTAGTTACATGAGAAAGACCAGAATCATGTAACAAGCGCCTTTGCACACTATGAATGGCAGCGAATGCCTTCAAAGCAAAACCATTTGAATGACTATAGTGACCTACATGAATTGCACACAGCGTTCTGTTTGGGGGAAAAAAAACAACACATGCAGAGAGCATATATAATAGAATAATAGAGAGGAGACGAGGACAAAGGAGCATAAAGACCAACTATCATAGCCAACATAACAGCTGGTAACGACCCTCCACCCACAAATAATGGAAGCTTAAGGGTCAAGCTATAGGATTAAAAATATACAACACTAAAATAAGACACTATAGAGGAAAACATTTCTGCGTTGCCCACAAGTTCCGCACCACTGTCAATTAGTGATAGGAAATGAAGCCTCAAATAACCTATGTACAAACTCCAGCTAAACATCTCTAATTCGAATAGCTCTTAAGCCAGTTCAGTTCCCTCTTCAAACTGTTGAAATCGACAACATGAAAAAACCAAAAAGAAAAAGTTGGGACCTTTATGGCTCCTGTCTTGTCAAGCTCAACACCTACAGCTTCCAGATTCAACCTCTTTGTGTTAGGAACACGACCTGTAATAAACAAGAAAACTTCACTATCTAAAAAGCTTGATCGCCAAATTGCACCATAAAAGAAAATGTGCACTTTGCAACAAGCGACCGGCAAATTCATAAATTGATACAGAACATGATTCTGACCAAGACTCAAAATCAATTTTAGTCAATGTGTCTTGTCCTTCGTAGGTTGACGACTTAACATGTAAATTAACGATAAGTAATAATTCTTCAATGCTTGTAACAAGAGCGAAGTTTCGGAATTACCGGTGGCAAAGAGTACAACATCAGCCATTATTTCTTCACCATGATCTGTGACAACTTTTATCCCCTCTTCCGTTTTGACCAACTAAACAATAAAACTCTTATCAGAGCCAGATTGTCAGAAAGAAAAATAAGGAAATTAGTCACCATGCAAATAACAAAACTCCTAAAATAAATGAAAATACCTCTGTCAAACTTGTCCTGGGGTGCAAATTAATTCCCCTGCCTTCCAGATTCCTTGCAACCACAGCTCTCATTTCATCATCAAAACCTCTGCATCAATTATTTGGAGAGCACAACCTCAAGGACACAACGGCATAATTCAATGAAAGTGGTATTGACCAAGAAATTCATAGCTAAAGCTGTTCTCTGGAAATAATAAGCAACTGCATTGGTGTGTCGCAACAAATTCAAATATGACCCGATGTGTAATCCATAAAGACTTTCTATGACAGAAAACAGAAACAATAAGGAAAACAGTTGGGGTGAAGCCACAAACACACGCACCCCCCCCCCCCCCCCACCAAAATAATAATAATAAAATATAATATAATAATAATAATAATAATAATAACCAAAAAAAATATTCATTTCAAGTTAGGCAGGAAGCATATAAAATGTACTGGAAGTACTATGAGTCATTGGAAGCACTGATGACCCAAGTAGGCTTCTACATCTATCCCATTACTAAAGTGAATATGTCAATAGAGATTTCTGACCACAAAAAGTATCAAAAGTGATTGTAAACAGACTACATTAAATCTTATTTTTGAACTGGCTAAAATGGTTGACGCTCGACCACGATTAAAAAAGCCGTAATCAAGGGCGATTTTAAAATATTCTTGAAAATTAGATTTAATTTTAGACTATTATGAATATTATTAATAATAGCTTTTTATAATCTTAATAATCTCAGTTTGATTTAGTAAAAAATAGATTATTATATTCTCATTTCTTAATTTCGTGTGAGTATTGTAGTGGCCTAAATAAAGGAAACAAAATGATTCATATACTTTTACTCTTTTAAGCTAGAATATACGAATGTATTATATTGGAAATCAAAAACTTTATGAAATAAAAATGAGTTCAAGTGTACATAAAAATCTGTCTATTAAGTCAGCCCCCCTCAGGCCAAAATCCTGGCTCTGCCACTGGCCATAATAGTCTTCTATGTTAACCCAACATCAGTTCAACAAAGCTTGGCAACTATTCCAGTTGTTCAGATGCTATAGCTTCATTCTTCAGAGTTTGATCTTGATGTGGTTTTATTTCTCACTGACACATTCTATGTGCAATACAAACGAGCTTGTAGTTAAAGTTCAGTAGTTCCAAATCTTAGTTGAAGATGTCATTATGTCAAATGTTTTGGCCAAAAAATTGCCATAAGTACACAGGCTTTTCAAACTTTACAAATTCCGGTACATATTTAAATAAAGTGTAGCCTGGAGGTAAGTTAAAGGATGCATGAGGAAGATCCAAGGTAGCTTCATAGGATCATCTTAACATTATGGTAATCCGAATTTGTTTGTCCACTTTTTGACTTTTAGGGTCCTAAAAATCAAAATGTTCGTCTATTTGGACAGATTCATGAAACAAAATTTTATACAATTCGCTTGTTGCCCCTTCGCTTTTGAATTAAAGAGTCCAAGTCTAAATTTGATGTGCAAATTCTAGAAAGTTGAAGCTTTAAAAGTGTAATGATTGTGTCTCCTTAAAAAGTTGGATTCCTCAAATTGGGACGAAGGGAGTAATAGAAAAGCATGGACAGATCAAGCCATCCAAGCTTTTAGGCAATAACAAGGCAGCTACATGTTTAAGCTTCTTCGACTAGATCTACAACAATAAATAATTCACCTATGTCCGTAAGGAAATGTATAGTTTCTTCTATTCCAGCAGAGAAGTGTGGTGTCATCTCTATCCTCGAAGGGTGATTGTCATTTGTCACCATAAAATCCAAGAAGCAAAGAAGAAATTTACATGTTCACAACAAGCACGGGTACCAAAGACAGAACTGCCCCAAATCTAATCTACTTTATAAAAGAAAATTTTCAAGGATAGCATATTGGGTACACCCATGAACTATAAAGTATAAACCAAACCAAACCGAGCCTTATGTCCCAATCACTTGGGGTCGGCTACATGAATCCATTTCCTCCATTGAGCTCTGTCAAGGGCCACATGTTCACACAAACCTAATATATTCATGTACACCCATGAACTATAACCTAGCATTTTTCTCCCCCTCTCCTTTTGGGCATTCGTAGGTTTCTATCTGTGCGCATTATTCCCAAATTTCACAATACGGGTCCAGCAAAAAATTCGTTATTCACTGAACAATAATTTTGGAACAACTAAAAGGAATGCCAACAGGAAACTGAAATTGCTAACTTAAAGTATAACCTCAATGGAAGTTCCTTTCTGAAAAATAAATCCACTGTACAACCCATCCCGCGCCATATTGAAGCGAACTCAACAGCGATGTACCTAAACAAGAGAAAAACCAAGTCATCTAACAGACATAAGCATGCTAAGAGAAATTAATACAACAGGACGGTAAAGATAGAGACAAACCCTCCCCCAAGTATGACTGCACGCTTAGGCAACTCATCCAAGCTCAAGGCTTCATCAGAGGTTATAGCTAACTCCTACAATGCAACAAGAAAACATAGTAACAACACTAATTAGAACAGAATAGGAAAATAACATAGTACTGACGATGGAACCTTCAAGATAAAATTGGAAAATTACCTGCCCTGGAATAGCTAGTCGTTGAGCCCTACAACCGGTTGCAATGAGTATGTGTTTTGCTGAATAGCATATTTTGGTTCCATCCAGTTGTGTCACCTCGACTTCATTAGGACCAACTATCTTTCCCTCTCCCTCATACAATTTAACCCCAGCATTTGAGAGTAGGCGCTTGTAGATCCCATTTAATCTGATTATTTCTTCTGTCTGCAACATTCACAGAAAATAAAGTTGAAAGACTAATAGTACATCATGTATAAAAGCAAAATACAAAATCCAACACTGACCTTCTTCTGCAAGAGCTTTTTCCAATTGAAATCAATTTTTTCATTCAATTCCCACCCATAATTTCTGGCATCCTACAAAACCAAAACAATCGTTGCATCAAACCTCATCAGATAACCACATAGCGAAAATTTTGTTTGCTGCATTCTTGTACAAAATCACATTATTCTGAACCAAAACAAAAACAGTAAACTGGAATAACTTGGAAAGCATAACCATTTCAGTGGACAGTGCATCCTTAATGAGGTAACTTTCAAGGATGTAGAAGCATATAAGAAAAACAGGGAACAAGACTACTACAATCAAAACCCATAACATCCACTCTGAGCCTGGTAGGAAAGGTTCCAACCTAAATACATCCAACCTAATTCCGGGCACCATTTAACATAGAACGTCACCATCACACTTGCTAGGAGTATCGGGTGACAGTATCTCCAAATTAGCAAATTTTCGACTTAGACCTATGCACCATCAATTACACAATCAGGGGTAGTGGGAAGGGGAAACCAGGCACAGACTTAACCCATGTCACATTACTGAAACCCAAGATTCTGCATAGTAATTAAATCCAGATCACTACTAACCGAACTGTCATACCAGTCGAACCCAGAAGTTGTATATCTCACATGAGATGAACTTCAGTGTTTGGGAAAACAGAATTGGTTTAGAATATAAAAGGGCTTCAAAGAGGAAAAGCTGACCAAAGAGCCAGCACCGTCAACTACAATCTTCACCAACTTGTATCATTTCATCCACATATAAACTAGATACCATGAACTCACCTCAAGTTCTGGCCCAAAAGATGCCCCATAAACCAAAATCTTCTTCGGGACACAACCCCGAATGACGCACCTGTAACACATGAAAGACATCAAAGGTAGTAAGCAGTTTCAGTTTCAATTTTTTTTAAATAAATAAAAAATAATACTAATCTAGCATCTACACTGCATACTCTGGATGGTGGTCAATTTAAGTACCAAACCACCACCTGTATAACAGACACCCTAGTGGTCACCATACTTGGATGGTGGCTCTTACCACCTGAAGTCACCAAATTCATTAATTGGAAAAATTGAAAGCAGAAACTACAGAAATGCATCTCATATGTAATAATTACAATGGTAAAACGATATGCCAAAGTTAAAACGGGAAAGGGCATTAGTGAATAGACTAATCCAGGTATTGTCTTGTGAAACTTACGTTCCGCCAACTCCTCCAATAACTTCTGAGCTGATTGGATGAAATGGAAGCTCGCAAATTCCAACCTTGCACACGATTTTGCTATTTAGTAAATACATACTTAAAAAAAAAAAAAACAGGGTAAGAAGCACCCCCAAAACAGGGTACAGAAACATGGATTAAGCAACAATGTAACCAAACTGCAAAAAACGTTGAGAAAAGCTATAATCAATGTTAGAACACTCAGGGGAACTGTCTCCTATGAAGAATTCATGGGGGAAGCCATCGGTCAAGTAAGATCTTACGAAAGCTAATGACATCATATTTTAATTGTTGTTCTTCAACATAAAGCATGATACACTCCCCGTGAAATTTTCCATGACTGATCAACTAACAACATAAAAATCAGACCAAGGCTTTGTCCACTTCTATCAAAAACAGATAAAAACAACAGCATGCAAATGCAAGAAATTATAGCCAGTGGCTTTAACTAGTTATACCAGCATTGATTTCTCTTTCAAACTATATATGGCTACTTGCACCGACGGTCCGACCACATGACAATTTGTTTTCTTGAAGTTTTTCTAACTCAAAAAGTCATCACAACCACGTGCAAAAATATAGCGGCACAATAGTTTTCTTTTGCATTTATATGTCCTTTGTTTGTTATCCATAGGCGGAACATCTTCATTGGTGCAGAAACAAAATAAATAAACTCTTCAACAGGTACATTTCCTATGAAAATCGAAGTAGAACCAAGTTAGACTAGATACGAAGACAGACAGGCCCCCCTTGTGTTGGTAGGATGGACACAGATAGATCACCCTTTTCCTTCTTTATCATGAACAAGGTTTAATAAAAAAAATACAAGACTAAGGCTTACACATCCTAGGCTATTAAACAAACGCAGATGAAAATTACACAGGTAGTTGAGAGTTGTATTCAAAGAGGACCTATAATAAATATATACATGAAATTTACCTTGGCTCCGAATTGAGCTGAGAATCTGGCTGCACGAACACCACCACTTCCGGCCCCTATCACAAACAAATCGAAGTCGTAGTGTGATTCCTCTTGGTTAGATTTTTCCAGCTCCCCATCAATTAGCATCTTCCTTGCCATGATAACTAAACTAAAACCAAACAAGCCAAAAAAATTTAGCAAGAACCAATATAACATCCACATAACTAATTTTCACGTGGCTGCTGAGCAAACGTAGGAAAGCAAAAAGTAATACATGGGGTTCTGATGTTCCTGAAAACTCTTACTTCCTAAAACACATATGGAAGTTTTGAATATTCTGCCTTCAATAGCTCAGTACTACTAAATAATTGACCAAAATGATTCATTTTCTCCCATAGATAAAAAAACAAAAAGGAATTGGATCCTCCCCAGTAACTCTTAGGGACAAGATTGTCCTGTCCGGCCCATATGTGGACCCTTTCCCAGACTTACTTTAGTGATTGGAACCGTTCACTTTTTAGACCTCCTCGAGAAAATCAGCCCCGCCAAAACTTATGCTTATCGTACATCGGTTGATAACTTGATATGTTTCAAAACAAAATTTATGTAGGGAAAAATAGAAAACAATAACGCCTGAAATACTGAATCGGAACCCTGTTCAGAAAACATATCAAAACATATCCGATGAACATGAATTGTTCTCGATGAGGTCTAAAAGATAAACGGTTAAGACCATCAAAGTAGGCCTGAAAAAGGGCCCACAAATGGGCCAGACAGGACCATTTGAGGGACCGGAGAGGCTTCCACTCCACACAAAAAATATTTCCATTTCCCACAGATTCTAAGCAATCAAATGCAGAATTAAACCAAGTTAAATCAAAATGGATCGTAAATGACAGAAGTAATCAATAGGGATCTGATGTTGAAAAACTCTAAACCCACAAAACCAACATAGAAGCTTGGAATATTCAACCTTCACAAGGCTCAAACAAAGCACAACCGACCCATTTTGAATCGATCAAACCAAGCAAAGAATCAAGTTAAGTGGGAATATATATGGGAATTAACGGCAAAACCTTAACCCGGAAAAATTAAATGGAAATGCGTTGTTTAGAATACCTCTGTGAACGTAAAGATCAACTTTCTTATTCTTCAATGATTTTTCTAACCCTTTTCTGAGTCTCTGGTTATGACGAGAGGGGTTACGTAGAAAAGAGTGGTTGATGAAAGAAACAGCCACGACAGAGTTTGAACAAAGTGGGGCAGCTATATGTATATGCACATACGTCAGTGAGATGTAGAGAGAGAGAGAGAGAGAGAGAGAGAGAGGAATAGAGTCCACCTTTAGGGTTCAATACGGAGAGAGAGAGAGAGAGAAGGTACGGGGAAAACGAAGAAGATGGGTTTTTTGGGTATTTCACACGTGTACTGAGATTTGAGAATGTCGGGGAGAACGACGGCCGGCCACAGGGAATCACAGCTCTGTTTTCCTTGAATAAAAGGCTATAATTAATTCAGTTTGGTCCCATCCACAATTTCCTAGGGGTGAGCATGGTCCGGATTGGTTCGGTTTCATAATAAACCAAGAACCAAACCAATACCTACGGATTATGAATTTGGAGAACCAAACCAACCCACAAAAGGCATAAAACCAAACCAATCCAAACCATTAAAATACGGTTCGGTTTCGGTTTTAAACCACGGTTTGCATGTATAGAAATTTAGGGTAATTAGTCTTGGTAGTGAAGGAATTATAGGAATAGGAATTGGAATTGGTTTTCATGTATAGAAATTTAGGAATTGGGCCGTGGAAGTTGACTGATCTGATGATGTTTTTTGTGTATAATAAATTAATAATCACAGGAAATTTGGATTGGGTTTGATATATAGAAGTTTAGCCTAAATTATCTTGGTACGTATGAAAGAAAAAATAAATATTGCGGTGGATTTAATAGGATCAATAAAATTAGGAAAGTAGTTAACAAAGGCTCTCATATTTATTTGACGAATCATAATTAAATTATATATATATATATATATGTATTATAAATCAATAAAATTAGGCTGTGGAAGTTGACTGATCTCGTGATGCTTTTTGTGTATAATAAATTAATAATCATAAGAAATTAGGATTGAGTTTGATATATAGAAATTTAGTCTAAATTATCTTGGTAGGAAAGAAAAAACAAATATTGTGGTGGATTTAATAGGATCAATAAAATTAGGAAAGTAGTTAACTAAGTCTCTCATACTCCCTCCGTCCCTTTTTAAATGTCCTGTTTCGTAACTCCAACTTATTAAAAAGACATCATCATTATACCTTTCACATCAACTTTTTCCTCCACTTTCCCTACTTACCCATCATCATTACACTTTTACTCACTAACTTTTCAAAATGGAATGAGGAAGGGAAAATTTAAAATTTTCCTATCTCGTTATTTAGTTTGGAGAGAAAGATCAGAGAAAATTAGAAATAAAATAAAATTGTGCACAATATAATTTTTCTTCTAATTTTTCCTACTATTCTTTTATCTCGTTTTCCTCAAGTTCCAAAAACAATGTTAGTGCGTATAGCCACTTTCTACTAAAAGACATTATCAATACCAGTATACAAAGGCTCTTCTACATTAACGGTATTTGATTAGAAAAAACAATAGGTGAGAGGTCCGATAATTGAAAAACAAATCATAGTAGTAAATTTTATTCTACCAATTTAATTTTGATGAGATCTTCAAATTTAAGTATATCACTGCATTACCGTATATTTTACTGTCATTTTTAATTTGTCATTTCAACTTTAAACTTAGTCAACTATTTTCAACGAGAAACTTTTATGTATACCGGGATACCACCCTCCTTGGTATCCCCTACGGTCCATTTCGCATTTTCCGGCCATTTTCTGATCATATTTGGATGATCGGCTCCATTCATTTTGTAGAGTTTGACGAGAACCTTATTAAAACCAAAAATTGTGTTCATCGAACTTTAATAGGTATATGATCGGCACACGTGAAAATTGAAGAAAATCAAAACTGAGTCCAAAAACACACTGAATCGGAACCCAGTTTTGATTTTTTTTTTCCCATTTTCATGTGTGCCGATCATGTATCAAATAAAGTTCGATGAACACGATGTTTGGTATGATTATGGTTCTTGTCCAACTCGACAAAATGAACGGATCCGATCATCAAAATGTGATTGAAAATGACCGAAAAATGAGAAACAGACTGGAAGGGGATACCAAGGGGGTTGATATCCCCGGGATACCTAAAAGTTTCTCATTTTGAAGAGTAATACTAGTAATTAAGATTCCATTGAATGTTTCCATATTACAAAACCAAAAAAAAAAACCTAACCAATAGGTCCAATACATCATACTACAGATTTACCCCCCAAAAAAATTACGTCATACTATATATAATTCTAGTTCTAAAATCAAACAAGATATTCCATAACCATAATTAGAAATTCCAACATTATTTTTATTTCCATCTCTCAAGAAGAAAAGTACACTGACGAGGATATTTTCCATCCATTAGAAAAGGAAAACCTCACCTAGTGTAAGCTAGAAAAAGAGGCCACATGAGGCAACGTTCCGTTAAAGGAAATGAGTACATATTTTTATAAATAAATATTTATTTTTAAATTAAAAATAATGTATTATAAAAAATGATCTGTTTTGTAAAACAGAAAATAAATATTTACAAATAAAAACTTTAACGGAACGGGACCAGACTTGGGAGAGCCCTCTGTTCATGGAATCATGTTAGTGTAGTAGTAGTTTTTTCTCTTCTTTTTTCGAAATCGTGTTCATTTGGTATTTTTATAGAGTGTTCTTTAGCACTTTGTAATCCTATTTAAATCTATTGAACATGTCAACGTTGCATTTAAGCCGTGCAAGTGTGTGAGTATAGTTTTCCCGGACTCGGGATGCTGCCGAGCGGCTGATCCGATCGTTCATCTCGGCACGGACGACTCGTATCGAATCTAAGGGCATACAAATCACATACAAATCTATACTGTCCATTGATCGGTTAAGATCCGAATCGTCGATTGTCAAGATGACTGTACCGCTTTTCTGGGTGATTCTAATAAATCCTGCCATGTGATTCTAATAAAATCAAAGTAGTGGATGACAAATTGCGTGCTCATTCCCACCACCATCTTTGACTTGGCAACCATAAAAGGCAAAATCGAGTACGAGTTCATGTTCTATACTTGGAGGTGATAATTTCAATGGTCAATTTACAATCACCTAAATCCAAAAGCCGACACTTGATTTTTTGTTCAATCCTTTAACCGCTGCAGGCTTGCCCAGATGGTTAGAATTTAGACCAGCATTACTGCATTAGGAGGTCTTGAGTTCGAACCTTATTGTGGAGGTTGTAGACTCACGCTGTTGGGGTGATCCCCGAACCCCAATAGCTCTAAGGGGCTTGGCAAAGTGGGCTTGAACGATTGTCCTGCATGAGATCGTATGTTCCGATTTTACGGGGGTCAAACATTTCAAACCCTGGAGCCATTAGAGGGGTTGTCCGATCGTGAAGTTTAGGGTTCCGAAATTAGTCGAGGTGTGCACAAGTTGTTCGGTTATTAAAAAAAGAAGAGGAATAAGAGGTCCCATTATTTGTGCGGTGGAAGGGAATCGATGAGACGAAATCTGTGGTCCATTCGGGCGGTGGTCCAGTGGGACTAGTTGCCGTGGTTGTGTCTTCATCAATTGTGGAATAGGAATCAGCTTTTCCTTTTTCGGAAATTGATAACAGAAAGAAGACAATAATAGTCAAACTCAGAAAAGATCACACTCTCCCATAGAGCTCACCGTCGGTCTCATTTTGATGATCCGAACATTTCAATGGATACGTTCGGACGGGTAAAACATTCGTAAACAAAATTAGCTCAATCGAAACCTAGACCGACGAAATAATGGTTTCAATCATCGTGATAGTACGTTCTGATGCCCGCTCTGTCCGGTTCAAAGAGAAGTGAGAGCCGTTCGCATTACCTGATCAGAAGGGGTGTGTGGCAATAGAAGCACAAAAAGGGACAGGAAAGGTACCAAATCGGATACACCTCAACAAAATTTTGGAAATCTGAAACTCAAGGTCCTTAACAAATAAGAAATATTTCCTGAAAAATTCTTCCATTTTCTTTCCAACCAAATCATTCAAACTCAGGCAGAAATACCACAGCTACAATGAATTCAAGCGAACACCTTCGGTATCACCCAAGGCAAAAGGGGACACCGTGTCCCCCAATCCGATGGCTAAGAGGATGCCATGTAAGCAGATGTTGACCAATTGAGGATGTCATGTAAGCAGATGTTGACCAATTCTGATTGGTCAAACCGGTCATACAATCGGTCATCCAGATTTTGTGTAATACTCCGTAGAACCACTAGGCATAACTAATAGGGGAAAATGGCGTATCATAATTCTAGTGGGCATAAACATGAGCATGACATCTCCATTAACGGGTATAGCAGTAGTATAACAAAAAAAAAGAAAAAGGAATAAGCATAAAGTGCACTAAAGGGCATAACATTACACCATAAAAGCATAACAAAGGCATAACAGTACATAACTTGGCATGACTGGATTTTTTTTTTCTCTTCATATTTGGGTTCAATAAATAGTAGTATTAAGAATTTGTATATAGGTACTGAAATTCACTATTATAGTGATAACTTACGTCTGATAAGTATGTAACGATGAGCAATTTACTTCAATGTGAAGAAGAATTAACTAAAACCCTCCTACGTAAAAGATAGACAGTTTGGATTTTTAAAAAATAGCTGAAACGGTTCTTGAGTGTTGTAGTATAGTACTTTAATGCTCCAAATCCACCGAATGTGTTGAAATCTTGTGGTTGTTTGATAACTGATTATCTCCAAATTCGGCATCAATCCTAGAATCGATAAGATGATGAATCTTAATGGTTTAGATCGGTGATCAGAATAAATTACTTGGTAAGTATCTTTAAATTCTAATCGTTTAACATTATGATTTCCTAAACTTAATGTAGTGCTTTGGTGAAATGTATTGCACTCCAACGACCGCAACACAATGACAATGATCGGGACAATTCATTTTGTTTTGCCTTATGTTGTAGTAAGTCTCATCAATTATTTGGCCTATCGGGTTTTAGGAAGCCCTTCATGTAGATCATCTAGATGAAGAAATTATGAAAAAATGTTATTTTACGTCCGATCAATTGGTAACCAAAACTCGATAGACTTTATCCTCGGTAAGGATGATATTTGTTGTTGCTATTATTCAAAAAATAGACGGTTCTGATGGCCAAAAATTAACTCATGAGGTGCTGTAGTACACTATAAGACTTAAATACATTTGGAAACATCGGAATGGTACCGATCAAGTGGTTTCCAACGTTTGATTATCACCAATTTTTGCACTCATGATAAAGTGGTTTCCAATGTGAAATCCTATATTTCCAGATCGACCAAAAAAATAAAATTGTACCGATAAAGTTTATAATGTAAACTTCATGTTGGTGCAACTGGGCACGTAGAATAATTTCCAAAATTTGAAATTACCACCGTCCGAGTGGAAAAGCAAGAGGTCCACTGTATACTTCTTGGTTGTTATGCAATTTTCCAATGTTATACAATTTTTGCCATTATCTTGAACAGTAAATGCAACGGATGATTTCGTTGTTAGCATTGGTATAATTATTCTCATGAATTTTGGGCTCAATAAACTTTATTAAGGTTTTTTATAGGTACCAAAATTCACTATTAGGGTGATAACTTACGTCCGATGAAGTATGTAACAATGAATGATTTACTTCAATCTAAACAATTATTGACTTAATCTCTCCTACGTAAAAGATAGACGGTTTGGATTTATAAAAAATGGCTTAAACGGTTCTTGAGTAGTGTAGTATAGGACTTTAATGCTCTAGATCCATCGAATGTGTTGCAATCTTGTGGTTGTTTGATATTTGATTATTGCCGATTTTGGCGTCAATTCTAGAATCGATAAGATGTTCAATCTTAACGGTGTAGATCAGTCACGAGAATAAATTACTCACTAAGTACCTTTCAATTCTATACGTTCAACCTTATGGTTTCTAAACTTAAGTCTAATACTTTAGTGAAATGTATTGCACTCCTACGACCGCAATACAATGATAAACGATCGAGACCGTTCACTATTTATATTTTAGTCAGTTTCATCATTTTTTTGGCCTATCGGGTTGAGAAAGCCCCTCATCTAGATGAAAAAATCATGCAAAAAGTGTTATTTTACGTCCGATCAATTGTCTACCAAAACTCGATAGACTTATCCTTGGTAATGATGATATTGTTGAAAAGATAGTCGGTTTTGATGGCCAAAAATTACCTCAGGATGCATTTGAAAACATCGGAATGGTATTGATCAAGTGATTTCCAATGTTTGATTATCACCAATTTTTGCACTCATGATAAAATTGGTAAGATGTGAAATCCTATCTGTCCAGATCGACCAAAAAAAATAAAATTATACCGATAAAGTTCATAATGTAAACTTCATATTGGAACAACTGGGCACATACAATAATTCCCAAATTTTTTTGAAATTCCATGAATTCAAAATTTCAACCGCCAATTTATTTTGTGCCAAGTTGGTCCTTGTTGTCTTCATTGTGGCTATGCCCGTATTGAGCAAAATTGTACACTATTAGAAAACGCATCCTTTAAATGCGCGATGTAGGAGTACCAAAAAATGCATTTTCAGACTGCGTTATTTTCTTCTGCTTGCATGGATTTTGTTGCCATGCAAGTTCCATAAAACGCATTTCGAACGTGCGCGATTGGTATAACGCATTTCGGTAGTGCGCGAGGGCTATTTTTAAAATACGTATCAGAAAGTGGACATTTCGAGAATTCGTTTTGAAAACATGGACAGATCGGCCAAAAACTCTTAAGAAGGTGGAGGTTGTGGTGGTCGATTTGTCGATAAAAAATGTTGTGGTCGATTGCGGAGTTTTTCGCTGATCTGTCCACTAATGGGAAACAAATTGGAGAAATGTCCATATTCTGAAATGTGTTGTGAAAATAGTCCATCATATCGCGCATTTTCAAAATGCATGAAGTCCATCGCGCACATACAAAATACGTTTTACGAAGCATGCGTGGCAACAAAATCCATGCAAGCAAGTGACGCATTCTGAAAATGCGTTTTCTTAATAATAAAAAAAAATATCACGCATATTGAAGATGCGTTATATTGTGAGGTAGAAACTAAACCCTAATAAATGGTTCGCCAGGGGTGTCGAATAAAGGGGCATGAATTCGTAGGATCCATTTCGGATTCTACAAAGATGATTCGAACCACAAGTTATTCTTAAAATATTTTTTATAGATTCTTGTAAAAAATTAGCTTAATCCGATATCCGTAAAGGCTTTTCGGCATTCGTAGGGGCCCTACACATTTTGAAACATCCTACGAATTCTAAAATAGCCCTTATCGGTTCATCTCGACAGGAGGAATCTAAAAAGTTTAAATTTTTATCGGAACCCACAACTTTTTTGAAAAATACCAAAAATAAGTATTAAAAAAATCATTTTTTGATTTATTTTTGTCTTTTTAAAAAAATTATGAGTTTTGACCTAACTTTTTTTACTTTTCCGATTCCTTTTGTCGAGACGAACCAATGAGTTACAAAAATTAGACGCAAAACTAACAAATGGATTTTTTTTGAATAAAAACAAAAAAAAAATTACTCCATACTTTTTAATCCAAACCCACCCGTCTCATTTTGAAAGGATAGCTAAACGGACGCTTGAAGGGGCTAGGAGTTATTTTTCGATTGACCCAAAAAGAAGGGGCTAGGGGTTTAGTCCCTGATGGTTTTACCTAAAAATATAAACGCATCTTCAAGATGCGTGATGCCTCTTCTTTCTTTCTTTCTTTCTTTTTATTTAAGAAATCGCATTTCCAGAATGCGTTACTTGTTCGCGTGAATTTTGTTGCTACGCAAGCTTCGTAAAACGCATTTTGTATATGCAAGATTGACATCACGAATTTTACAAAACGTTTCAGAACATGGACATTTCTTCAATTCGTTTTCCAATAGTGGATAGATCGGCGAAAAACTGGTCGATGGCGCCATGGATATTCGGAACAGAGAGAGAGAGAGAATGTCTAAGTTAAGATTTTTTGGACATGTGTGAGTGGAAGAGTAAAAGGACATGAGATGAAAGCAAGTGCACGGTAGCAGCAGAGAAACTTCCAACTCAGATCCTCTCCACATAACTCTCTCCTCGCATCTACCACACCTTTGCTCCAAAACATGACAACACATTAATGAAATGATCCAATAGTTCAGATTAAAACCAGCAATTCAGATCCCAAATCATTAGCAGATGTCTTTTTGCATATTTGCCCCCTTTTCGGTTTCCAAACTCCTAGTAGTTTTACAAATTGGGGCTAAATCCCAGTTTACACAAGTATATGATAATGGTACCCTCAAAGCGTTCCGGAAAAACGGGTGTGGTGTCCGGGGGGGTGTGGTGTCAGAGGGGGTGGGAAAAGCAATTTACTTTCAAGTCAAAAAATAAAATAAAAATGGTAATGGTACCCTCAAAGCGTTTTCTTCAATTCTCCTGCAAACTTTGGAAAAACCCAAACACACAGCATTTTCTTCAACTCTTTGAATCTTTTTTTTGGGTACATGATTCAATTTTTTCCCCTTATCAGAAAAAGAAAAAGAAAAAGATGCACAGGGTATGAATAGACAATTGGTAGCTTAAAGCCTTCTCTCTGTGCTACGACTCTGAACACAAAGACTTGAAAAACACATCAAATAGAAGGGTAAAACAAGAATGAAATCTTATTATTCTGTGAAAATCAAATGGAGTAAAACAAAAAACCAAATCCTTACGTGATGTATCGAAAAACAAAATCAAATTATAGTAAGCAAAACCCTAATTTTTCCCATAAACAAATACAGACCAAATCAAAGGGAGAGTCGTGAGAGATCAACACATCTTTCCGGAGTTGCTGGACTCTTTGTATGGGAGTTGCCGGACTGATCGTATGGTGGGGCTAGGGTCTTGTCTTCGTGTTTTTTTCCCCAATTCTGGATAGCAATTGGAGAAGACGGAAGAGGTCCTAGTCCCAGAGGAACAAAATGGTATAAACCATGGTTAAAACTAAAAGAGGCATGGTTAAGTTTTTTTTTTTTTTGGTAAGAGTGACCAGTTCTTTAAGTATCAAGTATTATGTAATATTTTAATCAACGGTTGTGACGAATCCGACGGCTGATAAATGGGGTGATACTGTGTCCCCCAGACAAGAGGGGAGACACTCTAGCATCTTCCTGAATTCAAGCCTCCTTTTTCTGGACCATATTTTTGCTATTGAGCATCATGTAATGGGGGCCATGGAGGGCAAAGAGACAGAGAGTGGAAGATTTGGACTATGAACAAACTTGTAAACAAAAGGCTTATGCGATGTAACGATTCACATGGATTAATGGAGAGGACGGAGAGTCCTCTTCTTCCCTTTTAATGCATCGATCCCAACTTCAGGAAACAAGAAAAAGACACAGAAAAAACAAAAGCTATTCACTCGGCAACAGTAAAAGACCAGTCACCGGACTCGCCACCTTTCTTTAGGCCTACACGAGAGTAGTTACTGTTGAGATGGTTTTTGAAAAGCCGGAGCCTGTTATTGGAAAACAAAGGATGCATAAGGACGGCTAGCAGCGAACATGCAAGTTATCCCGGAACCAGCGCTTGCAAGAATCTGGATGCTGTACTAGTAGTAGAAATATAATCAATCGACTGGGAAAGCTCAAAGCCGAACTCAAGTTCATAGTAAAGTCCAACATCATATGAATGAAAATGTTATCAGGAGACTAGGATGAGGCCAGCAATAAAAATCTTTATGGCCTATGGGATCAGATTAATGGATTTGCTCTTAAGGCCGCACTTCAGATAGGAATTATTTGGTTGGCAGTCTACTGTAGTTTCATTTGTCTTAGTTACTTAAGATCGGCATCGGTGACTAACGATTGAGCAAAACTTAACCGACTTGAATGTCATATCCAAATGGTGCATGCATAGAAGCATAACAAGGAAAGGCCCCGTCTCTCCTATTCTTATTTGCTGATATCCTATCGTTTTCTAGCAATATAAGGTTTGTTGCTAAAGGAGGAAAGAAAGTAACAAAACAATGTTTGTATTGCTTTGCTAACCTCTCAAACTCTAGGCCAATGGGCTCTAGTCCAGTTGGCATCTCTTGGACCTCCCCATGTGGGAGGCCGGGGTTTGAGCCCCGTCGTGGGCATTTGGGATTCAGGGCTATGGATAGCCTCTGAAACCCATTGTGGACTAACCTAATAACTCCCCTCTAATCCCCGTTGACAAATACAAAAATTGAAAAAAAAAAACCTCTCAAACTCTAGTTTCTTGATAAAGAAGATTGTGAAACTGCTGCTCCTGCATTCAAATGTATCCATCCATATTGAATCATTGATTGCTATCATGATTTAAATGGTCATGATTGTGTGAAATAAAGGATATAAGGAGGAAGAATATGGGCCTACCATTATTGAAGGAATGGTGCACGAAGTTCATAGTCCTGTTTACAAGAAAGAATTAAGACATCTTCTGGGACCATTTCATTCACCACTCCAACTTCCTGTACTCGACCGACTACCTGAGAATATCAGAAAAAATTCAAAACTTCATAAAATGTAACTCATCCATAGAGTTAGCAAGTATGAAAACACATGGGGTACAACCGTAATAGTAACAAATCCACAGGTAGTATAGTTGAACACTTCATTTAGAGTTCCTTTTTGACAGTGTAACATCATTCCATAAACCACAACTTTTGGAATGTTTCTAGTAGTCTTGCAAATTCATTCAGTATCAAAATCTAACTTGGCCAAATTAGCATCCTACTTTGATCCTCATTGACGTCTTCCAATTCAATCCAGATGTGTGTGAGAGAGAGAGAGTTGAAGATGTGAAAATCGAATATGGTTAGCAGATTAAGTTTCAAATGACTGAGTTTCCAAATCATGATCTTCATCCATTTGAAGTCGTTACAGAAGCCGATCCTTCACCTGATTGGTGCCATGGAAAGGACATATGAGCAAACAAATACACAAAAATTAGCATTACGATTGACGCAATCACAAGATTGACAGAAATGATTCATTGTTACTTCAAAAGTAACAACGACTCTATGACCCTTTTGGGAAGCAGCAAACGGATTATGGTTACCAGATTAAGTTTCAAATGACTGAGTTTCCAAATCACGATCTTCATCCATTTGAAGTCGTTACAGAAGCCGATCCTTCACCTGATTGGTCCCATGGAAATGACATATGAGAAAATAAATACACAAAAATTAGCATTACGATTGACACAATCACAAGATTGACAGAAATGATTCATTGTTACTTCAAAAGTAACAACGACTCTACGACCCTTTTGGGAAGCAGCAAACGGATTATGCATACTCTCAAGGGCTGGTAAAGGAATTCCATAAAAACATAGATGCAAGCAATGGCATAGCTGGTTTATACCTCTAGAAGGGGATGTCTTCTAGCATGGGCCAATGAAACTGACATGCTTAAGCCAATTCCCATTTCCTTTTTGGCATCCCTCAGGTTGTAATTCTTGTCATTGATAAAACAGCTTGCTTGGCCACATCTATCAAGCCATAATTGTGTCACTATTAGTTTACCAAGAGCAATGGATTCCAACATATTCCTGTCTGCCCAAATCTATCAGCTATAAATTGTGTAGCATCTGAGCAACATGTTACTACAAAGCTACCTAGTCGTGCCAAAACCTGCGGGGAAACAAAAAGCTTCAGTGAAGGAAAAATCTAAAGCTGACATTTTGTTGATTTGGGAGCAGAAAAGTGACAAAAGAAAAAAGAAGATGGAAACCTTCTTTTTTTTTTGCTGTTTAATTCTATCATAATCCAAGTTTTTGTTGAACAAGACACGGACGTTTGCCATGCCTCTTCGTCGTCTCAAATCTTTTGATCTAACATATCGTAGTGATTCAGAAACCCTAAGCTAATAAGCTCTTTCATTAGGAGGAATCTGGAAAGCTGTCTAGTTAACAGTATTACCAAAAGGCTCAGTACTTCGATCCTAGTTGGCTTCATTGCCAGTCCAAAGTTTGAGACATTTGAGAAATCTGTTAAATTTTCATGAAGGGGGGCCATGACAATGGCTATGAACCAATACGACTAGCAACCATTCTCGATTCGGGTCCATTTTGTTTCACAAAAGAAAGTGGGGAAAAAGAAACATAACGAATCTTCAATAATTTCTTCCATGCTTTCCACCAGCAGGAAGGAAAAGGTCAAGATTATGTGAATTGAGCATCTTTCCCTGAACATATTCCAGCTAAGGAATAAGAGGAAAAAATGTCAAACAATGCTAAATGCTTCCAAGGTATATTGCTGAAATGATTTCTCTGCCCGTCCTATCATTCTTTCAACAACCAAAAGAAAAAGACTGAAAGAGTCAAATTTATGAAGAAGAATAAAAAACAAAAACGCTGCACATTGGAAGAATGACACAAGTTGTCAAGGCTACAAATAGGTAACATTATGGCTTCTCTCATATAACACTCTCCCGTGCCACACATGCACACGTGAATCATAACTACTACAAATACTCGCTATCGATAGCTAACCAATAGATTGGCTGTTGGAACGAAATACGGTGATAAACGAGCACCCTATTCGCCTAGAATGTACTGGCAGAACTCCATCAATAATTTGAATTTTAAAAATTCAGCATCCGATAGAGTGCCTTGCAATTTTCCCACCTTAAACACCATTGATCACCACTCTAAAAAAGACCAAGAAAGCTTCAGAACATACCCATCACCCAACCATAGAAGACTATTCTGCATAGCAAAAGTTACCTCTCAAAAAAAACTTTCTTGTACTCATTTCCTAGTTTTCTGAGCATCCAAACATGGCCACTAGTGAAACTACCTGCAAGTTCCTCAAGTTTGAAGAAGCTATGGCCAGTGGTGCAAGAAGGAATCAAGTAGAGCACTTAGAAGAAGTTCGTAGCGATCAATTCATTTGTCTGCTGTCAGGTATTGCCATTCTTGAGGGAAAAACCATAGGCCGAAAAGCGGGTTCCTTCAGAAGCCAAAACGTCAAACAGGTGGGAGGCATAAAACTTGCATCAATTTCTAACACTGTTAAATCCATATATACAAAAACACAAAACCTGCAAAGCTTTAGTTTAAGAAATATTGTACGTACCTCACATTCTTGGCTTCAGATGCGGGTCGGGGGTCGGGACTGTAGAGAGAGAAGGGTGAGAGAGAGAGAGACGATGGATTTGCAATGTTATATAACGAACTACGACCAAAAAGCCTACGAGAAAAACCAGTTTTTTGAGGTTGTAATCAAGTGTGCTTAGCTTTCTTTATTTCATTTTCTTTCGTGATATATCTTCTTCGATTAAATAGCAATTGGTACTCGATCGACTTGATATCATACAAAATTATTCTAATTAACAAGTTATACAATGCGGACGAATCGATCATCAAATTGATTCCAAAGTAAGGTCGAAAATTGCCAAAAACAGCGGAGAAACCTCCCACCCGATTGTAATCAAACTCACCTTCTATAAGGGTTGCGATCAAGTGTGCTCAGCACAATTTTTTTCAATTTTTTTTGAAATATATCTTCTTTGATTAAATGCATTAGGTACTCGATCGACTTGATATTTTACAGAATCATTTTAATCGATAATTTCTACAATGTGGACGAATCGGATAATTAAATTAGCTCATAAATAAGTTTGAAAATTGCCAAAAACCTTCTTCTTGACACTTCGCAGGTGGAAGCTGAGAAGTCTCTCCAATACCAAACTCGCGTTTCATACACCCGCGTTATGTATATTTAGCACAATAACGCTATTCGCATTCACGGAGCACGCTTTCCTTAGAACATGTACAAATACTGGATATTTTAATTTTGTGTTTAAAGATTTTCCTCCTCGATTCACTCCCTGAATGGCTGAATCCATGCTTGCTCAGAAGAACTCGATAATTTCATAAAGTCCTCAGATGATTTTCACGAATGCTAAATCAAGGCCTCCCCCCCGATGGCTTTATCCTCCCCACGGCTGTCAAGGCCCGCACTGTGTCGGACTCCGGGCTCAATTCAGATCCCTTTATTTAGTTGTCCTTGGTTAGTATGTATGTCAAATGCAGTGAATTAAAGGATGCCCGTACACTGCTCGATGCAATGTCTGAACCAAACGTGATTTCTTGGAGTGCTTTAGTTTCAGGGAATGCTCAGCTAGCCAGCAGCCACCAGGACATGTAAGTGAGGCAAAATAGGTCTTTGAGGACATGGAGAACAAAGGACTGCCGACTTGTAATTCGTATATTGTGAACTCATTCCGATTTTGTTTCTTGATCGAAATAGTTCAAATTGTAGATCTTGTCAAGAAGATAAACTTTGTGAAAGATCGTTCTAATCGAATGTTGATCAGTACATAATCGGAGATAGATTTGGCCATACTGGATCAAACCCCATTTTTAATATGGGGAGGCTACCAAACGAGATTTTTCAATCACTCACGGGTCATGAAATTTCTGCTCCATTGCAATTCAGGTAGGTAACTAAGCTTTTGTTATTGACATATTCCTTCGGTAGGGTCCTTTGCACTTGCTCTCAATCTTCGCTTTATGCTTGCGCTCTCGCGAATTGTTGTAGATTGGAATATTTTTGGAAGACTCTTTCCTTCTCGTGCTTCTGCTCACGCAAGCGCCTGCGAATTATGTGACTTATAGGTTGCGAGCACTGGTTTTTGGCAGAGATTACGGGATCTTAGAATGCAAAAGGTTGCTTTCAGATTAGAATGATTCCTTGGATATACCTTTCAACTTCCAGTTTTCCTTCAACATGAGTAATACTAGTAGAACAATGCAGAAGAAAAAAAGGAGAGTAAAGCCTTCATGAATCATGTGGTGCAGTGTATGAACCATTCAATATAGAATTGTGTCTTGATTTTGACTTACCAGAGAAAGATAGGGGAATACCTTGATTTTTCCCCTAAAATTATACGTCTATGCTTGCCGGCTCGGACTTGAGAAAATTTTCCTGTTCTTTCTCAATTACCTAGAAGTATGTATTCACAAGTATGATGGATGGTACCTGAATTTCCGGCATATCACATTTTCCATTGGGACTTAGAAATAGCTTGTTCGTTTCTAGCTATTAGTAGCTTATGCTTGAGCAACCAAGGGGTAAATGCATTGCAAGAGCAGCTATAAACTACTCCGCCTCTCTCCGTGGCATCTGATTAATGAGACAACCTAATAATACTCGACTGCTCCTCGCAACTTTTTAAGCTTTGAATGCAGGAAATCCGAAATATTTGATAGCCTCCTATACAAGGTTTGATGTTTTATTTATCTTCACTTTGTTTTAACATGCCCATATTTCACTGACATCTAATACACCGTGGAATGTAAAATGCCGCAGTTTGTGCCTTTTTGTTTCCAAATTCCTTGTGTTGTATGTTGAGGTTTGGAGTGGATTATAATCATTGATGAAGAGGGTGATATGTTGAAAGAGTTGAGAAATGATTGTGGTGATGAGGTCCACAAGGCTGTAGCCAACTGATTGTTGGAAATCAACAACTGCAATCCAAGTGGGATGTATCCGATTCCTGAAATATGGAATCCAAAGGAGGGAAGAAAAGCAAGTCTGAAAGAGATCATCAATTACGTAATGAAGCAGTGGAAGTCTAACATGCGTAAGAGGAAATCCGGCCAACAATCGCTTGGGCTCCCACAACCGTAAGTATTATTCTTTCAGACTGTAAAGTCTATATATGCATGTTAAAAATATATTCTGCTGTTGCTATTGTCAAACCCTCCTTTCTTTTCTTGAGATACAGCTCCCGAAATAAAAACCAGGAAAATCGAGTGCCTGTACATGGGAGCAGAAATATTTTGGTCCGGTTTAAGGCGTGTTGGCTTAAAATTGGTGACTCCCTAAAAGTTTTTAATTGTAAAGCAATATCCGCATCAGTTGTGAGTGGTCAATGTGGTACACTTCCACCAGGAAATAAAACAATTTCAGCTGGTTGAGCTAAGCTTCTTAAGTTGTTCTCCTCCTGCTCTCACTTTTGTTTTCTCCATGTGAATCCTTGTCGACTGAATATTTACTATTGGACACCATACTCATGGCTGTCGACCAATTTTATCATGATATACAAGGCTGTAGGGGGATATATAACAGTTCCTGTTACATTGATTTTAATGCATAACCCACTGTTAGGCTGAATGGAAAAGAGACATTAGCAACCTGCAACAAGAATGCATCGCGTCAACTAAACCAAAATTACTTCTGTTTGTTAGTATACAAGCACTTAAAAATATCATCTCCTTTGTTTCAAGGACTCTTTGAAATGTATGAATTTCCCGTGTCGGACACTCGAAAGGGTGTGGAATGTGACTGACACTTTGCTTAGATGCTGACCTTGCAAACATATTTAGCGTTGTTAGTCTATTTCGAAACTATGTGTAAGGCTCTTATATGCATTAAATGATCATTGACACCATGTAAGCACAATTTACCTTGCAAAATGAAAGAAAGATGTTGAAGAAATAATTTTGCAGAGTTGTAGTGGCCTTGAGAATGAATTAGACGACTTTGTCTATTAGACACATACCCTTGACCGTATTGTACCTAAGTCGATGTAACATAGGGCTCGTCAAAGTAATAACAAAAAATTTGTGTTATGCAGGTGCTGAAGGTACTAACTCAAGTTTTGTATAGCGTTAAGCGTTATTTTGTTCAAAATTTTCTGCGATGTTTTGCTGGTTGGGGAAGTCTAAGTGAGCAACAACTAGCTAGTAACCAAATAAAACATCTAGTAAAATGTATGTATATTTTGGCTTGTCCTTGTGTCCGTAAGATGGAGATTTAATGAATCCGATACTTAGACACACTCCCACGTCCGACTCCCGTACCCGAGCCGTATGTAAGTTAGATATTATGGCTTTTAGATAGGTCCTTGGTGAGCTTCTTGGACTTTCCATACAACGTATGGTCTATCTTGTTTTTTTTTTTTTTTGGGTATGATATGTTGTATATGATCATTGCCTATGTTGCCAGGTTATGCCCTAGCTCCAGGTATGCCGCCAATGATGGTGCCACCAGGTACTGCTCCGATGCCTGGCCAATTTAATGGTCTCCTAAGACCTCCAACAATGAGTGACCCCGTAGCAGTTTTGAGGACCAGGTTAAGTTCATTGCCTATCTTCAAGTGTAGATTTTGATAGTTTCAACATTGATGCTGCGTGGCTTGGTTCTTGGAGAAAAGGTTAAGGCCTCTCATCAGAACTTCATTGCTCCTGCTTCTTGGAGGATTCATAAGAGAGTTTTTGACCCTTGATTGTCTTGGGTCTGTTGGTTTTCTTGTCTGTTTTTTCTTACAAGTTAAGTTTGACTCTGTAAACTTCTGTCAGGTTTAATTCCTGACTGCGTTTGTGGTTTGTTTGCTTTATACAGATTTCAGTTTACCAAAATAAAACATGGATGCTCAATCTCCTTAGCCTAATCATTAGTATATTAAAATAAGTTTTTGCTGAATCTCCTTGGGCTAATCATTAGTATATTAAAAGCTGATGAAAATTTTCTCAAGTCCCAATAACTTCTTCTGAGTGCTCTACATGTTTCTTGATTCCTTCTTGCACCACTGGCCATAGCTTCTTCAAACTTGAGGAACTTGCAGGTAGTTTCACTAGTGGCCATGTTTGGATGCTCAGAAAACTAGGAAATGGTTGGGTGATGGGTATGTTCTGAAGTTTTCTTGGTCTTTTTTGTTAGTATTATGGAATAAAGACTTTTCCCGTGGAGTTAGGTTGGAACTCGATTGAACAAATGACAAAACTAACTGGAAGTCCTTAAAGAAAATGAGAATATCATGAAGAAGAAGAAGCAGAAGAATAGAAAACAAAAACGCTGCACATTGGAAGAACGACACAAGTTGTCAAGGCTACAAATTTGACTCTCTTTTTAGGGGTTAAGAACGGCAAATTTGACACAAGTTGAAAACAGAAAGAAGACAATAATAGTCAAACTCAGAAAAGATCACACTCTCCCATGAGCTCACCATCGGTCTCATTTTGATGATTCAAACATTTCAATGGAAACATTCGGACGGGTAAAACATTGATAAATAAAATTAGCTCAATCGGAACCTAGACCGACGAAATAATGGTTTCAATCATCGTGATAGTACGTTCTGATGCCCGCTCTGTCCGATTTAAAGAGAAGCGCGAGCTATTCGCATTACCTGATCAGAAGGTGTGTGTGGCAATAGAAGCACAAAAAGGGACAGGAAAGGTACCACCGTACCAAATCAGATACACCTCAACAAAATTTTGGAAATCTGAAACTCAAGGTTCTTAACAAATAAGAAATGTTTCCCAAAAAATTCTTCCATTTCCTTTCCAACCAAATCACTCAAACTAAGGCAAAGAAATACCACAACTACAATGAATTCAAGCCTCCTTTTTCTGGACCATGTTTTTGCTATTGAGCATCACGTAATGGGGGCCATGGAGGGCAACGAGACAGAGAGTGGAAGATTTGGACTATTCAACAAACTTGTAAACAAAAGGCTTATGCGATGTAACGATCCACATGGATTAATGGAGAGGACGGAGAGTCCTCTTCTTCCCTTTTAATGCATCGATCCCAACTTCAGGAAACAAGAAAAAGACACAGAAAAAACAAAAGCTATTGACACAGCAACAGTAAAAGACCAGTCACCGGACTCGCCACCTTTCTTTAGGCCTACACGAGAGTAGTTACTGTTGAGATGGTTTTTGAAAAGCCGGAGCCTGTTATTGGAAAACAAAGGATGCATAAGGATCGCTAGCAGCGGACATGCAAGTTATCCCGGAACCAGCGCTTGCAAGAGATTTGGATGCTGTACTAGTAGTAGAAATATAATCAATCGACTGGGAAAGCTCAAAGCCGAACTCAAGTTCATAGTAAAGTCCAACATCATATGAATGAAAATGTTATCAGGAGACTAGGATGAGACCAGCATTAAAAATCTTTATGGCCTATGGGATCAGATTAATGGATTTGCTCTTAAGGCTGCACTTCAAATAGGAATTATTTGGTTGGCAGTCTACTGTAGTTTCATTTGTCTTAGTTACTTAAGATCGGCATCGGTGACTAACGATTGAGCAGAACTTAACTGACTTGAATGTCATATCCAAATGGTGCATGCATAGAGGCAAAACAAGGAAAGGCCCCGTCTCTCCTATTCTTATTTGCTGATATCCTATCGTTTTCTAGCAATATAAGGTTTGTTGCTAAAGGAGGAAAGAAAGTAACAAAACAATGTTTGTATTGCTTTGCTAACCTCTCAAACTCTAGGCCAATGGGCTCTAGTCCAGTTGGCATCTCTTGGTCCTCCCCATGTGGGAGGCCGGGGTTTGAGCCCCGTCGTGGGCATTTGGGATTCAGGGCTATGGATAGCCTTTGCAACCCATTGTGGACTAACCTAATAACTCCCCTCTAATCCCCGTTGACAAATACAAAAATTGAAAAAAAAAAAACCTCTCAAACTCTAGTTTCTTGATAAAGAGGATTGTGAAACTGCTGCTCCTGCATTCAAATGTATCCATCCATATTGAATCATTGATTGCTATCATGATTTAAATGGTCATGATTGTGTGAAATAAAGGATATAAGGAGGAAGAATATGGGCCTACCATTATTGAAGGAATGGTGCACGAAGTTCATAGTCCTGTTTACAAGAAAGAATTAAGACATCTTCTGGGACCATTTCATTTACCACTCGAGCTTACTGTACTCGACCGACCACTTGAGAGTATCAGAAAAACTCAAAAACTTCATAAAATGTAACTCATCCATAGAGTTAGCAAGTATGAAAACACATGGGGTACAACCGTAATAGTAACAAATCCACAGGTAGTATAGTTGAACACTTCATTCAGAGTTCCTTTTTGACAGTGTAACATCATTCCATAAACCACAACTTTTGGAATGTTTCTAGTAGTCTTGCAAATTCATTCAGTATCAAAATCTAACTTGGCCAAATTAGCATCCTACTTTTGATCTTCATTGACGTCTTCCAATTCAATCCAGATGTGTGTGAGAGAGAGAGAGTTGAAGATGTGAAAATCGAATATGGTTAGCAGATTAAGTTTCAAATGACTGAGTTTCCAAATCATGATCTTCATCCATTTGAAGTCGTTACAGAAGCCGATCCTAGCCTTCACCTGATTGGTGTCATGGAAACGACATCTGAGCAAACAAATACACAAAAATTAGCATTAGGATTGACGCCATCACAAGATTGACAGAAATGATTCATTGTTACTTCAAAAGTAACAACGACTCTACGACCCTTTTGGGAAGCAGCAAACGGATTATGGTTACCAGATTAAGTTTCAAATGACTGAGTTTCCAAATCACGATCTTCATCCATTTGAAGTCGTTACAGAAGCCGATCCTTCACCTGATTGGTCCCATGGAAATGACATATGAGCAAATAAATACACAAAAATTAGCATTACGATTGACACAATCACAAGATTGACAGAAATGATTCATTGTTACTTCAAAAGTAACAACGACTCTACGACCCTTTTGGGAAGCAGCAAAAGGATTATGCATACTCTCAAGGGTTGGTAAAGGAATTCCATAAAAACATAGATGCAAGCAATGGCATAGCTGGTTTATACCTCTAGAAGGGGATGTCTTCTAGCATGGGCCAATGAAACTGACATGCTTAAGCCAATTCCCATTTCCTTTTTGGCATCCCTCAGGTTGTAATTCTTGTCATTGATAAAACAGCTTGCTTGGCCACATCTATCAAGCCATAATTGTGTCACTATTAGTTTACCAAGAGCAATGGATTCCAACATATTCCTGTCTGCCCAAATCTATCAACTATAAATTGTGTAGCATCTGAGCAACATGTTACTACAAAGCTACCTAGATCGTGCCAAAACCTGCGGGGAAACAAAAAGCTTCAGTGAAGGAAAAATCTAAAGCTTACATTTTGTTGATTTGGGAGCAGAAAAGTGACAAAAGAAAAATGAAGATGGAAACTTTTTTTTTTTGCTGTTTAGTTCTATCATAATCCATGTTTTTGTTGAACAAGACACGGACGTTTGCCATGCCTCTTCGTCGTCTCAAATCTTTTGATCTAACATATCGTAGTGATTCAGAAACCCTAAGCCAATAAGCTCTTTCATTAGGAGGAATCTGGAAAGCTGTCTAGTTAACAGTATTACCAAAAGGCTCAGTACTTCGATCCTAGTTGGCTTCATTGCCAGTCCAAACTTTGAGACATTTGAGAAATCTGTTAAATTTTCACGAAGGGGGGCCATGACAGTGGCTATGAACCAATTCGACTTGCAACCATTCTCGATTCGGGTCCTTTCTGTTTCACAAAAGAAAGTGGGAAAAAAGAAACATAACGAATCTTCAATAATTTCTTCCATGCTTTCCACCAGCAGGAAGGAAAAGGTCAAGATTATGTGAATTGAGCATCTTTCCCTGAACATATTCCAGCTAAGGAATAAGAGGAAAAAAATGTCAAACAATGCTAAATGCTTCCAAGGTATATTGCTGAAATGATTTCTCTGCCCGTCCTATCATTCTTTCAACAACCAAATGAAGAAGACTATTCTGCATAGCAAAAGTTACCTCTCAAAAAAAACTTTCTTGTACTCATTTCCTAGTTTTCTGAGCATCCAAACATGGCCACTAGTGAAACTACCTGCAAGTTCCTCAAGTTTGAAGAAGCTATGGCCAGTGGTGCAAGAAGGAATCAAGAAACTTGTAGAGCACTCAGAAGAAGTTCGTAGCGATCAATTCATTTGTCTGCTGTCAGGTATTGCCATTCTTGAGGGAAAAACCATAGGCCGAAAAGCGGGTTCCTTCAGAAGCCAAAACGTCAAACAGGTGGGAGGCATAAAACTTGCATCAATTTCTAACGCTGTTAAATCCATACAAAATCAAAAACCTGCAAATTTTTAGTTTAAGAAATATTGTACGTACCTCACATTCTTGGCTTCAGATGCGGGTCGGGGGTCGGGTCTGTAGAGAGAGAAGGGTGAGAGAGAGAGACGATGAATTTGCAATGTTATAACGACCAAAAAGCCTACGAGAAAAACCAGTTTTTTGAGGTTATAATCAAGTGTGCTTAGCTTTCTTTTTTTCATTTTCTTTCGTGATATATCTTCTTCGATTAAATACCAATAGGTACTCGATCGACTTGATATCATACAAAATTATTCTAATTAACAAGTTATACAATGTGGACGAATCGATCATCAAATTGATTCCAAAGTAAGGTCGAAAATTGCCAAAAACAGCGGAGAAACCTCCTACCCGATTGTAATCAGACTCACCTTCTATGAGGGTTGCGATCAAGTGTGCTCAGCACAATTTTTTTCAATTTTTTTTGAAATATATCTTCTTTGATTAAATACATTAGGTACTCGATCAACTTGATATTTTACAGAACCATTTTAATCGAAAATTTCTACAATGTGGACGAATCGGATCATTAAATTAGCCCATAAATAAGTTTGAAAATTGCCAAAAACCTTCTTCTTGACACTTCGCAGGTGGAAGCTGAGAAGTCTCTCCAATACCAAACTCGCGTTTCATACACCCGCGTTATGTATTTACCGACTTTTTTTTATTCTTCCTAAAACCGTGTATCCCGAACACGATTTCGGCACGATGCAAACGTTCAACGCAAGAGGTTTCGCCAACACGAACCTCGCGTTCACGGAGCACGCTTTCCTTAGAACATGTACAAATACTGGATATTTTGAATTTCGTGTTTAAAGATTTTCCTCCTCGATTCACTCCCTGAATCCTCAGATGATTCAGGGAGTCAGAAGAACTCGATAATTTCATACAAGTCCTCAGATGATTTTCACGAATGCTAAATCAAGGCCTCCCCCCGATGGCTTTGTCCTCCCCACGGCGGTCAAGGCCCGCACTGCTCTCTATCTGATGTCAAAGCTGGACGGCAGGTTTATGGCATTGCGTCGGACTCCGGGCTCGATTCAGATCCCTTTGTTTAGTCGTCCTTGGTAAGTATGTTTGTCAAATGCAGTGAATTAAAGGATGCCCGTACACTGCTCGATGCAATGTCTGAACCAAACGTGGTTTCTTGGAGTGTTTTAGTTTCAGGGAATGCTCGGCTAGCCAACAGCCACTAGGCACTAGGATATGTAAGTGAGGCAAGAGAGGTCTTTGAGGACGTGGAGAACAAAGGACTGCCGACTTGTAATTGGTAAATTGTGAACTCATTCCGATTTTGTTTCTTGATCGAAATAGTTCAAATTGTAGATCTTGTCAAGAAGATAAACTTTGTGAAAGATCGTTCTAATCGAATGTTGATCAGTACATAATCGGAGACGATAGGAGTGAATTTATCTTTATGAAAATAGTTTTGGCCAAACTGGATCAAACCCCATTTCGAATATGGGGAGGCTACAAAACGAGATTTTTCTATCACTCACGGGTCATGAAATTTCTGCTCCATTACAATTCAGGTACGTAATTAAGCTTTTGTTATTGACATAATCCTTTGGTAGGATCCTCTTTGCACTCGCTCTCAATCCTCGCTTTATGCTTGTGCTCTTGCGAATTGTTGTAGATTGGAATGTTTTTGGAAGACTCTTTCACGCTCGTGTTTCTGCTTAGGCAAGCGCCCACACATTATGTGACTTATAGGTTGCGAGCACTGGTTTTTGGTAGAGATTACGGATCTTAGAATGCTAAAGATTGCTTTCAGATTAGAATGATTCCTTGGATATACCTTCCAACTTCCAGTTTTCCTTCAACATGAGTAATACTAGTAGAACAATGCAGAAGAAAAAAAGGGAGGGTAAAGCCTTCATGAATCATGTGGTGAAGTGTATGAACCATTCAATATAGAATTGTGTCTTGATTTTGACTTACCAAAGAAAGAGGGGAATACCTTGATTTTCCCCCTAAAATTATACGTCTATGCTCGCCGGCTCGCACTTGAGAAAATTTTCCTGTTCTTTCTCAATTACCCTGAAGTATGTATTCGTAAGTATGATGGATGGTACCTGAATTTCAGGCATATCACATTTTCCATTGGGACTTAGAAATAGCTTATTCGTTTCTAGCTATCAGTAGCTTATGCTTGAGCAACCAAGGGGTAAATGCATTGCAAGAGCAGCTACAAACTACTCCACCTCTCTCCGTGGCATCTGATTAATCAACTTTTTAAGCTTTGAATGCAGGAAATCCGAAATATTTGATAGCCTCCTATACAAGGTTTGATGTTTTATTTATCTTCACTTTGTTTTAACATGCCCATATTTCACTGACATCTAATACACCGTGGAATGTAAAATGCCGCAGTTTGTGCTTTTTCATTTCCAAATTCCTTGTGTTGTATGTTGAGGTTAATTTGGAGTGTGGATTATAATCATTGATGAAGAGGGTGATATGTTGAAAGAGTTGAGAAATGATTGTGGTGATGAGGTCCACAAGGCTGTAGCCAACTGATTGTTGGAAATCAATCCAAGTGGGATGTATCCAGTTCCTGAAATATGGAATCCAAAGGAGGGAAGAAAAGCAAGTCTGAAAGAGATCATCAATTATGTAATGAAGCAGTGGAAGTCTAAAAAGCGTAAGAGGAAATCCGGCCAACAATCGCTTGGGCTCCCACAACCGTAAGTATTATTCTTTCAGACTGTAAAGTCTATATATGCATGTTAAAAATTTATGCTGCTGGTGCTATTGTCAAACCCTCCTTTCTTTTCTTGATACAGCGCCCAAAATAAAAACCAGGAAAATCGAGTGCCTGTACATTGGAGCAGAAATATTTTGGTCCGGTTTAAGGCGTGTTGGCTTAAAACTGGTGACTCCCTAAAAGTTTTTAATTGTAAAGTAATATCCGCATCAGTTGTGAGTTGTCAATGTGGAACACTAATTTCAGCTGGTTGAGCTAAGCTACTTAAGTTGTTCTCCTCCTGCTCTCACTTTTGTTTTCTCCATGTGAATCCTTGTCGACTGAATATTTACTATTGGACACCAAACTCATGGCTGTCGACCAATTATATCATGATATACAAGGCTGTAGGGGGATATTTAACAGTTCCTGTTACATTGATTTTAACGCATAACCCACTGTTAGGCTGAACAGAAAAAAGACATTAGCAACCTGCAACAAGAATGCATCGCATCAACTAAACCAAAATTACTTCTGTTTGTTAGTATACAAGCACGAAAAAATATCATCTCCTTTGTTTCAAGGACTCTTTGAAATGTATGAATTTCCCGTGTTGGACACTCGAAAGGGTGTGGAATGTGACTGACACTTTGCTTAGATGCTTACCTTTCAAACATATTTAGCGTTGTTAGTCTATTTCGAAACTATGTGTAAGGCTCTTATATGCATTAAATGATCATTGACACCATGTAAGCACAATTTACCTTGCAAAATGAAAGAAAGATGTTGAGAAATAATTTTGCAGAGTTGTAGCGGCCTTGAGAATGAATTAGACGACTCTGTCTATTAGACACATACCCTTGACCGTATTGTACCTAAGTCGATGTAACATAGGGCTCATCAAAGTAATAACAAAAATTTTGTGTTATGCAGGTGCTGAAGGTACTAACTCAAGTTTTGTATAGCGTTAAGCTTTATTTTGTTCAAAATTTTCTGCGTCGTTTTGCTGGTTGGAGAAGTCTAAGTGAGCAACAACTAGTAACCAAATAAAACATCTAATAAAATGTATTTATATTTTGGCTTGTCCTTGTGTTCGTAAGATGGAGATTTAATGAATCCGACACTTAGACACACTCCCACGTCCGACTCCCATACCCGAGCCGTATGTAAGTTAGATATTATGGCTTTTAGATAGGTCCTTGGTGAGCTTCTTGGACTTTCCATACAACGTATGGTCTATCATATATATTTTTTTTGGTATGATGTGTTGTATATGATCACTGCCTATGTTGCCAGGTTATGCCCTAGCTCTAGGTATGCCACCAATGATGGTGCCATCAGGTACTGCTCCGATGCCTGGTCAATTTAATGGTCTCCCAAGACCTCCAACAATGAGTGTCCCCGCAGCAGTTCTGAGGACCAGAATGATCCCTCCTACCGCAAGTGTTGCCGCCTTAATGTCACCCCAGTTACTTATCGGATGAGTTCATTGCCATCTTCAAGTGTATATTTTGATAGTTCCAACATTGATGCTGCTTGGCTTGGTTCTTGGAGAAAAGGTTAAGGCCTCTCATTAGAACTTCGTTGCTCCTGCTTCTTGCCGGATTCATAAGAGAGTTTTTGACCCTTGATTGTCTTGGGTCTGTTGGTTTTCTTGTCTCTGTTTTCTTACAAGTTAAGTTTGAGTCTGTAAACTTCTGTCAGGTTTAATTCCTGACTGCGTTTGTGGTTTGTTTGCTTTATAAAGATTTCAGTTTACCAAAATAAAACATGGATGCTCAATCTCCTGAGGCTAATCATTAGTATATTAAAATAAGTTTTTGCTTTTGAATCTTGTATACTCTTAACTGTTTTTGAACTTGTGACATTACCACATATGTGGAAGACATAGAAATCATTACTTATCTTATCGGGTGATTTTGGTTCGAATATGAGCTGAATGCAAGGTTTATAAGAGGAAGTTGTTCTAATGTGCAAGGGCCTGTGTTCCATAGCTTCGTTTATTTCAGTTGGTGGGCAATTAGGAAAATTGTCCTGCCTGCTTCTTGTATTTAACTTGTCTGGAAAAATCTGAGTGGACAATTGAAAATCATGTTTAAAAAATCAGCGTTAAAGCTGTTAAAACTTTTGTAGCCTAGGTTTCGAAATTCAGCTGTTAAATTAGAAATCAGTGAGATCCGAAATTAAGCTGGGGTGGATTTGGAAATTGTCTGCAAAATGGGCACCATTTCGGAAACCATACGGTGATCTCACGTGAGCCAATGATACTGTGAGTAGACTAGTGTTGGGAACATAAATGAACAAGGGAGTCCCGATTAAAGATCTAATTGGTACACACATCTTTCTGAAAGCCCACTATATCCGTGTGGTGCAATATGGTCTGGGAGAGACTAATTTGGAAGCTTGAATGTAACAATCAGGGAAACCTTTGAGAGGACACAAACTGGCACTCCTTCAATAAAAATATCAAGATTTTTACCAGCCGAGCTACCCTTTGGGTTGTGCACACATAGGAAATGACGAGCCTTACACAACACAATCAACAAGAAAATCGATATGGCTATATCAGCAAGTAAATATCCTCGTTGATTAATTGCTACTGATGGTAATCCATGATTTATAGTCAACATCTTCAATGACTGGATAGTGTTTATATACAAAAAAAATTAGCCACTAGCCACCACAATCACCAAACTCGTCGCTATGTTTAAGTGTTAACGCTGTGTCCTGAACACACAGCTACAGGAAGAGACCGTTCACCACTTTTCTTCAGAGCAGTTACTGTTGGAATGGTTCTTGAAAGCCGGTGCCTGTTATTGGAAAACAAAGCATGCATAAGCAACACTAGCTTGCAAGTTGCAAGAGATCTGGATTCTGTAATAGTCCTAGGAAATAATACAACCGCATGTGACATGCCAAAGCCTAAGTGAAGCATTAAACTCAGCTTATGATAAATGGTTCCACTTTGGCACCTCAATGACCCATATACTTAAATTCAGCATTTTTTGAACCATATGGCTATGCTTATCTTCCAAGGTTACTTATTTGGAGACTACAATGAGACCCATGTGAAAAATCTTATCGTCTATTGGATCAAATTAAGCTTTAATGGGTTTGATACAAAGCCAGGGTACTTCAGATAGGCATTATTCAGGTATCATTTCTATTGCAGTCTCATAGTTTTAGGTACTCAAATGAGCATCGGGCGAGTTATGATTGAGTAGAACTAAATATCCAAATGGTGCATGACAGCAAAAGACAACGAGAGGCCCTGTCTCCTCCATGCATATTAGCAGCTATCATTTGGTTTTCTAGGAATATATGGTTGGGTGCTAAAGGAGGAAGAAAGTAAAAAACAATGTTCGCATTGATGTGCTGACCTCTCAAAACTCTAGTTTCTGTGTAGTTATCCCATTAAGAAGAAGCTCTGAACTGCAAACAGCTGCTCCTGCATACATATGAGTCCAAATTCGTGGCTAGCATAATTTAAGAAGTAGTGGTTCGATTGGGGGAATAATATGTACCTTTGTCAAGGATTGGTGCACATAGTTCATAGTCCTGTTCACAAGAAAGAATTAATACATTCTCTGGGATCATTTTGTTCGTCGTCATTGCAGTGAAATTATCAGGAAACTCAAAAACTTCATGAAATTTAACTCATCCTCTGAGCCAGGAAGTATGAATAGACATGGGGAAAATTATACTTTCAAGGCCAAGTACTATAGTTAAACTCTTCATTCAAAGTTCCTTTTTTTTTTGGGTCCCTCATTCAAAGTTCCCTTTTCATATTGTAACCTTGTCTCTTCCATAAACGAAAAACTTTTGGAGTGTTTCTCAGGGAAAAACTTTTGTAGCGATCAATGCGTTTGTCTGTTTTACACTAATTGTCAGGTATTGCCATTCTTGAGGGAAAAACCATAGGCCGAAAAGCGAGTTCCTTCAGAAGCCAAAACGTCAAACAGGTGGGAGGCATAAAACTTGCGTCAATTTCTAACACTGTTAAATCCATACAAAATCAAAAACCTGCAAAGCTTTAGTTTAAGAATATTGTACGTACCTCACATTCTTGGCTTCAGATGCCGGTCGGGTCTGTAGAGAGAGAAGGGTGAGAGAGAGAGACGATGGATTTGCAATGTTATATACTTATATAACGAACTACGACCAAAAAGCCTACGAGAAAAACCAGTTTTTTGAGGTACTAATCAAGTGTGCTCAGCTTTCTTTTTTTCATTTTCTTTCGAGATATATCCTCTCCGATTAAATAGCAGTAGGTACTCGATCGACTTGATATCATACAAAATTATTCTAATTAACAAGTTATACAATGCGGACGAATTGGATCATCAAATTGATTACAAAGTAAGATCGAAAATTGCCAAAAACAGCGGAGAAACCTCCTACCCGATTGTAATCAAACTCACCTTCTATAAGGGTTGTGATCAAGTGTGCTCAGCACATTTTTTTCAATTTTTTTTGAAATATATCTTCTCCGATTAAATACATTAGGAACTCAATCAGCTCGATATTTCACAGAACCATCGTAATCGACAATTTCTACAGTGTGGACGAATCGGATCATTAAATTAGCTCCTAAATAAGTTTGAAAATTGCCAAAAAGGGGGAGAAGCCTTCTTCTTGACACTTCGCAGGTGGAAGCTGAGAAGTCTCTCCAATACCAAACTCGCGTTTCATACACCCGCGTTATGTATTTACCGACTTTTTTTAATGCTTCATAAACCGTGTATCCCGAACACGATTTCTGCACGATACAAGCGTTCAGCGCCCGAGGTTTCGCCAACAAGGAACTCGCGTTCACGGAGCACACTTTCCTCAGAACATGTATAAATACTTTTTTTTCCTTTTTTTTATTAATAAAACATGTATAAATACTGGATAGTTTAATTTTGTGTTTAAAGATTTTCCTCCTCGATTCACTCCCTTGATCCATGCTTGCTCAGAATTCCATAATTTCATACAAGTCCTCAGATGGTTTTCACAAATGCGATATCAAGGCCTTGGCCTTCCCCCGATGGCTTTATCCTCCCCACGGCGGTCAAGGCAGTGGACGACAGGTTCATGGCATTGGGTCAGACTCCGGGCTCAATTCAGATTCCTTTGTTTAGTCGTCCTTGGTTAGTATGTATGTCAAATGCAGTGAATTAGAGGATGTCCGTACACTGCTCGATGCAATGTTTGAACCAGACGTAGTTTCTTGGAGTGCTTTAGTTTTGGGGAATGCTCGGCTAGCGAGCAGCCACTAGGACATGTAAGTGAGGCAAAAGAGGTCTTAATTTGTAAATTGTGAACTCATTCCGATTTTGTTTCTTGATCGAAACGGTTTAAATTGTAGATCTTGTCAAGAAGATAAACTTTGTGGAAGATCGTTCTAATCGAATGTTGATCAGTACATAATCGGAGACGATAGTAGTGAATTTATCTTTATTAAAGTAGTTTTGGCCATACTGGATCAAAACCCATTTTGAATTTGGGGAGGCTACAAAACGAGATTTTTCTATCACTCACGGGCATGAAATTTCTGTTCCATTGCAATTCAGGTACGTAATTAAGCTTTTGTTATTGACATAACCCTTCGGTAGGACCCTTTGCACTCGCTCTCAATCCTCGCTTTATGCTTGTGCTCTCACGAATTGTTGTAGATTGGAATGTTTTTGGAAGACTCTTTCCTTCTCGTGCTTCTGCTCATGCAAGCGCCTGTGAATTATGTGACTTATAGGTTGCGAGCACTGGTTTTTGGCAGAATTTCGTTATGTAGAATTTCGTTGACATGGGACACGAGAAAATCTTAAAAAGAAATGGGCACGTTTAGGAATCCTCAAGTAATCCTTAACGATGTCATAATTCGATATATTTTCTAGTCACATGTTAGCAATTGTCTAAGAAGTGTTGATCACAAATTTATTTCTTAGTTATAGACGCCAAAGAAGTGATGGACACGTTGTAGAAAGACTGAAAGAGTATCGGACACGTGTCTGAATTAAATTTTTCATTTTTTATTATGGACAGGAGAAAGAGAGTAATCTGACACCTGTCTGAGAGTGTCCGAGGAGTGTCGGTGTCTGACACACATCCAACATAGACACGCCCCTTCTTTTAAGTGTCCGTGCTTCTTAGATCCTTACTACTGGAGTCAATCATTTCCCTTTCGGAAGTGGATGAATAATGTAAGCTGTGGTCTACAACCTTTGGAGTTGCAGTTTTTCTTTTCATTAGTTCATGCCTCTTAACTTATCGAATTATATCCCATCGATGTAACTTCAGGCGTCGTTATTTTGATGGCTTTTAACAATGTTAAGCTTAGCAATGGCGGAACTGCTAAGGGGCTGGGTGGGGCCAGGCCCCCCCAATTTTTTTGCTGCGTCGAACTGGTCGGGGCAGGCAATTACCTGTACTACGTAGTTGACGGGAAACTCATAGCCGCCAATATGAAGACCCAGCGGCACTTCGAGGGGAAAATCAAAGGTTCCAGGCTTGAGGTGCCCAAGGGATTCTGCTTCACCTGTGAGTTTGGTGGTGTTGAAGGGCCACAATTGGTTCATTTGGGAGGGAAGGATTTCTGTTTCTTCGAGCTTGAAACCGTTCGTAGCAGCGGCCGCACCAGAGTTGGCTGCACCAAGTTTCGGGTTTCCAAACTTGTTCGTCCTCCTCCAGGAAGACCCGACGGTGAGACGGGCTGCTTGAAGGGATCCGTGGTGTCGAGTTTTGCTTATGTTGTTGATCAGCCACTTGCCTTCGCGGGGCATGGCCTCCTGCTGTAAGTCTGCATCCTCTCCTTTCTTATCCTACCTCCTCGAGTGGATATTTTTAAGTTGCTTGGCTTCGTTGTGCTTTCTTGTTGTAGGATTTCAACGATACCTTCTGAAATTATACTTGATGATGTATGATAAGAACAGGCGGGCGGGCGGAGCAATCATTTAGTTTATGCATTTTAATTTTGTGAGGACAGTCTGATTAGTTATTTTCCCGCAGAAACATATCAGAGAGGGGTATTCTTCATATGTTATAGTAAATTTATTCATACGCATCGTACTGTGACCACTTTACACAACTATTACAGGTTTGGAAGTTAGAGTGAAAGTGAAGGTATTGTATTGCGTTTGAAATTTTCATTTGTAACGTATTATGACATAGAAGGGTGGAAGCATGGGCCTTTTTTTTTTTCTTTTTCTTTTTCTTTTCTGGTTTGGGTAAGGGTAGAGAAGAAGAATCTTGATACTGTTCCTATGATCCTCAAATGATCAGATATTTGATGGACGTAGTGTTAAGACACCCGATTTTGAAGTTCAAACCTCATTTGGTGCCGCTGGCTGTCTAGTTACAGCCTCAAGCCACACCGTCGCATTGGATAGCAAGTTGAGTAAGTTTAGGCTTCATTTGTCTGTTATTGTTTCAGATGTAATGGATCAGGCCTTTTGGCCCTTAATCAAGTTCTGTGCTGAATATATCACCTGTTGTGCATGCTTTGAACAACTTCACGCGAAATACTATATACGTTGGAATTCTTCAAAGTAAGTGTAATGAGAAGATTTTCTTGCCAAAGTATCAATATATTCATGTTTCCAAAAACGATGGTTTTCATGACAATAGGAGAGCAAGAAACATATAAGCATCAGCAAATAGGACAACACTTCCTATGAGAGGCACCCCAAGACCAAAACGGTGGAACCTGTACCCAATAACCCCTAGCCAACCCCACGTTAGAACCTTTTGCTGGTTTGTGCCCTCACTATTACAGCCCCTTTGAAAGAAGAAAATGACAACCCCACAATGTACAAAATAATTCATAAATATCATGAATTGAAACAGTCACACGGTTCAAATAGCTCATCACAGGGGTTTCAATCCCTGCCACCCTTTCTCTCTAATAATTAATGCTGGTAAGGATTTTTCATATGGGGAAGAAACACAATGCATTTCTGCAATGTGTTTTTCTTCATCCACCATTGGGTTTTTGATTTGAATAGTTGCCAGCTTCAAACATAGGTGTAACTTCTTCTGGTGGCTCTTGCAAAACTTTGATTTCTACAAAGTCTTCTGATCCAAGTTTAGATAAGATGTCAGTACATCCATAAACTTGTCTGAGTATGTTGGTAATGGAGCTTTTGGTTCTATGCAGCTTCGGTTTGTAGTCTTCTATCAAAGCTTTAGGCTTTTGAGTGCCTGAGTGGCATGGTCCATCCTTGGTTATTAACTTGACCATATCTGCTGATTCTATCTCCACTTCTACTCTCCTGTGAATCATTGGTTCTCTTTTAAACAACATGTTCAAAAATAATTGAAGATCTCTCTTATTTTCTTTTCCCTTAACAAATGGAAGATTCATATTTAGTGATAGTATGCATCAAGAATAATAACTTCACTTTGCTTTGGCTATTAAGTTCAAAGTTTGCCCTTCTACGAGACTATGACTATGGTTTTGTTCTCGAAGACATTGTGGATAATACTAGATATCATTAGATTTCAAGGAATTCCAGATTCAGCCGCGAACACATTTGAGTATGGAGGTTCCTTGACTCGTTTTTTCAAAACCAATTCTCTTGAACGTACCTAAATCGAAACGTATGACAAAGCTGAGGGTTGGGTTCAGGGGTGGAGCTTAAGGTAAAACGTAGTACTTGTATACATAAAAAGTACAAAGTATATTATCTTTGCAGAATCTGTTCTATCGGCACCCCTGCAATTTTAAAATCTCTCCTCACTGGATGAAGTAAAAAAATTCAAGTTTCGGCACCCACCCAAAACATAATTTTTGGCTCCGCCCTTGGTTGGGTTGTTATTAATCGGGAGCAATTGCAGTTTTAATCTATTTGTGATGGGAGGGGAACTATAGCTTCAATGGTGGTAGCAACCAAGTTTTTTTGGGAGGTGACAAAAGCATAAAGTGCCACTGTATCTAATGAAATTAAAGAAAGGGAGGAGCCAATCTTCTATTGGAATCTTACGATTTTATCCACTTTGTACAAGAACTGCTTTTATTACAGTTCCAAAGTTTGTAGCTCATTCTAAGATCCTTACCTAAAAGAAGCATAGATACGGACACGAAACACGGATACGACATGACAAGGACATGCAGTTATGTTATTTCTCTAAAATGTTAGGACACGGACACATTGAGGATACGTTCAATTATGTATCTAAATATATCTTTGTTTATATACATGAACATCAGTGCACGTTCCAAATTATATAATAGATCATAATATACAGCAAGTTATGTAGAATTTTGTTGACATGGGACACGAGAAAATCTTAAAAAGAAATGGGCACGTTTAGGAATCCTCAAGTAATCCTTAACAATGTCATAGTTCGATATATTTTCTAGTCACATATTAGCAATTGTCTAAGAAGTGTTCGATCACAAATTTATTTCTTAGTTATAGACGCCAAAGAAGTGATGGACACATTTTAGAAAGAGTGTCGGACACGTGTCCGAATTAAAATTTTCATTTTTTTATTATGGAGAGGAGAAAAAGAGTAATCTGACACGTGTCTGAGAGTATCCGAGACTTCGAGGAGTGTCGGTGTGTCCAACACATATCTGACACGGACACGCCACCTTCTTTTAAGTGTCTGTGCTTCTTAGATCCTTACTACTGGAGTCAATCATTTCCCTTTCGGAAGTGGATGAATAATGTAAGCTGTGGTCTACAACCTTTGGAGTTGCAGTTTTTCTTTTCATTAGTTAATGTCTCTTAACTTATCGAATTATATCCCATCGATGTAACTTCAGGTGTCGTTATTTTGAGGGCTTTTAACAATGTTAAGCTTAGCAATGGCGGAACTGCTAAGGGGCTGGGTGGGGCCAGGCCCCCTCGCTTTTTTTTTTTTTGGGTTCATTGTTCCAACTGGAAATTCTAATAGAACTCTCCCAGTCAGAGACTGAGACTTACCAGTCACTTTAAATGTGTTTCTGCTTTATGGTTATTGGTAGTTATTCTTTATAGTAGTACTTGTTGAGTAAGGAATAGATTTTTTTTTTATTGAGGTTTTATGGAAATAAGCCACCACTTCCTAACAGTTATGGGAGGTTCATGGTGCAGGGATGGAATGCCCGTTTGGATAAACGATGATGAAGTAGAGGAGGAAGTTGCTGGAGCACCTCGGATGCAGGGATGGAATGCCCGTTCGGATAAACGATGATGAAGTTGCTGGAGCACCTCCTAAGCCGAAGGTGACAATGAATACGTCGATGAAAATTTATTTTGAGGAGTAAGTTGACGATGAAGTGGAGGTAGCAATTTGATTGCTTTAGACCGTGAGAGTTCTTGATACTGTGGAGGTCAGACAAGTATGAAGAATCCGTTCTTCAACTCCCATGGGGCTATCTGCTGCCTCTGTTTTCTGTGCATACTCTTTGATTTTATCAAGATAAACCTCCATCGTACATTTATTTATTTATTTATTATTATTATAAGCTCTTATCCTTCAATTCGTGAATATGAGACCGAGAAAGAGAAGTAATTATAAATATCTATTCCCTATTGTGTTGGTATTGGGAGATGGTGTTGTGCACATTCGGACCGTCCATCTCGACAGTCAACGGTTCGGATTGCACAGTGTTGTGTGTAATCTCAACCGACAATTTGAACCGTTGATTGTTGAGACGGACGGTCAGGATGTGCACAGTACTGTGCACAACATGGTATCTAACATCTTCATACAAATAAAGTTTGCATAAAAGACAAAGTTTGAAGTTTCGTACAAATAAAGTTTGCATAAAAGACAAAATTTGAAGTTTGTTTATTCGCATTTTAGACCTCATGTTTCATAATTTGTCACCTGGCCAATCAAATACGGCCTTAAACTAATTTTTTTTTGGCCTCCTTTATTAAAAACAAAACTTAGAGAACTAATGACTTTCTACATGAAAAAAGTAATGAAAAGAATCCGGCCCATATAAATCGAAGATAATTTTTTTTTAATTTTTATATATAATTACAACATTTTTTAAAATCGTTGTGGTGGTGACCGCCGCCACTTGTCCCCCCTTGGTTCCATTCTTGCACAAAAGATCAGTCCTAAAAAACAACACAGGTCAACCCACTGAGCTCACCATCGGTCTTATTTTAATGATATGAACATTTCATTAGATAAGTTCGGATGGTTAAAAAAACATTCCGAAAAACAATTAGCATGGACTAATGGAGAGGACGGCGATCGAGTTGGCAATGAATTCAAGCCTCCTTTTTCAGCATCACGTAATGGGGCCATGGAGGGCACAGATTCGGACTATCAACAAAAGGCTTATGCAATGGCGATCGAGTCCGCGTTGACATCAAAGTCTGATGCGATGTTTACGATATCGGCTAACAGCCTAAATCGAAGATAAACTTAAGATAGCAACAAATTGAAGAGGCCACTGATTTTCGCGCTCCAAGGTTTACTGCAGGCGCTCCACCTTTTTGTTTTTACACTGTGATGTTGTTGGCAACATCACAGTGTAAAAACAAAATACACACAGTATAAAAACAAAAAGGTGGAGCGCCTACAGTAAATTTTGGAGCGCGAAAATCAGTATCCATTGATCTAATCCTATCTCTATCTTTCAAACTTAACAAACCATATCGTAATCGTAATGTAAAAACAAATAGGATTGTTCTGCTCAAACCAAGCACCAGTATTGGACGAAAAATTAAAGATTTGTTCGGACGTGGCTTGACCTTCTAAAGAGGATTATTCTGCTCCAACCAATTAAGGATTGCACCATCAGGTTAATTGGGTCCATCTGGGGTTCCAAGCAAGGAATATGCATCGCACCTACCTAATTGCTTTCGACAAATAAGACAGCTGTTTGATATATTTTTCTTTTTTAGTGAACTTTTTTTGTTTTGTTTTCGGTCATAATTTTGTACTCCTTATGTTCCAAATTGCTGGTCCTCTACGAAAAGACGTGCAATTTTGATACCATAAAATAAAATACTTCCATGCATAGTTTTCAAAATTTCTTTGCACTATTCAATTTGGTGTAAAGAAACTTTAAAATGATGCTTGGAAGTATTTTATTTTTTGATTCAAAAATTGCACGACTTTTCGTAAGGGACGGGCAATTTGGGACGGGGGGAGTAGTTTTTAGATTCCTCTTGTTGAGACGGATAATTAATCCAAAAAATATCACGCAAATCTAGCAAAAATTCAGAAAAGACGAATAAAGCAAACAAAACAAAGAAATAAATTTTAAGTTAAAAAGAACGCAGCTGTAGTAAGCGATAATAAAACATCTAATTTACCTTTAATATTGTTGTTGCAACTAAACATCTAATTCAGTGTAAGGTGAAACTAGGCTCTCAATATATGGATAAGCACTAAAAGATGGAAAACAATGACGAATCTTTGGATACCAAAATTTTCCATCTCTCGGATTGTACCGAACTAAACGCCCCCTTAACATGACGCCCCGTAACAACCATTAAAACGTCGCCATTCTTCAAAATGCACTTTGGCGCTAAATCCTTACGATAGATTAATTCATGCGAATCATCATCAATCTCAACCAACATGGTCCAAGATTCTCTTATACCATATTCCTTCATCACCCATAGTTCAACACCTAATCCATCATAGTCGCAGAGCATACCGAGGCATCCACCTAAAACATCCATTGTCAATAACGCTTAACAAAGTGAACATAATCAGGTTGTGAAACCTCCCCATATGTCTCCTTGGTCAAATCAAGAGAGACAATAATATCCCCGATCTCTTTATGCCCAATCCAATGGAGCACCCCACTCACAAATTCCCCTGAACCATTCACTTGATGAGGACAATCTCCAATCGTCCTCCAAGAATCAGTCCTTAACGTATACACCACCGCTGTATTCTTATATTCCCAATTCACTTGAGCCTGAAAAATTAACACCACTTCGTAATCATCAATAGACTCGTCATAACCAAATCCGCATACTGGGAACCTAGCAGTGTTCTAAAAGTCCTCGCCTAGGGCGGATTAGTCCCCGCCTAGGCGCTAGGCGGGGGTCCAACGCCTATGCAATTGGGCGATTAAGCGGCCGACTAGTCCCCTGCTTAGGTGCTAGGCGGTACGAGGCCGACTTGGGAGCGCCTAGCGTCTTTTAGAACCTTGGAACCTAGAGCGCTGGTATACTGTGCACCTGTTCCACCATGGCACTTCAATATCGGGCAATATCCCGAATTTCCTAGTAGACGGGTTCCATATGGATAGCGTTTTTGATCGAATAGCGATGCACACCAATCCGTTGCAGGAACCCACAATCTCTACTCCATTAGCAGTTTCATCAAAAGGAAAATCAAGACCGACAGCAGCATCACATTGCTCATACATAATAGTAGAAAATTTACAACGTGACTTGAAATCGAGGGGATCATCATCACTGCGTAGGAGGAGTCTGTGGTGGGTATTATCGGTGCTCGAAGATGCTAAACTGAGATGGGTTTTCGCGAACTTCGGATCAGAAATCAAGGAACGCCATGATTTGCATACGCACCTAAATCGCAGCAGAGTCTTGACGGGAAGTCTCAAAACTATTTTCGACGATGATTTCAAGAGGGAGATTCGGCAATGGCTTTGAATCGGTTATTTGACGTAGCGGGTTTCTATTTTCTTTCTTTGGTAAACACGTATTGGGTTTCTTTCAATCGGCATAGATGGTGCTTTTTCTGAGTTTGGGACCAAAACCTAGTACAACGCTTTATATTTATAGCTATCTATCTATCAAGATTAGGGTAAATTAGAGAAAACCCTGGGAAATTGATTTTGGCACTCTAGTTTTTATCAATGGCACTCCACTTTGTGTGTTAATCATGTGAGAAAATAAAATTAAAAGTGGAATGCCATTGGCTAAATTTGGAGTGCCAAAATCACCTCCCAAAACCCTGGGGGAGTATATACTTTTACTGATAACTTTTGAACGATGCAAAGAAAATTTAAAATTATTTCCAAGCTATATTTGCTTCATTGGATTCGGAAGGGTATGGGACAGAGAAGTAATATGAATTTTATTTTGAAGGTCTCGTGTAACTTTTAATTAATACTCCCTCCGTCCAATTTAAGTGCTCCCTTCAGGGAAGCATAATGGCCTGATCATTTTGGGATTTTGGATTTTGGATAATTAGTGGAGAGAGATTGAAAGAGAAAACTTATTGGGGCTGTACGCAGAGATATAGTCTAAAATCCAAATCCTAAAACGAACAAAGTAAATTGATTGTACTTAAAAGACATCAAATTACCAAGATTGCCCTTCATTATTCTGAAGTTACTTATAGGCCCCTTACTTGAAGACTCCCTTTGAAGTTGACTCACATTTTCTTTTCCCAAATTGCCAAAAAAAAAACAAAAGAATTTACTTTTAAGTACCATACGCACCTATTAACCGTAAGGCTAGAAAAGTAAAAACACGGACGAAGTACCCACTACCCACGTTCAACTTCGTGCAACTGCACACGATCAATTAATTGTCTCCTCCTGTAGAGTAAATTCTGAAAATCCATGGTTCCCAAGAGCTTTGAACATCCGTCCAATGCTTCACACAAATTCAAGAAGTGGGTACTGATAATACCTTTTACGTATGTTCCCCTTATTGTTAATTTAAAACTTCCTGTAAATGTACGCATGATCTATTTCTTCCATCCCCACCACAACAGATACAACGCCGTATCTATTTTTCCTTACGAAGGTGCTTCGCTTCCAGGAACGGCAAGGCAATTTGGCGTTCTAATGATGGTGCGGCAATTGACTTTTCGTCGTGACTGCCCCGCTCGCACTCTCTGTTCTGTGATACTGTTCCGAGAACAGCAGTTCCATTTGTTCTTAATTGTATATACAAGGTGTGTTAAATTTTTGTTCAAGTATGCATGAATCTGATGTTGGGTTGAGAAGGGACACTTATGGGGCCCTTTGGTTGTTTTTTACTAGAGTTTGCTCGTGCCTGAAGGCACGGCGCAATGCGTTTTGAATACAACTAAAATAAATTGCAAAACTATTGACTACCCCCGCCAACGAAACTGATTTATACGGGAATTTTTTTAAAAAAATTAGGATCAAACAGATTTTTTTCTTACCCTTGTGTTTAGTTTACAAAAAAAACACACACCAAAAAAATTAAAATTGATCAGATAAACAAAAATATTTCTTACCCTTTTGTTTAGTTTACGATTTGCCATGCACTAATTTTATATATGAAATTTTATTATTTTCTATCTTCCCATAAAAAAAGGGAGTTGAGAGAGAGAGTACTAAGGTTTTAAAAATTACTTCCCTTTCTTATTTTAAAATCCGGCTCTTTTTTTTGGCAATGAAATTTTATTGCTTTTTATCTTTCCATAACAAAAAAGAGTTAGAATAGAAAAGGCTAGAGAAGATTGAAAATATGATTTTTCAGCTCTAGGACTCTTCTCAGCCGTAGAATTTATGAGGGATAAGTTTGAGCCATTAGATTTATGTACATAAGAATACTGAGCTGTTTTATTATATAGATGTTTAAGTTGAATTACCAATTCAGTTTGGTAGAAAAAATTGAATTCACCATTATTGGATTAAGTTTTCTTTGTCATCTATTGTCTTTCTCTCTATCACGCGTAGGCACTCTGTTTGAATAGGTCAATGTATGTATTCCTTAGGAGTATCACATGTGCTTCTTGATCTGTTAGGAAATTCTATTTTGTGTTTATGCATGTAATGAATTTTAGTATGATATTAATTAACGACTCGTTTGAGAAATTTGATAAAAGACTACATAGGTATTAGGTGGAGGCGATGGCGGTGGAAGACAAGACATTAATTAGCACTAGAAGCCGGAGCACACGCGATATGTGTGCAAGTCAAATTTTTGTCAAAATTGGATCAATCAACAAATGATAACATTAGAGCTTGCACATACATCGCGTGTGCTCCAACCTCTAATCTAGAATAATGGGAGTACTAGAGATGCCTATGGAAAGTTCTTCTGTTTGTTTCAAATAAAAAAGGAACTTAACAAATCAACAATGGAGTGCAATTTTCCAAAATCTTTTGGTAAAAAGTTCCCATGGGAAGTTAAAAAAGGGCTCCATACGTAAGGTTGCTTCCTTATTCTCTGTTCATGTCAAAACAATTTCCCGAATATGGCGGCAAGGGAGGGCTGCTATCATCATTGGAGGGTTGATTGATGCTGCTATCATCCATGGAAGTTCGATTGATGTATCTTCCAAAAAAGCTGCACGAGTTGGTCGCAAAAGAGTTCGAATTGAGCCGAACAAAGTCACGGAAGTACCTTTTTCTCGCCGAACAAATATTTGCTCCTTATCAAATCAGTTGAAAGTTGCAAAATCTACCATCCATAGGCAAATCAAAGAAGGTATGATGAGTCCACATTCAAGAAGAGGGTGAACAAAACTCAACTCCACATCCAAATGCAATAAAACCTTTTTTTATCAAATGAAACAAAGAGAGCAAGGCTTCAATTTTGTTTATCAATGCTTGAGCCTGAGTAGTATTGGAACTGAGCAGCTTTTTAAATCTATGTACAACTATATACATATTGATGAGAAGTGGTTCTTCATGACGAAAGAATAAAAAAAGTACTACCTATTGCTGAAAGAAAATGAACCATTGCAGAGAGCAAGCTAGCGGTTCATTACAAAAGTGATGTTTCATATAACATCGAGACACAAGTTGAAGCACCCAGTTACATGAAACTTGACTACAATTTAACTATATAGTGATTACACAAGTTACAAAACTCCTCCCGAAGCAAGTTGATCAAATACCAAATAACTTTCGCAAAATCTCTGTAGAAGCTCTATACGTAGAGCAAAATCACAAAACTAGCAAGCCAACAACTTGTCCACTTACATTATAAACAGGAGCCCCGTGACTACCCACCTCTCCACTGAAACAACTTAATTGGATGGACCTTGCTGTAGAGAGCCCGAAACGCGGTGGATATTTCTTAAGTTTAGGATAAGAATGATGAATTTCTGATCCCGATTGATTAGGATGAGCAACAAAACCCGTAGTTAGACTATACGTCAATTTGTTAGGATGGGATATAGAATACACTGTACTACCCTGCAAAATAGAATCCCCATTGCCAAATGTATAGAAGTAAATGGTTCATTTCTCTTTTTGTAAATGGTTTTCACAATCGCTTATTTCTCAAAATTACCTCAGCTCTATGGGGTTCTTCCTCTAGGTGCCGATGCACCATTATTTTGGAATCTTTCGGCACCAAATGGTTACATGTGAGAATTAAACCATCTACATTGATTACTACATCGGCACTGTAAGATTCTTCCGCAACAAAATATTCCCCATCAGACTGTACGCTTCCTTCATCATCTTCAGACTCTTGGGTTTCTTCATCTTCATCAAATGCTTGTATTTCCTCATCGACATGTGCATCATCTTTTTTGGTCACTATTCACTTCTTCCTCAAAAATCTTCTTCCTAGAAGATGAAATAACCACTACCACCTCATGTGGTTATTTCATGAATGAGGTGGTAGTGGTTATTTCATCTTCTAGGAAGAAGATTTCTGAGGAAGAAGTGAAGAGTGACGATTATTAGGATACCGAAAAAGATGACGCACATGTCGACGAGGATGAAGATGAAGAAACCTAAGAGTCTGAAGATGATGAAGGAAGCGTAGTGAGGGATATTTTGTTGTGGAAAAATCTTACGGTGCCGGTGTAGTAATCAATGTAGATGGTTTAATTCTCACATGTAACCATTTGGTGCCAGAAGATTCCAAAATAATGGTGCATCGGCACCTAAAGGAAGAACCCCATAGAGCTGAGGTAATTTTGAGAAATAAGCAACTGAACTTAGCGATTGTGAAAACCATTTAGGCAATGAGAAATGAACCATTTACTTCTGTACATTTGGCAATGGGGATTCTATTTTGCAGGGTAGTACAGTGTATTCTATATCCCATCCTGACAAATTGACATATAGTCTAACCACGGGTTTTGTTACTCATCCTAATTGATCGGGATAAAAAATTCATCATTCTTATCCTAAACTAAAGAAATATCCACAGCTTTCCGGGCTCTCCACAACAAGGTTCATCCAATATTAAGTTGTTTCAATGGGGAGGTGGGTAGTCACGGGGCTCCTATTTGTGATGTAAGTGGACAAGTTGTAGGCTTGCTAGTTTTGTCCCGTGAGTATGATTTTGCTCTATGTATAGAGCTTCTATAGAGATTTTGCAAAAGTTATTTGGTGAGTGATCGACTGGCTTCGGGAGGAGTTTTGTAATTTGCGTAATCACTGTAGTTGAATTGTAGTCAAGTTTCATGTAACTGGGTGCTTCAAACTGTGTCTCGATACTATATGCACTTTCCTTTCTAATTTATTACCTTTTGATTTTTTTCCATTTTAAGTTGATATTATTTCAAAAGGATTGATAATTCACATGTAAATTATTGTCTTTCTATTTCTTCTCACTACCTTGGCATGAGCTTTTTAGAGTGAGGTAGGGAGTGAGTAGATTATAGGGTAACTTAAACAGGGGTCCTTCCCTATATAAATACTTAAGTCATCATCTAAAGGGTTTAAAAACTCATCTTTCCATCCTCAAATTTAAATAAATCATAAACTACCCTTTCTATCTCCTAATCTGCTAAATCTTTCACACCCTTTATCTTTTCTAATTTATCTCATTCTCTCTCCTAATCTTTTCTCTCCAATTTTCTCACCTAAAAACTAAAAACATTTAAAAATGAATATTAATATTCATAAACAAGAACGTATATCTGTACAGTGAACATAAATCGTCTCTACGAAACTACATTAAACTAATCATGACAAAATTTGGAGAAATCGAAACACACTGAAATCATGACAAATTTTGTGAAATCACCATGAAACAACAAAAAAAATTCATGAATACATATCATAAAATTGTGCTGACGAAACTACAATAAACCGAAATCATGATAAAATTCAGAGAAACCGAAACACACATACCGAATTCATGACAAAATTTGTGAAATCACCATAAAACATAAAAAATCTTGAGTACTATGTTGTGTAAGGTAGGTTTCAAAAATTGGATGGTAGAATTCTGACATGTCGTTGACAAAACTGTTGGGATGATTCCCTTGCTTTCTCCCCTCCAGATGCTGTAGTTTCCACGTCAATTGTCCACAAAACGCGGTCCCCTCTCACCTTATTTTCGAATAGTGTTACTCATGCTGCATTCATTAGGTTAGCAAATAGATGTTGCAGTTTTGGGATCATGCCTCTGCTCCAGTTCTTTGCTTCCTAACAATTTTGCTATGATAGGTTCAGTTGTCTTTTAGAAAGTCTATGATAGGTTCGGTTACGAACTGTATTTGATGATGGCAGATGGTTTTATAGTTGTATGTCAATTATCCGAATTCTTATTAGTGTTTTAGCCTTTTCTTCGTTGTCACGATAGGTGGAGAAGACAGTTTCCAATACACATTTCCTATCAACAAAAGCATTATGAATTCCGTTTCAAAGCTACAAGACATAAAAACGAAAAGGGCATTAACATACAAAGAACTTTCCAAAATTTGCGGGGTGTAATTAAGTTTCTCGATAGTTAACTTTCCCAAATTTTTTGCTAAACTTCAATAAACATGAGCAAAGAAACACTTGATTGCCTGTATCACAACACTGAATATTGTAAGAAAAAATGGTTGAAACAAAAAGACATAAACTTGGAGTAAAGTTGGGAAAGTGTAGTAAGAGAGAATAGAACATCTAATTTACCTTTAATATTGTTGTTGCAACTAAACTCCACTGTCAGCATCATCAGTGTAAGGTGAAACTAGGCTCTCAATATATGGATAAGCACTAGTAAAAGATGGAAAATATTCATGAATCTTTGGATACCACAATTTTCCATCTTTTGGATTGTATTGAACTAAACGCCCCCTAACATCAGGAACATCCAATAAAACGTTGCCATTCTTCAAAATGCACTTTGGCGCAAAATCCGTACGACAGACAAATATATGGGCAACATCATAAATCGCAACCAACTTGGCCCATGACTCTCTTATACCATATTCCTTCATCACCCATAGATCAACACCTATTCCATCATAGCGGCAGAGCATACAGAGGCATCCACCTAAAACATCAATTGTCAAATAATGCTTAGAGTCAATATAATCAGGTTGTAAAACCTCCCCATATGTCTCCTTAGCCAAATCAAGAGAGACAATAATGTCCTTGATCCCGACCCTCCCAATCCAATGGAGCGCCCCACTTGCAAATTTCCCTGAAGCATTCGCATCAAGAAGATGAGGACAATCTCTAATGCCCTTTTCCTCAAAAGGATAATAAGGAAAATCAAGACGGAGGGCAGCATCACATTGTTCATACATGATAGAAGAAACAGAACATGACATGAAATCGCGAGGGTTATCAACACTGCTTAGGAGGAGTCTGTGGTGGGTGTAATCGGTGTTGGAAGATGCTAAACTGAGATGGGTTTTCGCGAACTTCGGATCAGAAATCAAGGAACGCCATGATTTGCATGCGCACCTAAATCGCAGCAGAGTCTTGACAGGAAGTCTCAAGAGTATTCCGTCAACGATTTCACGAGGGAGATTTGGCAATGGCTTTGAATCGGTTTTTGACGTAGCGGGCTTCTTTTTTTCTTTCTTTGGTAAACGTGTATAGGGTTTCTTTCAATCGCCATAGATGGTAGTTTTTCTAAAATTGTCCACAAAACGCGGTCCCCTCTCACCTAGTACTAGTAAAATTGTCAGCGAGTCCAACGCTATATTTATAGCTATCTATCAAGATAGGGGTAAATTAGAGAAAACCCCCTCTATCTATTACGCCCTATTACTTAACAACCTTTCGGGAAAAAAAAAAAACCCAATGTATTAATAACTTTGAAATGATGTAAAGAAAATTAAAAACTATTTCCGAGATATATTTGCTTCATTCGATTCGGAAGGGCACAGGATTTCGTAAGTGAGACAAATCATGGGACGGAGAAGTAATATGGATCTAATTTTAAACTATGTACCATATAGCCAATGCCCCCATTTTGGTGCCCCATGTGGTTCCCTATCTCAACCTGTTCCAGGTTAGTGTTCTATCCAGTTCCAGGTTAGTGTTCTATCTAGTTCCATTGTTATCTTGAGAGTCTTTCTCGGATTTAATCTCAGGGCACACAAAAAATATAGGGAGTTTCGTGCTCTATAGGCATCTATCTTCTAAGCGAATAGCGGAAAGTTGAGTTTTCGGTTGAAATTCAATAGGTTTGGGTTAGCTTGTAGCATTGTTGTTTTGTTCAAGGTCTCAAAAACTGGATGGTAGAATTTTGACACATCTACAACAACAAAAAAAACGGTCGGTCAGCAAATAGATGTTGTAGTTATGTATCTCGGTGGGACTCTACATCTCTATTTTCTTTGCTTCTGATAGATTGTGACATGATAGGTTCAGTTAAGTATTCACAATCTAGGTTCAGTTAAGTATTGTATTTGTGATGACGGCTGATGATTTTTGTTAATTGTTCGTTTAACTACACGAATACTTATTTTGTCAAGAAAAGATTTTGTAGCTTCCTAGTGGTGTTTCCCAATAGAGACTCGAATGAAGAGCTTATGCCACCAGAATCTGCTCCGTCCTCAACATGAATAAGTTCATAGGCAGCAGCGGTAGTGAAATTCACATTAGAGGGGTGATCAGGAATATTAGAGTACCTGGGTATAGAAGTGCTGGCAATAACACATTCAGAGTATGGACAAACACCAGACACTGTTACTACCAACAATATCTTTCACTTTAGAAGTAGAGTAACCATGATTTCCAGGAAAAAAGGTCTACAAGAGGACCATTCCCATACCACCAGTCCAGCCACAAGTCAATGGTGGAGGCCACCGATTGAATCATAGTTGTACGGCCAGCTAAGTTCAAAGTGTCACTAACCCACCCAGTAAGCTTACTCTGAACTCTTTCAACTATGCTATTGAAATGGGATACACTCACTCTACTATGGAGAAGAGAAATACCAAGATAGTACCAAGGCTGGGTAAGTTGAATACCCATAATAGTACTAAGTCTGTCAGCTCTGCTTATCGAAACCAAGATAGTACTACCATGTTGTGGTTGACGCCTTGGGCGTGGGTCTTTCTGTGAAATGATTGTTCACAATTTTTTTTTTTTTTGCGTGTACTAACAACCTCTATGGAGCGGCCCGTGAGGTCTATTCTCATTCTTTATTCCACTAATGTTGTGGAGCGTGTACCTTGGTTTATGTTTGATAGCACGTGGTACGGTTCTAACAAGTGGAACACAAAGATACCAATAGACGTGACTTTTCTTGCATTCTAGACGAATGGGGAAGCCAAAAAGATGGGCAAGTTGCTCTTAACCATCCATCGATTCCAAGGTTCCTCGAATACAAGTACAGAAGTGGAGTCTATCAAGTAGTGGTTGAGCGCCTCACATCCCTTGGTATTCAAGAATGGTGGGACCAAGGAGTTGGTGAAACATGTATGTGAACCCTCAACAAGGATAAAACAATGTACTTGGAGATGAGTAATTATCAACAAATTTTCAAGTAAGTCTTCTATTAGTTCTTGTTTGCAACATTTATGACAATCTTATTTTCTCCATGTTTTGTAACCAATAAAAGTAATTGTTGGGCATGAGCATCTTGAAGGCCATTCAATATCTCCATGAAGGGGGAAATTTTCACGGAAACCTTCTTGAAGGCGTATGGATTTCAACTGAATTAGTTTTTAAAGTTATAATTGTGAACTTCAATCCCAATTTGGGTGAAAATTTCTATGTGATCTACCTCTTTTAATATGTTTTGTCTTTTTAATTTAGGCACCTCAGCCATTGATTCATTTTTCTTTAGGTTTTGAAGATGAATTTAAAAAGGATATTGTCGATCTGATGCGGCTGGTGGAGTTAGCTGTGGACGAACACTCAGAGGGCTTTATGATCAAAGACAAACATCCTAAATTGCCTCCTCCGCTAGCAAGCTTCTACAAGCAAGATGTCTTGGTTTGTGCACAGGTTGTAGAAGCTTGCTAGCGGAGGAGACACTTTAGGATGTTTGTATTTGATCATAAAGCCCTCCGAGTGCTTGTCCACAACTAACTCCACCAGCTGCATCAAATTGGCAATATCCTTTTTAAATCCATCTCCAAACCTAAAGAAATAATCAATGGCAGAGGTACCCGAATTAAAAAGACAAGACAATTAACAGAAGTGATCACATAGAAATTCTCAACCAAATAGGGATTAAAGTTCACAAATCTAACTTTAATTTTTAATTCAGTTGAAATCCATAGAGATATTTCCCCTTCAAGAAGGTTTCCGTGAAATTTCCCCTTCATGGAGATATTGAATGGCCTTCGAGATGCCCCTGCCAACAATCATTTTTATTGGTTACAAAGCAGGTAAAAAACAAGATTGAAATAAATATTGTAAACAAGAACTATCAAAAGACTTGCTTGAAAACTTGTTGAAAAGTACTCTTCGCCTCCAAGTACATTATTTTATCTTCGTTAAGGGTCCACATATATGTTTCACCAACTACTCGGTCCAACATTTCTTGAATACAAAGGGATGGGAGACGCTCAACCTACTTGATGTACTCCACTTCTGTGCTCGTATGCGAGGAACCTTGGAATCCATAGATGGTCAAGAGTAGTCAACAACTTGCCCGTCTTTTTGGCTTCCTCATTCGTCTGGAATGTGAGAAAAGTCACGTCTATAAGTATCTTTGTGTTCCACTTGTTAAAACCGTACCACTTGCTATCAAACATAGACCAAGGTACACGCTCCACAACATCAGTGGAACAAAGAATGTGAATAGACCGCACAAGACGTTCCATAGAGGCTGTCGATACACACAGGAAAAAAAATTGTGAACAATCTTTTCACATGTAAAAAAAAGAGCAAAAGAAACAACCAAATAAAAAGGCAAAAAAATTAGTGGTAATGATGTGATTCAGATATTGTTTGGCCAAAGGGATTGTCACAGTATGATGAAAACATGGCAAACCCATTACTTACCGTTACAGATTACAAAGACTCCGCCTCATCTATCACAGCCAAGAAAGAGAATTATCAGTATCCAAAGGAGGCAACCTGTATTGCAATTTGTGAGTTGCAAAGCACTGATACTTAGAAATTTAGAAAAGAATGGCAATTCAAGTCAAGAACAGAGGGGGCAATTATAATTTCAAGTCTTGAACCCTAAGTAAAAATTCCGAAAGGTAGTAATTTCTGTATGAAGGCAGGAAATGGATTCAATTTTAAGTTGTAATCTGATGTCTCGTCGATGGGTTGGGGAGAAACCTCCAAAACCTAGTTTTCCAAGGTTCAAAATGCTTTGAATAGATTAACAGACATATCAAAAAAAAAAAATTCATCATAAAATCCCGACGTAAAAAATCCATACTAAGTATCCACGAAATTCAAAACAGCCACAAAATCTCAAAACTTCAATTACGTTTCTGGTACACATCTCCGTAACTACACCTTAAATATTCATAGCTCTCACCAAAATATCAACACGGCAAAGCCACTAAGTTCATGCTACAATTCTCAAACTCAGTTGCATGCAGGTCCACCATTTAAGAGAGGAATTCAACATGCAAAGCAACACAACACGACCAAGGAATACAGAGACATTGCATGAATATAGACAGCCGTTAGCATTGTAACCTAGGGTGATAAGTGACGTTAACACTTTTCTCACATTCTAAATCCTCCAATTATAAGAACCAATTGATGGCTATTGAAGAATGAAGGCATTGCATATAACCCACACAGAATCAAAATCATCAACTGTCCAACCAACTGACATGAAGAAAACAGTTCGAATTTCCAAACGAGTGCCAGCCTTACGTTCTCTTTCAAATTGCCGATGAAAAAAAAAAAAAAAAAAACTAGCACCAAAATAATTGGTGAATAATACCAAAAATTTTCATCAAGAATTCGTAAGCGGGGGTGTCGAAGGAAAAGGCGAATTGATCAGGGGGATATCCCTTCGCAAACAACAAATCCATCTACAAATCGTTGATCCAAACACAGCAGAGTAAATGAGAAGTCAATGTTAGCTAGACCTTAACCTTGGGGTGTTCACTAGAACACCCTTACAAGTGGTTTAACACATAGCCCTTGACTACCCTAAAACTATTGTATAGGGACACTCTATAACGTCTTGATATTTACTAAAATTGGAACAGACTAATTACTAAAACAAAAATACTAATTCAACTTCGACCAAACCTACATATTCGTCTTTTATTATGCAACTCAATTTGTTAATTCATCCCACTTGAATGCCTATTTTACTCTTGCTAATGATACAGAAGGCGAAAACATTCTTATTTTTATGCCTATTATTCAAGATCTAGAGATTGATTGAGCTCAAGATGGATATTTTCACAACCCCAAAACATATCCAATGCTATCCTTAAAAGCTGTATTTACCTGTAGTTTGGACTCAAGGCCAATTGATTCTTCTGATACCACCAAAGAAGCCGGAGAAGGGGGCGAGGAGAGAGAAATAACCGGAGCAAACCACCGCCATTTCTCAAAAACCTGACGGAAAAGGAGACGAGAGGAGTGAGAGTGACGGAGGGACCGTCGGGTAAACGCATTTCCTTTCAATTAAAGGGGCGATGCGCAAAGGACATTTGTACTCTAATTAATGATATTATTGCTTTTCAGTAGGACGGCAAACGAACCGAGCAGCTCGCGAGCTCGCCTCTGTTCGGCTCATTAACGTTCGGCTTGGCTACTAAACTAGCCGAGCTCGAGCTCGATTAAATAGGCTCGTTTAGTAAATGTCTAAGCTCCGCTCGTTAGGAGCTCAGTTTGTTAAAGCTCGAGCTCAAATTTTTGGCTCGTTTAATAAACGAGCCGAGCTCGAGCTCGACGAAGCTCGGGTCGGCTCGTTTAAAGCCTTACTTTTCACCATAGGAGGGAAAAAAAAAAAAGGTTCTCACTAGACCCAGTTCGATCGTTGTGCAAGGACTTTTGTACATACGTTTTTTTTTTCTTTCTCATTTCACCCGTAAAAAGTGAAATTTCCCACTAAGTTACCCGTGTAACAAATATACACTTTCTTAGAGCAAGACCAATGGGGGATGGATAGTCATTTTCCATCCCCAGATGCAAAAATCAGCGTTCCAATGGGGATGGAAATGGGGATAGAAAATGGCAAAGATGGATATGGAGCCATATATATCCGTCCCCAAATGACTATGGCTATAAATGCCGCATCATCAAACATCATTGAACCCAACTGAAATTACCAGAAAAGAGACGACCGGAGTTACCTTTATTCGCCTGAAACTGGCTGGAATATGCAAAGGTCACCGTTTTCTGCAAATGTGTCGCCGGAATCTGCAAATATGTCGCCGGAGAAATGAATGATGAGAGAGAGAGATCGCCGGTGTGAGAGAGAGAGATGGCCGAGTCGATGATATATATATATAGAGAGAGAGAGAGGGTTTCAGACTTCCAGTCGTTTCTGGGTTCAGTCGACACAAATCGAAAGAATAAGCCAAAACAAAAAAAAACCCCACATTTATATTTTGCAAGCTTAAGGACAAAAACATTTTGCAATCAAATATAAAGACAAATGTTCCCTATAAAAGTGCCTAAAATTCTAGGATATCCTAAATATAAAAATTCATAAACTCTAGGATATCCTACCATACCCTAGGGTACCCTACGGTAGTTTTGTCCGTGAAAACATATTTTGGCCTTGTGGCTAAAAAATTCAAAAAGTTGAAAAACCTCAACTGAAAACTATTTTACCGTTCTTATGGCTAAAAAATTCAAAAAGTTGAAAAACCTCAACTGAAAACTATGCTCGTTAGAAGCTTAGCTCGTTAGAGCTCGAGCTCAATTTTTTGGCTCATTTATTAAACGAACCAAGCTCCAGCTCGACGAAGCTTGGGTCAGCTCGTTTAAAGCCTTACTTTTCACCATAGGAGGGAAAAAAAAAGGTTCTCACTAGACCCAGTTCGATCGTTGTGCAAGAACTTTTGTACATACGTTTTTTTTTTTTTTTTCTCATTTCACCCGTAAAAAGTGAAATTTCCCACTAAGCAGCACACCTACCCATGAGTCCATGACCATTCTTAGAGCAAGTCCAATGGGGGATGGATAGTCACTTTCCATCCCCAGATGCAAAAATCAGCGTTCCAATGGGGATGGAAATGGGGATAGAAAATGGCAAAGATGGATATGGAGCCATATATATCCGTCCCCAAATGACTATGGCCATAAATGCCACATCATCAAACATCATCGAACCCAACTGAAATTACCAGAAAAGGGACGACCGGAGTTACCTCTATTTGCCTGAAACTGGCCGGAATATGCAAAGGTCACCGTTTTCTGCAAATATGTCGCCGGAATCTGCAAATTTGTCGCCGGAGAGATGAATGATGAGAGAGAGAGAGAGATCGCCGGTGAGAGAGAGAGATGGCCGAGTCGATGATATATATATATATATATATATAGAGAGAGAGAGAGAGAGAGAGAGAGAGAGAGAGAGGGTTTCAGACTTCCAGTCGTTTCTGGGTTTCAGTCGACACAAATCGAAAGAGTAAGGTGTCATTCCGGATTCTAAAAAAATGAACTTTTAGAAAAAGAAGGTAATTTCAAGTTTAAAAATCATGTGTTTATGTAAATAATTTTTTGTTAATATAGATATTGTTTGATGGATCTCATTGAGATATTTTAAATGGTACAAAAAAATTGAATTTTTTTTTTTCATTTTCGTTATATTTGAGTTTAAAATTACATTCTTTTTGAAAAAAAAGGTTTAGAAAGAAAGCGGAACGAAAACTAAGCCAAACAAAAAAAACCCCACATTTATATTTTGCAAGCTCAAGGACAAATACATTTTGCAATCAAATATAAAGACAAATGTGCCCTATAAAAGTGCCGAAAATCCTAGGGTACCCTATATATAAAAGTGCCTAAACCCTAGGGTACCCTACGGTAGTTTTGTCCGTGAAAACATATTTTGGTGTTATGGCTAAAAAATTCAAAAAGTTGAAAGACCTCAATTGAAAACTATTTTACCGTCCTTCTGACTAATTTTTCCATATTTTTTGTCGCTACACAATCATTCCCAAATTCATAAATTAGCCTACGAATTATGGTGGAAAAATTTGGATAAAATAAAATATAAGTTTTCAAATTTTTTTAAAGTCTTCATTTGGCAAACACTATAATTATTTTTGAACGAAAATAATAATTGAATTAAGTCGGGGGAAAATAAGGTAGAGGGAAAGTTAGTTAATAAATAGAACTCTTTGGTTCTATTTTAGAACTCACCATTAGAGAGGGGTGATTCATGTTATCCATCCAACTATCTTCTAACCACTTTTTCATACTAAAATAACTATTCATCTCCTCAAAATCCGGACCGTTCAGAACACTTTTGGACGGTTGTGATTGATTGGTGCTGTAAACAACCTATTTACAGCACAGCCGGAAACAAGACAATCTCTTTGAATAAAATGGATGGACAAAACTATTTTTGTAGAATCCAAAACGGGTCGCAAAGACATGTGTACGCGGGGCATGTGCCCCATATATGTGCTCGTAGCTGGTTTTTAAGAACACAGTTTTGACCGAGTGTATGGAGTTACTGTATGCTTTATGGAGTATTAAATACCCATAATGCCCTCTATAGTCTATACAGAATCAAAAACAATGTAGCCATACAGAGATTTTTGCTTAAAATGACCCAACAAGTATTTGCCCTTTATGCTTTTGGTTCAGGTTTTCTATGCACAGCTAGCCGCTTGCCACAAAACCAAGCAACAGCTAGCAGCTTGCCACAAAAAGCAAGCAACAGCTAGCCTCAGATATCAAATTAGTGTAAACTGCATGTGGAAGGACTGCAGCATTGGTTCTTTACTACGTTTCTTTTTGTTGCAATATCTTCTTTTTATACCTGCTAGGAAAAAGAGAGTTTTGAATTTTTGAAGTTGAGTATTTTCGTAGCAATATTGCTATTACCACAAACTCACACAAACTCACTCACATGATCCCACATCAAGTGTGGAGTCCACTTGTGCGGACCCTATACTTGTGGGTGAGTTTGTGTGTAAGTGTTTGTGGTTAGAGAATTATTGACTTCGTACTAAACGTCCAGTAGGTCTGTGCATCTCTCTCGTACATGGGTCCTAATTAAGCTATGTAACTGGCAACTATCCTAGCGAATTACGTTTTTTGTATGAATGTTGCAAAACATGGTACACTTTCATTCCAAAACGATAAATATGGCGATCTAAAACTATCCGCAATTTTTCGCAATTTTTTTTTGACTTATTCATGTAAAAATCTAGAGAAAATGGAATTTTGGTGAGATATCGATAATGTAAAAATGTGGTCATCATGTTCCTAGAAATGTATTTTAAATGAATAATTTGGAAAATAATACTTATTTTAACTGAATGTTCATCCCTTCGAAGGGTAAGTTCTAATTTTGTTATCTATAGAAACCAACCCTAGCGTGTACCAAATTTAGACATGTGGCATGCCACGTTCTCGTTTCCGTTCCTCATATCAGTACAATCCACGTTCCAGGTACCCCTTTTGAATTGTAAGAAATGGTGAATAAAAAATGGGAAGAACCAATCAAAAAATTCCATATTCATACTTTTTCCTCAATTTCTCGCCAGAGTACTCAATCCGGCCAAATGATTCTTCCATTTCCTTTCCAACTAAATCACTCAAACTAAGGCAGAAATACCACAACTACAATGAATTCAAGCCTCCTTTCTAGCATCATGTAATTGGGGCCATGGAGGGCAAAGAGACACAGAGTGGAAGATTTGGACTATCAACAAACTTGTAAACAAAAGGCTTATGCAATGTAACGATCCACATGGATTAACGGAGAGGACGGAGAGTCGATCGGCATTGACATCAAGGTCTGATGTGATGCTTACAATAGAGCTCAGGCTAACAGCCTAAATCGAAGATAAAACTTAAAGGCTAGTGATTTTGTCAAACCCTTATTTGTTAATGCCACACCCTGCAAGTGTATTTTTTGGTGCAAAAATACACTTGCAGGGTGTGGCATTAACAAAAAAGGGTGTGGCAAAATCATTTCCCAACTTAAAATAGCGAAAAATTGATCAAATCCTATCTCTATCTTTCAAACTTAACAAATCATATTGTAATCTTAATGTAAAAACAAATAGGATTATTCAGCTCCAACCAATTAAGGGTTGCACCATGAGGTTGGGTCCATCTGGGGTTCCAAGCAAGGAATATGCATCGGCCCTGCCTAGCTAATTGCCAAAAAAACAGGAAAACAAAACCGAAAATCCAACTAGACTGAGGCGATTTTGATCCAAACATCATCGCTTGATATCTCTTTACATCCCTCCCTAATTCCAAGTTCTACCCAATTCGCGGGGTGTAATGAAGCGGTGATCTGAGCCACGTCTCTCTCTAATTCCAAGTTCGATCCAATTCTAGGTTAGAGTTCTAATAGTTATGGCAGAAAATAAGGCTATTTTTATGAGTATTTCCCAACTTAGCTTTCAGAACACAGATAAAAATGTTGGGATTATCATTCTCTCTAGCGGCTAGCCATCTCTCTTCTATATTAAAGTTGAAACGTTGAGTTTTCGGGTTAAGTTGGATAGGTTTGGGATTTTTGTTTAACATTACTATGTTGTGTAAGGTAGGTTCCAAAAATTGGATGGTAGAATTCTAACAATAAACAGCAAATAGACGTTGCAGTTTTTTCCTCATCTTTGCTTTGACTTGGGATCATGCCTCTGCACCACTTTGTTCCTTGCTTCCTATCAATTTTCCGAATTCTTATTTGTGTTTTAGCCTTTTCTTCGCTATCACTATATATAGGTGGAGAAGACAGTTTCCGATACACATTTCCTATCAACAAAAACATAATCAATTCCATTTCAATGCTACAAGACATAAAAACGAAAAGGGCATTAACATATATACTGTTGACAAATATATGCATGATAATTTGTTGAAAATTATATGCATTACTATTTATTATTTTGATGATTATATTGATGAAGTTTTTATTATTTGGCAAAAGAAAATCTTTTATCGCAAAGTCCTTTTTTGGACTAATATTCTATTTGCCTTGAAACATTGCATAAGTCTCTTGAAATTCAATGTTTAATATTTATAAAGACTTAATGAGCTCAATTCATGCTTTAACGGAATTATTTAGATGAATTTTTGAGCCACAGGTTGACGAACCGGCTGTCTTTACAGAGAGCTGTGACAACCGGAGTGCGCTGGTTGACAGACCGGAAGTCCGGGTGGAAGTCCGGTAGTGTTATTCCGCAGTTTTTCTGCAGATCAGTAAAAGTTCCAACGACTATATTTTCCTGATTCACTCCTCAACGGCTCTATTTACTTTCCAACGGCTAGGAAGCATATGGATGGCTATATAAGACTTCAAGAACTCATTGATGAGTACCAATCCAAGCTACATCATTCCATATCATTTCAAGAGAAAATTCTCCAAAGATCAAAGCCAAAATTCTCCTTGTTCTTCCTCTTTCACATTTTTCTTGAGAGAAAATTTGTACAAGTCGTGAGCGATAATTTTCATACTTTCTTCACATACTTGTAATTCCTAAGTGAGTGTTTGAGTGAAACACTTGAAAGCTTAGAAGACCAAATTCTTGTTGAATTTGGGTGTTATTGTTTTTGAGAGGTTTTCGGAGAAAACTCTTGCAGTTGTACTAGCTCATCGGGAAAGCTAGGGGATAAGGTTGTTGTAAGCACCCGCAAGACTTACTGCTTGTAATCTTTTTGAAGATTAAAGGAACCTTCAAGTAGTTGCTTGAGGAGAAGTGGATTAGGCCGGACCGTGGACAAATCCGGGCCGAACCACTATAATCGGGTTCTATCTCTCTAACTCTCACTCTTTTATTTGCTCATATTATCTTGGATATATTTGTTAGAAAAAATTAAGCAACTCGTTCACCCCCTCTAGGTTGCCATTTTTGGGTAACATATACAAATAACTTCCCGAAATTCGCGGGGTGTAATTAGGTTTCTCGATAGTTAACTTTCTCCAAAAAATTTGCTAAACTTCAATAAACATGAGCAAAGAAACACTTGATTGCCTGTATCAAAACACTGATCATAGGGTAATAAGAAAAATGGTCGAAACGAAACAAAAAAACATAAACTTAGAGTGAAGTTGGGAAAGTGTACGTTTAATACTGTTGTTGCACCTAAACTCCAGTGTCACCATCTGGCGGGTCCTTTTTCTCCATTTCGGCGCCTTCACTGTCTATTTTCTTTCAGAAATAATACCCACACAGATAACAAAAATGTTATGCGCACAACCGTTATACTGGTTGTGCACCTAATTCTAACCGTCAAGATGTATTTGAACGGTCTAGATTTAAAAAAAATTCTTCCAAGAAAAAGTTTAACTTTTCCGAGGAAGAATTTGGACGAATCCTGGCCATTTATTACAGCAATGGATCGATAGAGATTGGTTGTGTGCTGTGTTTTACACAACCGTTGTGTGTGTCTCTTGCACAGATAAAATAGTGCACTGATTGCGACGTGGGGCCCACTATGGGTTCCGGGGTTCCACAAAAATGATTCGAGTCGTTCATTAAATTTAAAACATTTTTTCAAGAGGCCCCGCGAAAAATTATCTTAATCTGTTACCTATAGGTGCTCGATTCAATCATCTAACCTTAATTTCATCATTTGAAATCCGAATGAAAAATTAAATAATTTTTAATCAAGCACTTATAAGGGTGAGTTCTCCTAAACTTAGAAAAAAAAATTAAGTTGTTTTGTCCTTATTTGATTTTTTTTGCATTTATTAGTTTTGCGCCCATCTTTTGTGGATTATTAATTTGTCTCGACAAGAGAAATAGGAAAAGTAAAAAAAAATTCACTTTTACCCAACTATTTGAGAAATAACCATTTTTTTAGCAAAATAAGTGAAATAAGTTGACTTATTTTCTGATTCCTCTCGTCGAAACAAATCAATAATTCATAAAAGTTTGTTGCAAAATTAACAAATGCGAAAAAAAATTCAAATAATGACAAAACAACATATTCTAAGATAAGTTTAGGAGAATTCACCCTCTGTATTGGATTCTTTTTTCCGGGACCAAACAAAAAAAAAGTATCGGATTGAGTTGATTTTTCGCTGGGACCCTGATTTTTTTCTTTTTAGATATATTTTGTCGAGACGAATTAATAATTTACAAAACATTAACTCGAAACTAACAAATAAAAAAATAAATTAGACAAAAATAATTCTAGAGAATTATTTAGTCAAAATAGGCCATAATATGGTATTTAATCAAATGAAGGCTATGATTAGAATTAAAAAAAGAATAGGAAAAAGAGAGCAAAACAAAGTTGCCTTATTGCGTGGTGGTGAGATTAGGAGTAAATTAAAATCTTAGCAAATGAAAATAAAAAAAAAGACAAACAAGTACACAGAGAAGGAGAGGGTAAATTTGGCAAATACATGCAGCTCTCAAATATGTCTGGTGCATCATTTTCAAGATGGCAGAAAAGAGAAAATGTTTTTTTTTTTTTTGCTCGGCAAAATGAAACTTTTATAAAACCTCGAATCGGTTACATCGAGGGGCTCGAAGCACGGAGATATACACATGCTCGAGCAAACAAAAAGAAGAAAGGAACAATTACAAAAAGCCCTCCAACAAAAAGTTGGATGGCAAAGCACCTTACCACCCAAACCAACTTACAGCTTCAACACCCTAACTCCATCCAGAAAAATCCTAAAATCCTCCACCGAATACACCTTTATGTCGAATTTTGCCTTTACCCACGTTGCAACTCTAGTTTTAATCAAATCACCCACTTCCCCAGAACTTGTTGTAGCATTGTTGAACACATACGAATTTCTAACCAGCCACAATGACCACAAAGTTGCGAAGAAAGTGGCTTCCCACAAATGTTTCTCCAAATTTCGGAACCTACTGTCATCCCACCAAATAAATAGGTCTTCCACAGATGCAGGGCATACCCACTTTACATGCCACCAATCCAGAATCCTCGACCAAACGTCCCAAGAAAAATGGCAATGCAAGAATAAATGATGTGGTGATTCCAAGTGCAGCGTGCAAAATGGGCATAGAACAGATTGCCCCTCCGGCAGCAGATTTCGACCCAATAACACGGATCTAGTAGCCACCTTGGATTGGATAGCCATCCAAGCGAAAATTTCCACCTTTGGGGGGCATAGATTCTTCCAAAGGGCTTCCAACACCGGACTACTAGAATGACCCCCATTCTCCCATTGATTATACACGGATTTTACCGAGAATCGATTATCCGAGGACCATTTCCAAAGCACAGAATATGGCCTGGCCAAATCCAGTGTTACAAGTTGCAGCCTCCGTTTTAGATCCTCCACTTGAATGTTTTCCCAATCACGTAGATCTCTGCTAAATGTCAAATTCCAGCTACCCTCATCGGCTCCACCCCGCATCACATTAATCACGTCATCTTTTTGAGAAGAAATTAAGTATAGCCGTGGGTACACCTCTCTAAGAGTTGTATCCCCTAACCATACATGATTCCAGAAAGAAATCTACATGCCCGAATGGACCTGTAATCTAAAGCCCTCTTGGATGATATTACCGATATGAGAAGAAACATCCCCAAGAGTGCAAATGTCTTTCCAAATATGAGAAGTCCTTCCAGAGGCCGGCATACGAGGAAACCAACAGCCATGTTCCAAGTTATATTTTCCTCTTACGACCCGCACCTAAAGGGAATCACTGTCGTTATGAAATCGCCACCACCACTTGGCCAAGAGGGCCAGATTTTGGATTCTCAAGTTCTTCACTCCTAACCCACCAAAGTCCTTCTTCTTGCAAATCACCTCCCATTTGACTAAGCGGAGTTTTCTCTTATCAATTGTGTCTCCCCAAAAAAAATTCCTCTGAATTTGCTCAATCTTCTTTGCTACAGTCACTGGCATTTTGAATATGGATAAAAAATAAATGGGCTAGTTGGCCAGAGAAGAGTTGATTAACGTAAGTTTACCCCAGATGAATTGTATCTTCCACGCCACACACTTAGTCTCTTCTCCATCTTCTCCACTACAGAATCCCAAGTTTTAATCCTGTTGGGGTTAGCACCCAAAGGCAAGCCCAAATACTTGATCGGCAGCCTTTCCACTTTACACCCCATAACTTGCGCCAAGAATTGCACATCCTGATGGGGAACTTTAATACCACATAAAGAGCTTTTTGGAATAATTGATTTTCAGCCCTGACATGAGTTGAAAACATCTAAGGATTCTTTTGATGCTAATAAGCTCCTCCATGTCATTATTACAGAAAAGAATCGTGTCATCCGCAAACTGAAGATGGGATACCACAACCCACTAATCCCTATTCTTGCTCCTTTAATGATGTTCCGATCCCTAGCTCTTTCCAATAAAATGTTGAGTCCTTCAACCACAATATTAAAGAGGAAGGGGGATAACGGATCGCCTTGTCTAATGCCTCTCTGGATATTAAATTCCTTTGAGGCCGATCCATTAATCAGCACGGACATAGTCACCGAGGATACACACTCCTTTATCCACCCACACCATTTATCTCCGAAACCCATTTTTGCAAGAAGGTCTAGCAGAAAACCCCAATTCACACAATCATAAGCCCTTTCGAAATCAATTTTAAGAAGCAAACCACCATGAGAACTATATTTCCAGCTGTGTATAACCTCATTTGCAATAAGAACTCCATCCAAAATTTATTTTCCCCCGATAAACGCAGCTTGAGATTCTCCAATGACCGATGGCAAGAGAGCTTTAATTCTATTGGCTAGCACTTTGGAAAGCACCTTATACACCCGTCCAATCATGCTAATGGGTCTATATTCTTTAAACGACACCGGGCAATCTACCTTAGGAACCAAAGCAACGAAAGTCGAGTTGATACCTTTTGTAAGCTTGCCATTGGAGTGAAACTCAGAGAAAAATTGCATGATCAAATCCTTCATAAAATCCCAACCGAGCTTCACAAAGGAAAAATTAAAGCCGTCCGGGCCCGGAGCCTTAAGATTGCTACAGTCCTTTTGAGCATCTAACACCTCCCTCACATCAAAAACTCTACCAAGTTGTAATGCAGTTTCTGGTGATATCCTTCTATGAAACACTCCCCCCAACCTTGGCTTGTCGATGCTGTCCTCTTTGAAATTGTTTCTGAAATGGACCACGGCTGCCTCTTTGATATCCTTCGGCTCTTCTAGTAATCTCCCATCAGCCTTAATTGAACCCACCAAATTTCTCTGGAACCTGTTATTGGCTATAGCTTGAAAATATCTTGTATTTTTGTCCCCCAATTTCATCCAATTTAGCCTTGATTTCTGTCGCCATAACGATTCCGTTAATCGAGAGAGTCTCCAAAACTCTGATTTAGCTTTACACCGAGATGCTTTTTCATCGACAGAGAGCTGCCTTTCCTCAGCTAACAAATCGAAATGTTGAAGTTCAGTTTCCGTTACTAGCAATGCCGAGTTTACATCCCCAAACTCCTCTTTGTTCCACACCTTGAGCTTATCTTTAATGGCCCTCAATTTTTGCAAAATTTGAAAGCCAGCCCATCCATTTACCACAGTATTTTCCCACATCTCCTTAGCAATAGCCATACACCTCGGATTCGATAGCCAGATATCCATGAACCTGAATGGTCTAGGGCCCCAATCTCTTTCATCATTAGTAAGCACAATTGGGCAATGGTCAGAAATTGGCCTATGGATCCCCCATTGGACCACCTTAAATTTCTCAATCACTTGTTGGGAAATTAAAAATCTGTCCAACCGACTATGTATCGCACGATCTTGGTAGTTTGTCCAAGTGAATCTCCTACCCATCATCAGAAGGTCGAGAAGTTCCATATCATTACAGAATTCTAAAAAATCCTTCATTCCCCTCTCCATTCTCTGGCATCCAACCCTTTCACTGATCGCTTTAATCTCATTAAAATCTCCCCCAACACACCAAGGATTTGACGAGACAGCTTTTAGGGCTAACAACTCCTCCCATACTCCTCTCCTATCTACCACATCATTTGGGGCATAAATATTCACCACAGTGCAAGGAAATTCTGCATTGATTATACCTTGCAATAGAATAAAAGATCTATGGCATATAATATTATTAGCTTTGAAAAACCCTTTCCTCCATATCGCTAATAGTCCCCCGGATGCCCCCGAAGCACTAGAACATGCAAACTCAAAATCACCACAACCCCACAGACTTCGAACCGAAAAAATATCCATGACTTCCAATTTTGTTTCCTGGATCAACACCATATCAGGCTTCCTCTTTTTTATCAGCTTAAACAAAAATCTTTTCTTGACCAAACTCCCCAATCCTCTAATATTCTAAGATATAATCTGCATAAATACAATGACCCAACACAAACTCCACAGCAAAACAGATAGATAAATCTACCCTCCAGGAACTCTCTCATGCTCATGAGAATGTTCCTGAGACTCAATTTCAATCATTTTGCACAGAATCAAATCATCATTAGGGCGAAAAGAGATACCCAACTCACCTCCAACGGCCATGGTTGCGAGTACCTCTCTAACGACATCAGGATTGGACTGAAGCACCTCCTCCAATTCGGGTGAAGAATTGTTTGCCAACAGATCGGGTTGACAAGCAGCTGCTTCACTGATGGTAGCCAAATTGGAAAGTTGTCTTCTTCTTCTTCTTCTTCTACACCCAGCATCTTTAAGGTCCACCACCAAATTGATACTTGGAATTTGAGAGCACCTCACAATATCCGCTGGAATTTCTGGGTTTGCATCTCTCTCAACACTCTCAGTAAGGATTATCGTCCCCGGCCCTCTGAGGGAAAGTTTGCCCTCCCATACTATCCCCAAAGCAATACTCTGATTAAGAGAAACCGGCCCACTTGGACAAGGGCCCATTTCCCTCATATCCACCCCAGGATCAATCGGTCCAACCCCCTTTTCTAAGGCTGGATTAACTTCGAGGACTGTACATACATCTTGGTCCAAAAATTTACTTTGGGCCGAAAGGCCCAATATATTCTCAGACCCCTCTACACACTCCACCGAATCTTCAACTCTGGATTCAAAATTCTCTGAAACAACAGGAGAGCAGGAGTTGACAAGCATTAAATGCTTAGTTGCAATTTCATACTTCGAGCCCCCTACCCCATCTTTTCCTGCTAAAGTGTCATATCCCACACCAACCACCTTCTCCCGATTGGTTTCCCCTATTGGGTCCCTTACCACGTCATCTTCTTCTTCCTTTTCCAACCTGGTTTCAGCCTCCATTGTAACTTCCATCGGAGGTTTAGACACCCCTTTTTTAACCATTTCCAGAGGATCACAAGCTTCCATAGCATCCGGATTACTAAAAGAAGATAACTCTGAGACTTTGACATCATAGAAAACTCCATCTATCTCAAACTGAATCCACTTATCTATTGGACTAATCTCCTCCGTTGCAACCAAAACTCTCCCTTCATTAAAGGATAAATCTTTTAGAGTTTGCTCATCAACCTTTATGAAGCAGCCCCACAGCTCAGCAATACATTTAAACGTATGAGCATTCCACACGTTTAAAGGGACTCCTTTACAACTTAGCCACGCGAACCTCTCAAGGCTCGCCGGCTCACCCCTCCACGGATTCACTCGCTCGAACCATAGCTTCATCCACGGGCTCTCTAAGATAGAATCCCGAACCTCTTGGCTTTGGAAAGTGATCAGAACTGATCTCCCTCCCAAAGACCGAAATTGAGCCAACCTATTTGTCTCCAAGCTGAAGCTCACTTTCAAGGTGGTCATGGATACCACCCTCTGCATCACAGCCACTGCACTCCTGTAAAGCCAACCATTTCCACTGGGTTTAACACGAATAGTGGGCTTACGATCCGTCCCTGTTTTCGACGAATCGCCTCTCAACACCTGAACATAAGACCCTCCATTAGTTCCTCCCTTTTCTTTGTCCACCATCACCTGTTTACCAAACCCCTGTCCCACGGTTGTCCCCTGTTTTGGTAACATCACTCTTGGTGAGACTAAGTGAGGTCTGGGAAGCTTCCCCCTGAGATGCTCTTCATTGAAACCAAAACAAGCATCTTTAACAAAAAGCCTCGCATTTTCCACCCACAGCCCATTCATTCTAGAAGTTGCCAAATCGGCCGCCACACGACACTCATATCTAACAAACCCAAATTTGTTGCCCGTACGCTTACTCCGTTTACGCGGAATAAATGCGTCCCTCACCACCCCAAACTTGTTGAAAGCCCTCTGCAGCCAACTGAGGTCCTTATTCTCAGGAATATTATCCACAAACAAAGTGAAAGTCTCCTTTCTTCCTACCCTTTTCTCTGGTTGCACCCTATGATTTCTGATCACAGGGATCCATCCCCCCTCTTGGTCACCATACCGCCCTCCTACGCCACCTCTCTCTCTCTCTCTCTCTCTCTCTCTCTCTCTCTCTCTCTTTCTCTCTCTCCATTTTTTGATTTAGAAAAGAGAAAATGTTAATGACACCTGGCAAGATGGAAGGAAATAAAGTACACAAAACTACACAACTTTCCGTGTTAAGCGGTGCTATAGTGCACCCATTAGCCGGACCGTTTTTTTAATTATTTTGAGAGGAGAAAATGAACAAAGATCGAGGAGAGGAGACAATAAAGATGGGAGAGAGTTACTGATGATAATTTGTGAGTTTGTTTAATTTGTCTTAAAAAAAGACAAAGAGAGAACGGTATCATACAAATCCTTCGTACATCATACAGTTAAGTATTAATACTCCCTCTGTCTCATTTTAAATATTATTTACGGAAATTTGTGTATTTTTAAACTTAAAAAATATATATTTCTACATATTATTTTTTTTAATTTTTTTACACCAAAAGTGCTTTAATTCGGTTTTAAAAAATAAAAAGATAAAATGTAATTTTTTTTTTGAAGTTAGAAATTGCACAAATTCCTGTTAAAAAAACATTTTTGGTGGAATGGAAGGAGTATTAAATGTTTTTTTTTTTTAATTTTATCAACGGTCAAACATTTCATTTCAATATCCGAAGTGAGGAGTATTAAATTTATGCTTATAATATACCCAAAAAAATCAAGTACTCCCTCCGTCCCATTTAATTATCTTTTTTAAGAGTTCGTGCCACTTTTTAATTGACTATATTTTGTAATTTATAATATTTTATGTGATTTCGAAAACATTATATTATAGAACCAATCAGAGTTTATCAAACAAGATCCATATCCGATGTGAAATTCCTTACGGCTTTAAAGATATAACTAATTGACAATTACTGCTTAGTGCAGTTGGTAAGTCATTGCCTCCCCTTTGTGGAAGGTCTTGGGTTCGAGCCCCACAGGGGCAGACCCTTTAGGGGGCCAGGGCTATGGATAGCTTCTGGTCTCCTCGCGCTAACTCTAACACCCCTATTAACCCCCGTTGATGTATATCGCTGTGAAAAAAGAAAAAGATATAACTAATTTTTTAACCAATTAGAATAGAACTAAAGACAATTAAATTGGAACGGTGGGAGAAATATCCTAAATTCATTTTCCCATGGTGGCCTTTGGTTTGGTTGTGGGCCTTTTGGCTCAATCAAACGATAGAGGCTTCTTTGCTGCGGGAAAAGGGAAAATTTCAAAATACCCCCCAACCTTTACACCAAAATTCAATTAGACTCTCAATCTTTTAAAAACTTCAATTTTACTCCTAACGTTATCTTCTGTTAATCAAAACGCCCCCTTCCGTCCGAATGACTAACAGATTTCGTTAAAAGCTCCGTTAAATAGCGTCCCGATCGAATTTCGATGATCCGAGCCGCTCAATGTGTTCAAAATGTGATTTTAATGGTTCCCTTGGAGAAATCGGCAAAAAAAAATAACCGGGAAGGGCTTCATCTGAACAGTTTTTTATTGAACTATTCAATAAAAAACTGTTCAGATGAAGCCCTTCCCGGTCATTTTTTTTGCCGATTTCTCGTGAGTACCCTTAAAATCACGTTTTGAACACATTGAGCAGCTCGGATCATCGAAATTCGATTGGGAAAGGGGAGGTACGGATCGATCCGGATTTTGTTCAAGTCTGAACGTCCGGGTTTTGCTTCGGTCTGCACCTCCCATTTTTCGATCGAATTTCGATAATCCGAGCCGCTCAATGTGATTAGAACGTGATTTTAAGGGAACCCGTGAGAAATCAACAAAAAAAATGACTGGGAAGGGCTTCATCTGAACAGTTATTTATTAAATAGTTCAATAAAAAATTGTTCAGATGAAGCCCTTCCTGGTCATTTGTTTTGCTGATTTCGTAAAGGTACCCTTGAAATCACGTTTTGAACACATTGAGCGGCTCGGATCATCAAAATTTGATCGGGAGATATTTAACGGAGCTTTTAACGAAATCTGTTAGTCATTCGGACGGAATGGGGCGTTTTGATTAACGGAAGATAACGTTGGGAGTAAAATTGAAGTTTTTAAAAGGTTGGGAGTCTAATTGAATTTTGGCGTAAAGGTTGGGGGTATTTTGAATTTTTCCCGCGGGAAAAAGACAACTCTTTTCTATCAAGAAGATGCGAACAAGAATCGCTCCTGTTGCTTTCATTTTCCTTCTTTGAGTTCTCATGGCGAAACTGGAGTTTTCCCTCTGAATATTCCCCTCTTCTTTCAGCAATTCCCTCACTTCGCCTCGTTTGGCTCCACCCATCGGTATAGGCTTCTTGTTGCCAAAAAAAAGAAAAGAAACCTATGTTTTTGTGATCAAGATGCGAAGAACTGCTGCTGTTGCTTTGATTTTCAGCCCGAGAACGGCACGTAACTATCAAAAAGGTAACCCATTTGTCGATCATACACTCTTGTTTCATACCCAATTTTCAACAAACCCTAATCCCACTGATGTCATTGCAATCACGAACCGGCAGCAACTCAAGAAGTTGTTGGTGGAGAAATCTAAAACGGGTTTTCATAACCTCGACCATGCTCTTAGTTTGTTCCATCAAATGGCCCGATTTCGACCTCTTCCTTCTGTGATCGATTTTACTCAGCTGTTAACTGCAGTTGCCAAGATGAAGGAATATTCGACAGTCTTTTCTCTGTTTATAGAAATCCGCGAGTTGGGCATTCCAATTGATGAATATACGCTGACTATTTTGATCAATTGTTGTTGCCGCTTGAATCGAGTGGATTTTGGGTTTACTATCTTGGGTATCTTCTTTAAGTGTGGTTATACTCCAGACGTGGCTACCTTCACCACTCTCATAAATGGGTATGTTTTAGAAGGTAAGACGTCTGAGGCTGTGAATTTGTTCAGAAGGTTGATAAAATATGGAGACATTGAACCGAATGAAATAACATATGCGACAATCATAAAAGGACTTTGTAGAGTAGGAGACACTGCGATGGCTTTACAGTTGCTAAGGAGTATGCATAAATGGAACTATAGGCCTCATGTAGTGATGTACAACATACTCATCGACAACCTTAGTAAGGATGGCAACATAGATGATGCTTTGCGCCTCTTATCGGAGATGAGAGAGTGGGATATTATGCCTAATGTGGTCACCTACAGCTCTTTAGTTGATGGCTTATGCAAATCAGGTCGATGGAAAGATGCCACAAGAATATTGAGTGACATGATGGAGCGAAATATTTTCCCTAATGTTGTGACCTTCAATATGTTGATAGATGCACTTTGCAAGGAGGGAAGGACCGAAGAAGCGGAGGCCATACTCGAGATCATGATCCGAAGAGGTGAGAAACCCGATGTTATAACTTATAGTGCACTGATGGACGGATATTGTATGCAAGGCCACATAAAGAAAGCAAAAGATGTATTCAACTCCCTCGTGGATAGGGGCCTTGAGCCTAGTATTTATAGTTATAATATTTTAATGAATGGTTTCTGCAATAAGATGAATATAGATGAGGCCATGGAACTCTTTAGAGAAATGTCACGTAAAGGGTTAAAACCTGCTACTGATACTTACACCACTTTGTTAAAGGGGCTGTTACACATAGGGAGATGTGATGCAGCAGATCATATATTTCATGAGATGATGTGTAGCGGTCAAAATCCTAACATTATAACTTACTCAGTCTTGTTAGATGGATTCATTAAGAACCAAAAAATTGGCAAGGCAGTAGAGGTGTTTCGTTCAATGCAAGATCAAGGAATAGTTCCTAATAATTATACTTATTCTATCATCATCAATGGCATGTGCAAAGCGGGGAAGATTGAAGATGCTCGAAAACTTTTTAATACCATTTTAGCTAATGGTTTGAAGCCTAATGTTCAATTGTACACCACAATGATTAGTGGACTATGTAAGGAGGCGTTGCTTGATGAAGCTGAGGAGTTACTTTTGCAAATGGGGAAAGACGGGTGTCCACCAAATGATTTGACTTTTAACATTGTTGTTCGAGCATTCCTGAAGAGGGGAGACACACACAAGGTTAAGATACTTCTACAAGAAATAATCAACAGGAAATTCTCACCAGATGCATCTACCATGTCCATATTAGTAGATTTACTTCCGGCTGAGGGTGAGGATAGCGAACTTTTAAAAATGATCCAGAGTCTTGTGCCAAGGGAGGATAGTAAGGCTGTGTCCCAAGCTTAAGGGAATGATTTGAAGTTGGCAGATTATGGATGCTTGTGCAAGTGACATGGAAGGAATTATGAGGTTCTATGTTTTCAACTTTATGAGCAAGTTTCAACTTTAGGAGCAAGTTTTGCCGGTAATTTTGCTTGAGGTTAAGCTATAATTTTGTAATGTCAAAATCTTGTGGTTGTAGTATTGTGTCTTCCCTCTTTAGGGATCTTGAAAGTTTGCACTAATTTGCTTGCCCTGCATGATTAGCACAAAATAGAATGTTAGTTATGACAGTTGTTTGAGCTATTTATGCAAGATCTCTGGATCCATTGAACTCAAGCTTCTTGTGGGCAATTAAGCAGGTAAATTGTTTTTTGACCCTCTTATTGTTCTGCTATGGCTCATGCGTTATTTAATTTTCTTTCATTCATCATCGGTTGGAAATAATCTTACTTGCTCGACAGATAATGGTACCATACATCGGTGCTTGTTTTTTCACTTGAAATAAGTTTTGAAGCTAAAGTTTTTCTTGCCCGTTGAATGGCCGATAAACAAAGATGTCCCTTCAGTTGTGCATTAATTCCCGTCAATTTAACACTTGTAATTTGGCTGCAGCTTAATGATCTGGACCGCCACTTCGAAAAATTGGACACGGGTTTGTGCATGTGTGGCGTTGTTCTTTCCATGACTCCATCCCTCTCAACTCATTGATCTTTGTCATCTTTTAGAGCAATCTGCAAATAGAGAGCCTTGTCTTTCTCTGTTCTCACTCTGTTTTGTTTGACAGATATGAAATAGGCTTGGGTGATGTCCTGACATTATCAGCACAGTGACATAACTATCCATCTTCTTTAGAAATTGGTTGATTCTTGTCGACCTATTTAAGCTTTAGGAGTTTGCTTTTTCACATGCCTTCGCTGTAGGTCAGTCGATCATATCTGTGCATATGAAACTGTATTCTCTCTGAAAGACACGGGAGTGATGAATGGTGCCAGTTTCGTAACTCTCCCGTTCTAGTGTGCCAAGGTTGGACCATATGCAACTTCGGTCTTTCTCTGTGTCTGAGTCGATTGGATAGTTAGCTATTTACCATGGCAAGCTTTAGCGAGTCCCCCGGATGTTAGTTTTGCGGTCAAATAAAGCAATGCTTTTCTGGCAAATCGGACATGAATAATGCTACATTAGGATGCCTGAATGCAAAAGGATTATGTCATGCTGTAGTCTCAAATGCTCCTGTCATCTGACCTCAACCTGTTTTAGTGTTCATATTCACATTGTAGCCATGGAACCTAATTTGCAAGACACCAAATCGTTTCCATTTTACAGCCAATGCCCCCATTTTGGTGCCCCATGTGGTTCCCTATCACCACCTCTTCTTCGTAATCACAGTAGGCAGAGAAGAGTGTGCGAAGCTTCTTGGCGGTGGTGTCACACCTGAGATGTAAACGAAGAGCATATGCTGCTCAGGATCCCGTTCAACAATGGATTCGCCAAAACGGATAACGTGAGTTTCCAACAGCAGCTTTTTCTATCATCTCGAGAAGCTATTTGAGCATAAGTGTTTAATTGTCTTGCGATTTCATCCAAGCATCCTCACTAAATAGGGGGATTTTAATCTAAGCTTGATCACCATCATTGTGCGGTGATCTAACCCTCATCGCTCTCTACTTCAAAGTTCTATCCAATTTGAGGTTAATTTTATGGTTATCAGAGCCTCATATCTCTGTAATTCCAGGTTCTATCCTGTTCCAGGTTAGTGTTCTAATAACTTGAGTGTGAAACATTGTTATCTTGAGAGTCCTTTTTGGATTTAATTTCAGCGCACATAAAAACTATAGGGAGTTTCGTGCTCTATAGGCATCTATCTTCTAAATTAATGGCAGAAAGTCGAGTTTTCGGTTGAAATTCACTAGATTTGGGTTAGCTCGTGCCATTGTTGTTTTGTTTAAGGTCTCAAAAACTGGATGGTTGAATTTTGACACGTCCATAAAACTGTCGGGTCGATTCTCTTGCTTTTTTTGCTTCCAGAAGCTGTAGTTTGTCCAGCTGATGTAGCTTCCATGTCGACTGTCCACAATACTCTCATGCCTCCCCCACACATTGTCAATTGTGTTACTTTTGCTGCCTTCATTAGGTCAGCGCGCATATAGATGTTGTAGTTATGTATCTCGGTGGGATCACGTCTCTGCACCTCTTTCTTCTTTGCTTCCGAATCTCCGATAGATTGACATGGTAGGTTCAGTTAAGTACTGTATTTGTGATGACGGCTGGTGGTTTTTGTTAATTGTTCGTTAACGACACGAATACTTATTTAGTCGAGGAAAAGATTGTGAAGCTTCCTGGTGGTGTTTGCCGCCCAGAGACTCGAATGAAGAGCTTATGCAACCAGGGATTGCAGTCAACAATGGATTGAGCAAAACTGGTAATTAAATCGAGCTGTTGTCTGGCTCTTCTGGCGATCGAGGAACTATTTGCTAGTAAAGGCTTCAAGACAAGTTGGCTCGATGATATTTCACTTCTTGGTTGGGATCACTAGAGGTTATCAACAAGAACTCAGAGAAGTATTCGTCGGCCCTAACTAATCACAAAAATAGCAAAATGAGAGGAAAAACAGCCCAACTATATGACAAAGTCAACAGCCAAATAATCCCCAGGAAATAAAAATAAGCAGACCAAAAGCAAAACGAACATCAATGTTCGTAAAAGTTAGAAGCGCACAAAATAAACATGGATTTCGATATTGTAGTTTCCAATACTCATTTTCCATCAACCAAAACATAGAATTTGATCCATTTCAAGGGCGATAAGACATAAAAATGAAAATGACATCCTGTATAACGCGATCACGAACTTATGTCAATAATGCATCAATAGCTGACTGAAGTGAAGTGTCCTCTGTCATCGATGTTCTGAAAATGACATCAAGTATAATGCAATCAAGAACTTACATCAATATAAATGCATCAAACAGCTCAACAGTTGACTTAAGTGAAGTGTCTTCTGTCATCGATGTTCTGAAAATCTTCATCTGCCTATAAATTCGACTTTTCGAAAGTATTGTCGTAAAAGAATCAAGTAAAACCTTATCACCCCAATCTTGTTTAAGAATTGCCAAAGGTATAGGGATATGAAGCCACAAGTTTCTTAGTAGTTTAACGGATGGTTTTACCACTAAACTCGATCCGGTGTAACAAAAAACATAAACCTTGGGTAAAGTTGGGAAGGTGTAGTAAGAGATAATAAAACATGTTCACCATGAAATGAACGATGGTTTTTGCCACTAAACTCCGGTGTCAGCATTAGTGCCAGGTGAAACTAGGCTCTCAATATACGAACAAACACTAGAAGGCGGGAAACACTTGTGAATCATTGGATAACAGAATTCTCCATCTTCGAATTGTACCAAACTAAACACACTTCCGTTGTAATGTCTCCATTCTTAAAAATGCAATTGGGTGGTGTGATACCTATATTATCGTGAATCGCAAACAACTTGGTCCAAGACTCTCTTATACCATATTCCTTCATCACCCATAACTCAACACCCAATCCATCACAATCACAGAGCAAACGGAGGCATCCACCAAAAACATCCATTGTCAAGTTACGATAAGAATGAGCACACTCAGGTTGTGGAACCTCCCCATAATTCTCTGCAGCCAAATCAACAGTGACAATAGAACATGAATAGCAGGGCAATCAAGACTAACAGCAGGGTGAGATTGCTCATTCATAATAGCAGAAATAGAACATGACTTGAGATCGAGAGGGCGATATACACCACTCCTTAGGCTTAGGAGGAGTCTATCGTGGTTATAATCTGTGTTTGAAGATGCTAAACTGAGATGGGTTTTCGCGAATTTCGGATCGGAAATCAAAGAACGCCATGATTTGGACACGCACCTGAATCGCAACAGAGACTTGACGGGGAGTCTCAAAAGTATTTCGACATTGATTTCGTAAGGGAGATTTGGCAATGGCTTTGAACCTTCGGCCCAATCGGTTTTTCGACGTATCGGGTTTCTTTCTATCGCCATGGATGGTGCTTTTTCTGGGTTTGGGACCAAAACCTAGCAGTAGTAAAATTTTACGAAGGTGCAACGCTTTATACTTTATGGCCCTAGTTATTGAATTGTCGTATGAAGACCAGGGTAAATTGTGGAAAACCCCCTCCATCTATCACACCGTGTTATTAAACACCCTTTATCTAATAATCGTCACAATCCCCGCACCAATCTTCCTAAAACTACCCCAATGCGTACACTCTCTACGGGCAACTATAGAACAGCATAAAGAAAATTAAAAAAATATTTCTGAGATAAGCATCGGGGGCCTTCTGCCGACCAGAGGCGAGGTGTTTCTCATTGTTTCTTGTCTTGAAGTATTAGGGTTCCGGCGAATTTCTGAGATAAGCATCGAGGGGCCTTCCGCCGACCAAAGGAGGGGTGTTTCTCTCTATTTCTTGTCTTGAAGTATTAGGGTTCCGATGAGATTATACACTGCTGGTTTCAGAGAGCGTTGACCAGTCTAAGCGGATTTTCTCCACGTACAGAAGTAATATGGATTTTTTAAAAGGTCTCGTGAATATCTTTTGATTGTCGCTAGTTTTATGATAATTAATTTACAAATGTAAAATTTATTATCATGGAAAAATGAAAAATGAAAGTAGAGATTCATCCCCAGGATACCGCACAATAACAAAGAATCAAGTTCCACATCAACACCTAATTAATCATCATAAACGGTACATTGTGACCCAAGGTTTTTTTTTATTCTCTTCTTTTCTGTTTTTTTAATAGCTTGATGTCCAAACCAGCTTGCAAGGACCACATCGTAACCAAAGTTGTCGAACCAAACAACGTATCGTGTATTGTTTCCTTCGATTGCTTTCCATCTAAACCAGTCACACTAAAGGCAGTCAATGAATTTCAAGCTTCTTACCGGTACCATATTGCCAAAGCCCAATGCTTTCCTCATTCCTCTACCGTACACGCCGTTGCGGCTATACATTCATTCCAAACCGGCTTATGGACGGCAAGAACACAAAGAGTGGAAGGTTTGGACTATCAACAGCCTTATCAACAAAGGATTTAGCATCGACTCTCAATACATTTCCTTTCAACAAAATTGTAACGAGTTCCGAAATTTCATCTACTTGTAACTTCAACACCCCATCATTTTAAGCATTGTCAAAGACACAATTAAGCAAGTGAAACCACAATTTTCGCATTAGTTGTTAACGGGATGGTTTTACCACATTTTGCTAATTAAACCTCGCTAAACACGAGCGAAGAAACGCTTTCGTGGTTGTATTATCAAACACTGAGGGGCTGTTCGGATAAAAAAGAAATCCGGCTTTTCCGCCAATTTGCTGGCTTATTGGCTTTTGTAGTACAGTACCATTCTGACACATACAATCCAATTTGCACCTTGATTGGCTGGTTGGTTTTTTTTTGCAGACCCACAGTGACTTTTTGGCTTTTTTTTCCCGGGAAAGCCACTGGGCTTTTTAATCCGAACAGCCCCTGAATACATGATCACCAGAGAGTACTAAATTAAGCAAGGTATAAACAACAAAAAGCAGAAACTTTAGGCAAAGTGCGCGAAAGTGTAGCAAGCAACAGAGAAATAAAAACATCTAATTTTACCTTTATTCCCTTTAATATATGTGTTGCCACTAGATTAATCCAGCATCAACAGTACCCGTTTAAGGGTGAAACTAGGCTCTCAATATAAGGATAAGCATCATAATACGGGAAAAACCCGTGGATCTTTGGATAACTAACCGTTCCATCAATGGGATTGTATCGAACTAAACGCATCCCGATAGCCATTAAAACGTCACCATTGTTAAAAATGCACTTTGGTATGAAATGCTCACCATACAATGGATGTGTAACATCATGAATTGCAACCAACTTGGTCCAAGACTCTCTTTTTCCATATTCCTTCATCACCCATAGATCAGCATGAGCTCTAGGATACTGGTAGAGGATACAGAGGTATCCACTTAAAACATCCATCATCGTAAGAAAACCACCATCTATATTATAATCAGGTTGCGAAACCTCCCCAAATGTCTCTTTAGCCAAATCAAGAGAGACAATCAACACACTGGACCTGTCACTCACAATCCAATGGAGGGTCCCACTCACAAATTTTCCCTTACCTGCCAATCCCATATGCATAGTAATAAAATGAGGACAGTCTGCTATCCTCCTCCAAGAATCAGCCCTTAACGCATACACCGCCACTTTATTTCGAAGATAGTCCCTATAAGATCCACTGTTAAAAACTAGCACCACCTTGTAATCATCAGTAGACTTGTCATAACCTAACCCACATGCCGGGGACCAGCCATACGGTATCGTAATACTTGGCAGCTTCCTAGACTTCTTCGTAGACGGGTTCCACAGGAATATGGTTTTTTTCCTATCGGTAGAGATGCACACCAACCCATCGCAGGAACCCTCAATCCAAAATCCATTAGAAGATTCCACGAAAGGGTGATCAACGACGACAGCAGTATCAGATTGGTCATGCCACATGATCGAAGAGATAGAACATGACTTCAAATCGCGATGGAAATCTGTAGTCCTTAGGAGGAGTCTATGGTGGGTATAACCAATGTTCGAAGATGCTAAACTGAGATGGGTTTTCACGAATTTCGGATCGGCAATCAAAGAACGCCATGATTTACAAGCGCACCTGAATCGCAGCAGAGACTTGACGGGAAGTCTCAAGAGTATTTCGACGTTGATTTCATTAGGGAGATTTGGCAATGGCTTTGAACCTTCGGCCCAATCGGTTATCAGGTTTCTTTCTGTCGCCATGGATGGTGCTTCTTCTGGGTTTGGGACCAAAAACCTAGTAGTTGTAAAACTTTACGAGGGTACGTAGTAAAACCTAGCAGTAGTAAAACTTTATAGTTTACGGCCCTAGTTATTGAATTGTCGTATCAAGATCAAGGTAAATTGTAGAAAACCTCCTCCATCTATCACACCGTGTTATTAAACGCCCTTTTATCTAAATAACGTCAAAATTCCCACACCAATTTTCGTAAAACTACCCCAATGCGTACACTTCGTACGGATAACTTTATAACGGCATGAAGAAATTCTATACTCCAGTCATTATTTCTGAGATAAGCATTGGGGGGCCTTCCGCCGACCTGAGGCGGGGTGTTTCTTGTCTTGTTGTATTTATAGGGTTCTAGCGAGATAGATTATTCACATCTCAGAGTGTACTGACCAGTCTATAAATAAAGCATTGTAACATAGATTTTTTAAAAGGTCTCGTGAATATCTTCTGATTGTCACTACTTTTAAGATAATTAATTAAAAAATGTAAAACTTATTGAGGAGGAAAAATGAAAAATAAAAGTAGAGACTCATCTCCGTTATGAAGTCTAAAATTATAGAGATAGAAACCATGTCGCTTTTTGTAGACATATTTTAGAGGTTGATTGGAATATCCTGACACTTTAAATTTTTGAACATATAGAGAGTTGATTGAACATGCTCTTATAACATATTCGAGACACATTCAGCTAGAGTCAAAAACCAAAACTTGTAACATCCAACAACTCCCTCTTGTGTGAATTAGTGTTAACAGATGTGTCTTAATAAAAATTTGGAATCAATTTCCAAAATAAGATTTTTCTATGCCAGGATGCTAAGAAATGAGATTTCCCTGCAAAACGAGACTACATTCTAAGTCTTCCTATCAATTCTTAATTCCTAGCGTGTTCGTACTCCAGAGTTGGCAAAAGCCATCTATCATGCATGTTTGCGAAATTTGTGAATTTCCTCGACCTACTCCTTCAGGATTCCGCACAGGAATAAAGAATCAAGTTCCACATCAACACCCAATCATCATAAACGACACATCGTGACCCAAGGTTTTTTTCTTTTTGATAACTTAATGTCCAGACCAGATTACAATTAAGCACCTCATTGTGACTAGAGTCGTTCAAACAAACTATGTATCGTGTATTGTTCTCCTTCCATTGCTTTCCATCTAAACCACTCGCAGTAAGGCAATCAATGAATTTCAAGCTTCTAGTGTCCCTCTAGCTGATAGGGAATTTGTTGTGGTAGACGCCTTGGGCGTGGGTCTTCTGTGAAATGATTGTTCACAATTTTTTTTTATGTGTGTATTAACGGCCTCTATGGAGCGGCCCGTGCGGTCTATTCCCATTCTTTCGTTCATTTTGTAGAGTTCGGCGAAAACCTTAATCGTGCCAAAAATTGTGTTCATCGAACTTTATTTGATACATAATCGGCATACATGAAAATTGAAGAAAACCAAAACTGAGTCCAAAAACACGCTGAATCAAAACCCAGTGTTGGTTTTTTTGCAATTTTCACATGTGTCGATCATGTATCAAATAGAGTCCGATGAACACAATTTTTGGCATGATTAAGGTTCTCGCCGAACTCTACAAAATGAACGAAATCGATCATTCAAATGTGATCGAAAAAAGGCCAAAAAATGAGAAACGGACCTGAGGGGATACCATGGGGCTTGGTATCCCCAGTATACCTAAAAGTTTCTCTAAAAGAATATACTTGGAGTTGAAGAGTAATTATCAACAAGTTTTCAAGCAAGTCTTCTATTAGTTTTTGTTTACAACATTTATTTCAATCTTGTTTCGTAACCAATAAAAGTGATTGTTGGGCAGGCATCTCAAAGGCTATTCAATATCTCCATGATGGGGAAATTTTCACTGAAACCTTTTTGAAGGTGTATGGATTTCAACTAAATTAGAAATTAAAGTTATGCTTGTGAACTTCAATCCCGATTTGGGTGAGAATTTCTATGTGATATACCTCTGTTAATTTGTCTTGTCTTTTTAATTTGGGTACCTCAGCTATTGATTCATTTTTCTTTAGGTTTGAAGATTGATTAAAAAAGGATATTGTCATTCTGATGTGGCAAGTGGATCGGAGTTAGTTGTGGACAAACACTAGGAGGGCTTTATGATCAAATGCAAATGTCCTAAACTGCCTCCTCCACTAGAAAGACACTTTAGGATGTTTGCATTTGATCATAAAGCTCTCAGAGTGCTTGTCCACAATTATTTGTAACGCATCTCTCACATAGTGTGGAACTTACACATATATGGGGCCCAAATCATGTGAGAGGACATTACAAATAACTGTTGCATTGAAGATTTTTTTAGTATGTACCCCATGTGCATGTGTACTCATAGCTAGTTTTTAAAACTAGCTTTACTAGAGGTACATATACATAGGTACATACATCACAAATACATACACATTTTTGACCCATCTCGGGTCTCAAAACATTGATATGAGCCGCTCATTTTGTCCAAAGTAGATTGTTTAGGGCCGCTCATTTTGTCCAAAGTTTGATGTTTTGTATACATTTTCCCTAATATTGGATTGTGTTTATTTTTTACAGGAACCCTAAACAAACCATTTTGAAAACCCAATATGAGTCCGAAACGTGCATGTCCCCTATTCTTGCTCTTTACTCCAAGAAAATAGTTGCATGATCTCTAGACCTTTGAGCTGCTTCCATGCATGATATCTTGCTGAAAAAGCACTTCAAGCTACCCTTAAAGAGATGCTTCTAGATACTTTGAGCTGCTTGGAGCTGCTCCTCAAGCCCCAAATGTCGCCAAACGTGATTTCTTTGGCCATCCAAGATTAAAGGCCGAAATACTTTGGCCAAAATCAAGGAAAAAAGCTACTTTTGCTAGCTTTTATCCCATTGCTTGTGGGTCCCAATCCACTTAAAATAAATTCCTTGCTTATGAAGATTCTGAAAAAAAAGAGGAGCCCCTTGGGACTTGATCTTTCCTTTTTGGCTAGCTTAGGCTTAAGCTTTCTCTCTAGACCTGAGTAAGCTGCTTGGAGAGCCGCTTATGGCCTATGGGAGCTGATCTGGAGGCCTGCATAGCCTCCATGTGTCCGTCATGCCTTCCTTCCTGTCGGTTGGAGAATAACTTTGGACTTCCCTATTCTCCTCTTTTTACTTAGGCCCATGCTTGGGCCTTTAACTGATTTGGACCTACTTAAAGGCCTGGCTTGCCTTGAATGACATCTTGGGCCTCACCTAAACTTGTGCACTGATAAAATCCATGGAATGTGATTCTGGGCTTCTTTTAAAAAAATGGAACTTAGCCCCTTGCTGTGGCCTTTTTATATAAGGCCCGACATGCTTTTTAATGAAATTTTAGGCATTAATTAAGCCCAATTCGGAAACCTAATGGAGATCCATTTCATTCTATTGAGTTCAAACATGGGCCAAATGGCCCAATGATGCGTATCAAACGTAATCCGGATCCCCATGTGTCATCTCTCATTCTTTTTTTAATTTTGGCCAAAATTAGGTGTAAACAGTGTGATATTTGGACGTGACGGTGCATACAGTTTTCGAATGTCAGTGCACGAGGTGGTCAAATCTAATGGCAACTTGCTTTTCAGTTTTCACCATGGGGGGATAAAAAAATAAAAAATAAAAATCTTCTCACCAGACCCAGTCCGGTCCTTGTGCAAGGAACTTTTGTACGCACATTTTTTTTCATTTCACCCGTCAAAAATAAAATTTCACTCTATGTTACCTCTTGTAACAAATACCTACTCAAAATTACAATTTCTGATCAGCACACCTACCCATGACTATTCTTATCATAAAAATTTACAACTATTCACCAAAGAACATCACTATCCTATTAAGGCTATAAACTCCATAAGGCTCCACATTCCATACGGTTGTCAATTCCTAGTTGCCAACCAATCTCTGTCCAAAATGGTCTTTTACTATTTTATAGGAACCCTAAACAACAAACTTTGAATAAAATGAGTTATTTTTGTAAACCCGAGACGGGGTCCGAAAGACATACGTACCTCATGTATGTACTCATAGCTGGTCTTTAAAACCACATTTTTTTACCCAGGGTATGGAGTTTACTATCTGCTTTATTGCTTGTATCATGAGAAAAAATAAAAAAACACTTAGTTGATTGTATCATCAACACAGAATACATCAATGAGCGATGAAATATGGTAAAAACGGAAAACTATGACTCAATTTAAAGTTGGGAAAGTGTAGTAAGAGACAATAAAACATCGAATTTTACCTTCATCCTCTTCAACGTTGGCGCTGCCACTAAACTCCATTGTCGGCATCAGTGTCAGGTGAAACTAGACTCTCAATATAGGGATAAGCACTAAAAGATGGGAAACACTTGTCAATCGTTCGATAAAAAAAATTTCCATCTTTCGGATTGTACTGAACTAAATGCCCCCCAACGGCCATTAAAATGTCGCCATTCTTCAAAATGCACATTGGTTTGAAAAGCTGACCATAGAATGAATGTGTCTTATCATGAATCACAACCAACTTGGTCCAAGACTCTCTTATACCATATTCCTTCATCACCCATAGCTCAACACCCAATCTATCAGATTTGCAAAGCGTATAGAGGCATCCACCTAAAACATCCATTATCAAGTTACGACGAGAATCAACATAATCAGGTAATGAAACCTCCCCATATGTCTCTGTAGCCAAATCAAGAGAGACAATAATGTCCTTGGACCGGACACTCGGAATCCAATGGAGCGCCCCACTCGCAAATTTCCCTAAACAAGTCATATCAAGACAATGAGGACAGTCTCCAATCCTCCTCCAAGAATCAGTCCTTGACGTATACACCGCCACTCTATTTTGACTTTGCATATAATTAGCTCTAACATGGAAAATTACCACCACCTTGTAATCATCAATAGACTCGTCATAACCAAATCCATAAACAGGAAGCCATATAGGCGAAAAAGCGCGCTCGGAATCTGTGATCTCATAGAACTGCATTCCAATTTCGGGCAATTTCTTGGATTTCCTCGTAGATGGGTTCCATAGAATTATCGTTGTCTTGTGAATTATGCACACCAATCCATTGCAGGAACCCACAATCCAAATCCAATCAGGAGATCCAACAAAAGGGCAATCAAGACTAACAGCAGTAGCAGATTGCTCATACATAATAGCAGAAATAGAACATGAGTTGAGATCGGGATGGTAATATTCATTATTCCTTAGGAGGAGTCTATCGTGGGTATAATCGGTGTTTAACGATGCTACACTTAGATGGGTTTTCACGAATTTCGGATGAGAGATCAAAGAACGCCATGATTTGCAAGCGCACATGAATCGCAGCAGAGACTTGACGGGAAGTCTCGAGAGTATTTCGACAATAATTTCTTGAGGGAGATTTGGCAATGGCTTTGAATCTTCGGCCGAATCAGGTTTTCGACGTATCGGGTTTCTTTCGATTGACATGGATGGTGCTTTTGCTCGGTTTGGGACCAAAACCTAGTACTCCCTCCGTCCCTTTTTAAATGTCCTGCTTCGTAACTCCAACTTATTAAAAAGACATCATCATTATACCTTTCACATCAACTTTTTCCTCCACTCTCCCTAATTACCCATCATCATTACACTTTTACTCACTAACTTTTCAAAACGGAATCTACTTTTAGGGACAAAATAGGCAATTCACCAACTTTTACCCACTAACTTTACAAAATGGACACTTATTAAGGGACAGCCCAAAATGGAATATTGGACTGTAATAAAGGGACGGAGGGAGTAGTAGTAAAATTTCCCTAGTTAATTATTGTCGTATCAAGATTAGGGTAAATTATATAAAAACCCCTCCATCTATCACGCCGTGTTGTTAAACGCCCTTTATCTACATAACGTCACAATCCCCGCACCCCTATTTTCCCAAAAATACCCCAATGCATATACTACTAGACTTTCTATGGATAACTTTAGAACGGCATGAAGAAAATTTAAAAATTATTTCGAGATAACCATCGGAGGGCCGCCGACCAGAGGAGGGGCATGTTTCTCATTGTTTCTTGTCTTGAAGTATTAGGGTTCCGGCGAGGTTATTCATTGCTGATCTCAGAGAGCGTTGACCAGTCTACGCGGATTTTCTCCACATACAGCAGTAATATGGGTTTTTTTTTAAAGGTTACGTGAATATCTCCGAGTCTAAAATACAGAGATATAAATCAAGTCTCCTTTTGTAGACTTATTTTAGAGCTTGATTGGAATGTCCTGACACTTTACATTTGAACATATAGAGAGTTTGATTGAACATGCTAACAGAGAGGTGTCTAATAAAAATTTGGAATCAATTTCAATGCGATAAACAAGCACAAGGGCAATTCAAAAGATTTTTGAAATAAGAATTTTCCCCGCAAACGAGACTACGTCCGATTCCCGAAGTCTTCCTATCCTAATTCCTACCGTGTTCATAATAGTTGGCAAAAGCCATCTATCAGGCATGTTTGGAAAATTTTCGAATTTCCTCGACCTACTCCTTCACTTCCAGCTCTGTTACCCCCGCCGCACCAATCACCGCTCCACTTGCCGCTCATACAAAACATCGCCGTTTTGGACCTTTTGGTGCAATGGCAAAGGCCCAATTGGCTTGCTCCTTCCCTGTTTGGTGCCGAATAAATGAGCATGGTTTTACCAAAACTTCAATAAGTATGAGCAAAGGAACCTTTTTTCTTTTTCCAGTTTTAACATCAATATTGAGTACATTACTTAGAGATTAAGAACAAGAACTCATGTAAACACATCGTGGATTAAAAAGAATTGGGCAAGGCTAGTAAGGCATAATCGAAGACCTAATTTAACCTTTACTCCCTTTAGTATTGGTGTTGCCACTGAACCCCACTGTCCGCATCAATGTCACGCAACACTAGGTTCTCAACGTAGGGACAGACATTGCGAATTGTAGGATAAATAAATGTGCCATCTTTTGGGTTGTTAGGAACTAAAAATGTCTGTACATATACAGTAAAACTTCACCATTGTTCAAAATGCAAAATGAAGCCAAGGTTAGAGATGCTACATGCTAGTATGCATGTAGGGATAATTTCCAAATTTTCTCAAACTTACTCCTTCAGGATTCTGCACATGAATAAAAAATCAAGTCCCACATCAACACCTAGACATAATAAACTAACAGATTGTAACCAAAGTTTTTCTTTTTTCAAAAAATTCATAACTTGATGTCCGAACCAGCTTACAAGCCCGTCATTGCGACTTTTGTTGCATTTTGTCCATTTTGGCTTTGGATCATGCCTCTACACCTCTTTCTCCTTTGCTTCCTATCGATTTTGCCATGATGGTCAAGTATTGTGTATTTGATGGTGGCAAAAAGTTCTGTGTGTATAATTTGTCAATTATACGACTTCCTATTAGTGCTGGCCTTTTTTTCGTTATCGCTATAGGTGGAGATCAGACAGCGTGAAGCTTCTTGGCGTTTTGGTGTCTCCCAGAGACCCAAATGAAGAGGTTATGCCGCCAAGGGATTGCATGCCAACAATGGATCCAACAAAACTGATGACATCGAGTAGCCAAACAACAGCTCTCTGGACGATTGGGAGGAACTGTTTTTGAGTAAAGGCTTCTAATGTCTTGCAATCCCAAAATTGAGTTGGTTCGACGATCTTTCACTTCTAAGTCAGGCCGATTTGGGGTTACAAAAACAAGAAATATTCATCAGCCCCAACTAATTGCACAAATAGTCAATGCGCCGAAAAACAATCCAAACTAGGAAAAAAGTAAACAGCCAAATGACCCCGAGGACTAAAAATAAGCAAAGCAAGGACAGTGGTAAGTTAGAAGAGCAGAAAATAAACATGGACTCGACCCATTTCAGTTTCCAATACACATTTTCCTATCAACAAAAAAGTAACGAGTTCCATTTCAAAGGGATGAGACATCAAAATGAGGAGGCATTGTTGCTGCTGTATTTCGTATTTGCTGGTAGATACGAAATGCTGCTACTTATTGGATCCTGGAGCTGTATTTGGTACTTGCTGAGGAATAATACTCGTAGTCATACTGTGGGAGTGGGATATCTGTCTCCCCTATTTTTATTCTACTGTTTTGTGTCTTTTCTTTTTCTTTCTGCGAGTTGGCTTCTCGCCATCTCCCTTTCTCTTTTTGGGTCTTGGATTGACAGATGATTATCCCAATTCGTATGTGCCAACCTAGTTCAAATGTTTGATGCGGGTTGTGATGCTGCTGTTATCCTTGTTCCCTAGTCTTTGTAATACTTATTCAAAAATTAATAAAATTCTCTTCGCCATTCAAAAAAATATATTAATGCATCAAAAGTTGGGTTCACTGTCATCTTTCACTTATGATTCCCAAAATTTCCAAATTTTCATCTACTTGCAACTTCAACACCCCATCATTTTAAATTTTCAGCATTGTCAAAGACAAACCACAATTTTCACATTAGTGAACGGATGGTTTTACCACATTTTGCTAAACACTTTCGTGGTTGTATTATCTAACACTGAATACATCACAAGAGTACTAAAGCAAGGTAAACAACAAAAAGCAGAAACTTAAGGTAAACTGCGCGAAAGTATAGCAAGAGAAATAAAACATCTAGTTTTACCTTTATTCCCTTTAATATTGGTGTTGCCACTACATTTCAGCATCAACAGTACCAGTGTTAGGGTGAAACTAGGCTTTCAATATAAGAATAAGCATTACAATACGGGAAAAAACCCAGAGTCTTTGGATAACTCAAAGTTCCATCATTAGGATTGTATCGAACTAAACGCATCCTGACAACCAATAAAACGTCACCATTGTTCAAAATGCACTTTGGTGTGAAATACGCACCATACAATGGATGTGTAACATCATGAATCGCAATCAACTTGGTCCAAGACTCTCTTATTCCATATTTCTTCATCACCCATAGATCAACATGAGCTCCATGATACCTGCAGATCATACAGAGGTATCCACTTAAAACATCTATCGTCGAAAAAAAACTCACTGTACTTGTCACTCGCAGTCCAATGGAGGGCCCCACTCACAAATTTCCCTTTACCAGCCACTGGAATAGAATGAGGACAGTCTGCTATCGTCCTCCAAGAGTCCGCCCTTAACGTATACACCACCACTTTATTTTGACCATTAACTAGCACCACCTTGTAATCATCAGTAGACTTGTCATAACCTAACCCAGGCCACATGACGGGGACATGTGATCATACCGCATCGTAATACTGGGTAGCTTCCTAGACTTCTTCGTTGACGGGTTCCACAGGAATATGGTTTTTTTATCAGTACGGATGCACACCAACCCATCACAGGAACCCTTAATCCATAATCCATTAGGAGATTCCACAAAAGGGTGATCAACGCCAACAGCATTATCAGATTGGTCATGCCGCATCATCAGGGCCGGCCCTGAGATTTTGAAGGCTTAAAGCAACTTTTAAAATTGAGGCCTTAGGTTTTCTATAAAAAAAAAATCCAATATAGGATAAAAAGATTAAACATGGTATTTTAGTTTTCTAATTTAACTAAAATAAACTTTAAAAATGTTTTATACCATTAGAGAAAAAAATCAAACATGACCAAGTACCACTCATACACCGCGTTGTTTTTCTAACTAATCATGTTATTAACTTTAACCGTAAGAATACTATTTTTAGCAATGAGAGAATTATTTATTTTAAGCATTTTTTTTAATCAAAGTTTGTTGAGTGAAAATTAATTATTTTGGTTTATTTATAGTCAAAAGTATTTTATTTGTGAATTTGATATTAGAAGTTGAAAATAAAATTGAAATAAATGAAAGGAAAAAAAAAACTTATCAATACACTTATCGTGCAAAAAAATTGAATATAGACTTTGAGTAATATCTATAACCACTTAAGCATAACTAATTTAGAATACAAGTGATGCAAGAATTGTGTAATACCGACCTAGATCTAATTACAGAAAATAAAAAAAATTAGTTTGCCAAAAGAAAAAAGAATTAGTTTGCCAAAAGACAAAGGCCTCCAGGGAGTGAAAAAGAGTGAGTTTTGACAAAAGAAAAAGATTCTCCTGGGTGTTGAACCCGAGACCCTAGGTTTTTAGAAAGATTGACGGACCATCAGTGCTAGCACTCAACATTTTGAAAACATTGAACAACTTACATATATATATTATAAAAACTCGCATATGGAAAATGAGGCCCAGTTTTAGGTTAACTTTCAGAGGCCTAAAGCGGCCGCACCTCGGGCTTTAGCTCAGGGCCGGCCCTGCGCATCATAGAAGAAATAGAACATGACTTGAAACCGCGATGGTGATAATCATTAGTCCTTAGGAGGAGTCGATGGTGGGTGTAGCCAGTGTTCGAAGATGCTGAACTGAGATGGCTTTTCACAAATTTCGGATCGGAAATCAAAGAACACCATGATTTACAAGCGCACCTGAATCGCAGCAGAGACTTGACAGGAAGTCTCAAGAGTATTTCGACAATGATTTCATGAGGGATATTTGGCAATTGCTTTAAATCTTCATCCCAATCGGTTTTTTGACGTATCGGGTTTCTTTTTCTTCCTTTTCGGTGAACATGTATTGGGATTCTTTCAATCGCCATGGATGGTGCTAGGTTTAGGACCAAAACCTAGTAGTAGTAAAATTGAGGGTACACGCTTTATACTTTTATGAGAAATTTTTCAATGCCGAGCGGCTACCACGTGGTTCCAGCTCGGTACATTCGGGACGTCCATTTCGAGTTTGGATGGCTCAGATTTGGAGAGAAAAAAAGAAGTGAGAAAGAGCAAAGGGAGTGTGGGGGTGACAGGAGAGAGAATGTTTCAATTTGGGCCATCCAATACACTTTTGAACGGATTAGATGTGCACGCTCGAGCACCACTTCAGCCGGGTGACGTGGTACCCACCCGGCACTAAAAAATTTCCCATACTTTATGGCCCTATCTATTGAATTGTCCATCAAGAATTCAAGATCAAGGTAAATTGTAGAAAACCCCCTTCTTCTATCACACCGTGTTTTGGAGGCGACTATTCGCAGCCCCGTTTTTTCTCCCTTAGCCCGTTAAAATTTTTCAACTAATTACAACATGGCCCCCTAATGCAAAATGACCTACTTACCCTTATACCTATACATGAAATGACCTACATGCCCTTATGACCAAAACCCCTAAATTATCTTTTTCCCCCTTCCATTTTTTGACCCACTTGTAGATTTGGATTTTGAAATTGAATCAAATTCTATTGGCAACCATATGATGGCAGAGGAGAAGAAATATACTGTGATGGACATTGTATCTTGAAAGCCGCGTGAGGAGGTAAGTTTTTCCGTGAACAATGGCCTCTGTTTTGTTGTTGTGGCGTCTGGATTTACAAAATCCAGTTTTTCGAGCGCACATGAATCGCAACAGAGACTTGACGGGAAGTCTCAAGAGTATTTCGACAATAATTTCTTGAGGGAGATTTGGCAATGGCTTTGAATCTTCAGCCCAATCAGGTTTTTGACGATTCGGGTTTCTTTCGATTGCCATGGATGGTGCTTTTGCTCGGTTTGGGACCAAAACCTAGTAGTAGTAAAAATTTATGAGTACAACTCTTTATACTCTATTGCCCTAGTTATTGTCGTATCAAGATTAGGGTAAATAATATAAAAACCCCTCCATCTATCACGCCGTGTTATTAAATGCCCTTTATCTACATAACGTCACAATCCCTACACCCCAATTTTCCCAAAAATACCCCAATGCATGTACTACTACTTTCTATGGATAATTTTGAACGGCATGAAGAAAATTAAAAAATTATTCCGAGATAACCATCGGAGGGCCGCCGACCAGAGGAGGGGCATGTTTCTCATTGCTTATTGTCTTGCAGTAGTATTAGGGTTCAAGTTTGCATATTCAATGCTGATCTCAGAGATCATTGACCAGTCTACGCATATTTTTTCCACATACAGCAGTAATATGGTTTTTTTAAAAGGTCTAGTGAATATCTTCTAACTATCACTAGTTTTATTATAATTAATTTAAAAATGTAAAAGTTATTATCGTGGAAAAATGAAAAATAACAGTAGAGACTCATCTCCATTGTGAAGTGAGTCTAAAATGTCAAAAATCAAAAGTCTCTTTTTGTAGACTTGTTTTAGACCTTGGTGGGAATGTCCAGACTTGACACTTTACATTCAATTCAACTAGAGTCAAAAACCAAAACCTACATCCAACAACTCCCTCTGGAGTGAATTAGTGTTAACAGAGACGTCTAATGAAAATTTTGAATTAATTTCAATGCAGTAAACAAGCACAAGGGCAATTCAAAAGGTTTTCGAAATAAGAATTTTCCATGGCAGGATGCTAATAAATGAGATTTCCCCGCAAATGAGATTACATCCGAAGTCTTCCTATCCTAATTCCTAACGTGTTCATAATAGTTGGCAAAAGCCATCTAGCTATCAGGCATGCTTGGAAAATTTCCGAATTTCCTCGACCTACGCCTTCAGAATTCCGGCGTTGTTACCCCCGCCGCACCAGTCCCCACTCATACAAAACGTCATCGTTTTGGTGCAGTGGCAAAGACCCCGTTGGCTTGCTCCTTCCCTGTTTGGTGGCCGAATAAATGGGCAAAGTACGGATTACCTCCCTGAGGTTTGGACGTTTGGCAGATAACCTCCCTGACGTTAACTAATGATCACATAACTCCCTTATGGTTTTGGAGTAAACTGCAACCGTTAGGTTTTCCATTCAAACTAACAGAAGGTGTAACACACACCCCCTATTGTGAGAGTGAGAATGGAGAAAAAAAATTAAAAATCACACCGAAAAAATACTGGAATTGCTTAGCAAAAAAAAATATTATTGGAATTGATTTTTTTTTGTTACTTTATTTAAATTTTTTTCCCATTCAAACTCTCACAATAGGGGTGTGTGTTACACCTTCCGTTAGTTTGGATAGAAAACCTAACGGTTGCAGTTTACTCCAAAACTATAGGGGGGTTATGTGGTCATTAGTTAACGTCAGGGAGGTTATCTGCCAAACGTCCAAACCTCAGGGAGGTAATTCGTACTTTGCCCTAAATAAATATGAGCAAAGGAACCCCATTTCCTTTTCAGTTTTAACAGCAACATTGAGTACATTACTTGGAGAATAAGAACAAGAACTCGTGTAAACGCATCGTGGAATATTATAAAGAATTGGGCAAGGCTAGTAAGGCATAATCGAAGACCTAATTTAACCTTTACTCCCTTTAGTATTGGTGTTGCCACTGAACCCCACTATAACTTCGAGGTCGGGTCGATTTGGGGTTACAAACAAGAAATATTCATCAGCCGTGCCCCAACTGATTGCACAAATAGTACTCAATGCGACGAAAACCAATCCAACAAGGAAGAAAGTAAACAGCCAAATGACCCCGAGGATTAAAAATCAGCAAAGCATTGTCCCCAAGCATTCTAAAAAAATTTATCATCTCACTTCCACCAAAATGAACATCGATTTTCCGCTAAGTTAGAAGAGCACAAAATAACACATGGAATTGTAGTAGGCCGGATTAATACATAAATAAGTCATGGTTCTCTCGAACCCAAATCCCGCTGGGCCCGTAGGCCCAAGGCGAGAATAAAGGCCCCGTGGGTCCTTCACCCATTTGAAAGATATCTGGGTTGGAGGACTGACTTGGGTTGTGCCAAAGACTGCACCAAACCGCAGCTGGCTTAGTATGGAGAAGATCGGATCGGCCACGTAGCACCGTTCTCATCCAGCCACATGGCGAGGACAAACGGAATACGACGAGTTTGGCCCAAGGACCGTACGGCCCAGCCATGCGTCGTCATCATGGGAGGCCATGTGGAGCGGTCCCCTCGCGAGCAGAGCTACGACTTTCGGCGGTAGTCAGTACAGATGCGCAGAGTGAACCCCGCGGGCCCATGTAGCCGACCGCGCGAGCCCCGCTCGACAAGCTCAAGGCTGAATCCCTCCTAGCGCTTGGAGGCAGACGGGGTTGGTGGTTGGTGACGTCATCCGGCATGGGATTCGGAGCGTGCTCTCCCTCCGAACTTGATCCTCAAGGTAGGCATTCCGCTATATATGCTCTCTTCTCCCACTAAGTTGAGTTTCCCTTCTCTATTCCGGAACTAACTTAGTCATCGGAGTGAGCTGGTAGGCACTAACCGTGCGTTCTTTGTGCAGAGACAGGGAAAGAGAGAGGAGAGCTATCAAATCCATTTCACAGTCAAGTAATCCATATCAAGTAAGAGAGGATTAGAGTGAACACCACCCCACAGGACTCTACCCATTTCAGTTTCCAATACACATTTCCTATCAACAAAAATGTAACGAGTTCCATTTCAAAGGGATGAGACATCAAAACGAAGAGGCATTACATATCAAGAAAATACATCAATATTACTGCAACAACAGTTAGGCTAACTGTCATCTTTCACTTATAACTCCCAAAACTTCAAAATTCTCATTCTAAGAATTGTCAAAGACACAAGCAAGTGAAACCACAATTTTAGCTAAATCTCGCTAAACATGAGCAAAGAAAAACACTTTCGTGGTTGTATTATCAAACACTGAATACATCACAAGAGTACTAAAGCAAGGTAAACAACAAAAAGCAGAAACTTTAGGTAAACTGTGCGAGAGTGTAGCAAGAGAAATAAAAACATCTAATTTTACCTTTATTCCCTTCAATATTGGTGTTGCCACTAGATTCCAGCATCAACAGTACCAGTGTTAAGGTGAAACTAGGCTTTCAATATAAGGATAAGCATTACAATACGGAAAAAAATCCCAAATCTTCGGATAACTCAAAGTTCCATCATTAGGATTGTATCGAACTAAACGCATCCCAACAACCATTAAAACGTCACCATTGTTCAAAATGCACTTTGGTGTGACATACTGATCACCATACAATGGATGTGTAACATCATGAATCACAACCAACTTGGTCCAAGATTCTCTTATTCCATATTCCTTCATCGCCCATAGGTCAACATGAGCTCCATCATACCTGCAGATCATACAGAGGTATCCACTTAAAACATCCATCTTCGTAAGAAAATCACCATCTCTATTATAATCAGGTTGTAAAACCTCCCCATATGTCTCTTTAGCCAAATCAAGAGAGACGATTAACTCACTGGACCTCCCACTCACAGTCCAATGGAGGGCCGCACTCACAAATTTCCCTTTACTAACCATATGAACAGAATGAGGACAGTCTGCTATCCTCCTCCAAGAATCAGCCCTTAACGTATACACCACCACTTTATTTCGACGATAGTCCCTATTAGATCCACCATGAAAAACTACCACCACCTTGTAATCATCAGTAGACTTGTCATAACCTATCCCACATGCTGGGTAACTGTCAAGCGGTATCGTAATATTGGGCAGCTTCCTAGACTTCTTCGTAGACGGGTTCCATAGGGTTATGGTTTTCTTATCGGTACGGATGCACACCAACCCGTCGCAGGAACCCTCAATCCAAAATCCATTAGGAGATTCCACGAAAGGGCAATCAACGCCAACAGAAGTATCAGATTGCTCATCCCGCATGATAGAAGAAATAGAACATGACTTGAAATCGTGATGGAGATCCGTAGTCCTTAGGAGGAGTCTATGGTGTGTATAACCAATGTTCGAAGATGCTAAACTGAGATGGGTTTTCACAAATTTCGGATGGGAAATCAGAGAGCACCATAATTTGCAAGCGCACCTGAATCGCAACAGAGACTTGACGGGGAGTCTTAAGAGTATTTCGACATTGATTTCATAAGGGAGATTTGGCAATGGCTTTGAATTTTCGGCCCAATCGGATTTTTGACGTATCAGGTTTCTTTCTATCGCCATGGATGGTGCTTTTGCGGGGTTTGGGACCAAAACCTACTGGTAGTAAAATTTTATGAGTGTACAACTCTTTATACTTATTGCCCTAGTTATTGTCGTACTCCATCAAGATTACGGTAAATTATGTAAAACCCCCTCCATCTATCACACCGTTTTATTAAACGCCCTTTATCTACATAACGTCACAATCCCGCACCCCAGTTTTCCCAAAAATTTCCAATTCATATACTATCCATGGATAACTTTTGAACGACATGAAGAAAATAAAAAAAATATTTCTGAGATAAGTATTAGAGGGCCTTCCGCTGACCAGAGGAGGGGTGTTTTTCGTTGTTTCTGTTGGAAAAATACGGCTGCTGCGAATTCTGAATTGTTGGCGAAACCTCCACAAATGCTAAAAACACTTCGAGTCACGACTATGTCGCTTTCCTATATAAAGACAGTATTTGCCTCCACCAGATGGTATGCAAATGGTTACAGCAAATCTGTCTTCAAGATAAATCGAAGCCCGAACTCGAAATTCTTTCGTTTGCGTTTGCACTAACAAAACGGACAGAATACCTGCTGTGTGAATATAAGAACCGAGAACCACTGAACTCTGTTTTCTGCAGCAAAACAGAATGCATAATGAATACTAGAAAATATAGGGAGAGATGTGGGAGAAATTCGGCATATGTATGTGTCAGAATTTTGTCAAGTAGTGGTCTATTTATAGGCCACTACGCACCCATTGAGAAAGGGTACGCACCCGATCTAGTCTGACCGTTGGATCAGATCCTACGGTATTGATCGATCAGTCACACCCAGTCACACCGAATTGGTGTGCTGTTTCATTCACACCCAATCGGATTTGATCCAATCCGTTGGATCGTGCCCATTCGCGGTCGACGGCTGCGATCGCAACTCCACGAACCAATGCACCTGTAGGCTCGAGTCGCACCCGATCGGAACCGCTCCGTGTGACTCAACTGCCACGCGTATGACACGTCAGCGCAACCCTACTGCCAATTCGCAATAAGAAAGGGCGCCTGCAAGGCACCTAGTGCTAAGTGCACCGCAGCCCACGCGCGCGTGTGGGTGTGCACTAGTGCAGGGCACCGGCCCCTCCGGTATGGTGCGAAGCACCATAGGGCTGCACCACACTAGATCATTAGTTATTCATATTAGGAAGGTTTCCTAATATATACCACTCTAACATTCTCAACTAACCAATGTGGGACAAAGCTCAGAAAGAAGGAAAAAATAAGCATTCTAAGGAAACAAGAAAATTTACAAAACCAAAACAACGACTCTATTATTTTGAAAATCTCTAACAGTTTCTTGTCTTGGAGTATTAGGGTTCCGGCGTGATTAATCACTCATGATCTTAGAGAGCGTTCATCGGTCAACGCGGATTTTCTCCACTTACGGTCTACAGAAGTAACATGGATTTTGTAAAAGGTCTAGTGAATATCTTCCGATTATCACTAATTTTATGATAATTAATTTAAAATTTTAAAAGTTATTAGTATCGTGGGAAAATGGAAAATAAAAAATAAAGACTCATCTCCAAGGTGAAGGGAGTCTAAAAATAAAGAAATATAAATCAAGTCTCTTTTTCTAGACTTATTTAAGAGCTTGATTGGAATGTCCTGACACTTTATATTTGAAGAACATATAAAGACTCATCTCCAACCCAATACTCTCTAAATTAATCAAGACACATTCAACTTGAGTCAAAAACCAAAACTTACACCAACAACTCCCTCTGGAGTGAATTGGTGGTTTTTTTTTTTCCTCAGCAAAAGAGTTTTATTAATATCTGAAAGGATATAAAGATTAAAAAAATAAAAGGCACCTGAAGGAAAAAATTATAGTAAATTAGAGGCCGGCCCCCTATTTTACGATCGGTTTCATCTCTTTTTGTAGACTTGTAGTTTTAGAGCTTGATGGAAATGTCCAGACTTGACACTTTACATTTGAACATATAGAGAGTTTGATTGAACATGCTCTCGGGCATCTCTAACCCAGTACTCTCCAAATTAATCAAGACACATTTAATTAAACTAGAGTCAAAAACCAAAACTTACATCCAACAACTCCCTCTGCAGTGAATTAGTGTTAACAAAGGTGTCTAATGAAAATTTTGAATACATTTCAATGCAATAAACAAGCACAAGGGCAATTCAAAAGGTTTTCGAAATAAGAATTTTCCTTGCCAGGATGCTAATAAATGAGATTACATCTGAAGTCTTCCTATCCTAATTCCTACCGTGTTCATAATAGTTGGCAAAAGCCATCTATCTAGGCATGTTTGGAAAATTTCCGAATTTCCTCGACCTACGCCTTCAGGATTCCAGCGCTGTTACTCCCGTCGCACCAATCACTGCTCATACAAAACGTCACTGTTTTGGTGCAATGGCAAAGGCCCCGTTGGCTTGCTCCTTCCCTGTTTGGTGCTGAATAAATGGGCATGGTTTTACCAAAACTTCTATAAATATGAGCAAAGGAACCCATTTCCTTAATTTTCAGTTTTAACATCAGCATTGAGTACATTACTTGGAGAATAAGAACAAGAACTCGAACTCATGTGAACGCATCGTGGATTAAAAAGAATTGGGCTAGGCTAATAAGGCATAATCGAAGATGTAATTTAACCTTTACTCCCTTTAGTATTGGTGTTGCCACTAAACCCCACTATCAGCATCAATGTCATGCAACAATAGGCTCTCAACGTAGGGTCAGACATAGACAGCAAATCCCGTTGAACAATTGCGAATCGTAGGATAAATAAATGTGCCATCTTTTAGATTGTAAGGAACTAAATGTCTATACATATACAGTAAAACTTCACCATTGTTCAAAATGCACAATGAAGCCAAGGTTAGAGATACTAGTGCATCATAGTAGACAAATACCATCTAGTATGCATGTAGGGAAAATTTCCAGATTTTCTCAACTTACTCCTTCAGGATTCTACACATGAATAAAAGAATGAAGTCCCACATCAACACCTAGTCATCATAAACAACAGATTGTAACCAAAGTTTTCTTTTTTCAAATATTAATTTCATAACTTGATGTCTGAACCAGCTTACAAGCTCGTCATTGCGACTTTTGTTGCATTTTGTCCATTTTGGCTTTGGATCATGCCTCTACACCTCTTTTTCCTTTGCTTCTTATCAATTTTGCCATGATAGTCAAGTATTGTGTATTTGATGGTGGCAAAAGTTCTATATGTATAATTTGTCAATTATACGACTTCCTATTAGTGCTAGCCTTTTCTTCATTATCGCTATATGTGGAGATCAGACAGCGTGAAGCTTCTTGGCGTTGGTGTCTCCCAGAGACCCAAATGAAGAGGTTATGCCGCCAAGGGATTGCGTTTGCTGCCAACGATGGATCCAACGAAACTGATGACATCGAGTAGCCAAACAGCAGCTATTTGGAAGATCGGGAGGAACTGTTTTTCAGTAAAGGCTTCTAATGTCTTGCAAGCCCAAATTTGAGTTGGTTCGATGATCTTTCACTTCTAGGTCGGGTCGATTTTGGGTTACAAATACGAAATATTCATCAGCCCCAACTGATTGCACAAATAGTCAATGCGCCGAAAAACAATCCAAACTAGGAAAAAAGTAAACACCCAAATGACCCCGGGGACCAAAAATAAGGAAAGCAAGGTCCCTAAGCATTCTGAAAAATTTAATCTTCCCGCTTCCACCAAAAATGAACATCGATTTTCTGGTAAGTTAGAAGAGCACAATATAAACAGGGACTCCACCCATTTCAGTTTCCAATACGCATTTCCTATCAACAAAAACGTAACGAGTTCCATTTCAAAGGGATGAGACATCAAAACGAAGAGGCATTGCTGCTGCTGTATTTAGTATTTGCTGGTAGATACGAAATGCTGCTACTTATCAACTTGTTGGATCCTGGAGCTGTATTTGGTATTTGCTGAGGAGTAATACTTGTAGTCATACTGTGGGAGTGGGATGTCTGTCTCCCCTGTTTTTGTTCTACTGTTTTGTATCTTTTCTTTTTTCTTTCTGCAAGTTGGCTTCTCGCCATCTCCCTTTCTCTTTTTGGGTCTTGAATTGACAGATGATTGTCCCAATTCTTATGTGCCAACCTAGTTGAGATGTTTGATGCGAGTTGTGATGTCGTTGTTATCCTTGTTCCCTAGCTAGTCTTTGTAATGCTTATTCAAAAATTAATAAAATTCTCTTCGCTGTTCAAAAAAAAATATTAATGCATCAAAAGTTGGGTTTCATCTTTCACTTATGATTCCCAAAATTTCCAAATTTTCATCTACTTGCAACTTCAACACCCCATCATTTTAATTTTTAAGCATTGTCAAAGACAAACCACAATTTTCACATTAGTGAACGGATGGTTTTACCATATTTTGCTAAACCTCGCTAAACTTGAGCAAAGAAACACTTTCGTGGTTGTATTATCAAACACTGAATACATCACAAGAGTACTAAAACAAGGTAAACAACAAAAACCAGAAACTTGAGGTAAAGTGCGCAAAAGTGTAGCAAGAGAAATAAAAACATCTAATTTTACCTTTGTTCCCTTTAATAATGGTGTTGCCACCAAATTCCAGCATCAACACCAGTGTCAGGGTGAAACTAGGCTCTCGATATAAGGATAAACACTACAATTTGGGAAAAACCCACGAATCTTTGGATAACTAAACGTTCCATCATTGGGATTGTATCGAACTAAACGCATCCCAACAACCATTAAAACATCACCATTGTTCAAAATGCACTTTGGTGTGACATACCGATCACCATACAATGGATGTGGAATTTCATGAATCGCAAACAACTTGGTCCAAGACTCTCTTATTCCATATTCCTTCATCACCCATAGATCAACATGAGCTCCATGATACGTGCAGATCATACAGAGGTATCCACTTAAAACATCCATCGTCGTAAGAAAACCACCATCTCTATTATAATCAGGTTGTGAAACCTCTCCATATGTCTCTTTAGCCAAATCAAGAGAGACGATTAACTCACTGGACCTGCCACTCACAGTCCAATGGAGGGCCGCACTCACGAATTTCCCTTTACTAACCATATGAACAGAATGAGGACAGTCTGCTATCCTCCTCCAAGAATCAGCCCTTAACGTATACACCACCACTTTATTTCGACGATAGTCCCTATTAGATCCACCATGAAAAACTACCACCACCTTGTAATCATCAGTAGACTTGTCATAACCTAACCCACATGCCGGGGACCAGTCATACGGTATCGTAATACTTGGCAGCTTCCTAGACTTCTTCGTAGACGGGTTCCACAGGAATATGGTTTTTTTCCTATCGGTAGAGATGCACACCAACCCATCGCAGGAACCCTCAATCCAAAATCCAGTAGAAGATTCCACGAAAGGGTGATCAACGCCGACAGCAGTATCATATTGGTCATGCCGCATGATCGAAGAGATAGAACATGACTTCAAATCGCCACGGTGATTACTATTATTCCTTAGGAGGAGTCTATGGTGGGTGTAACCAGTGCTCGAAGATGCTGAACAGAGTTGTGTTTTCACGAGTTTCGGATCGGAAATCAAAGAACGCCATGATTTGCAAGCGCACCTGAATCGCAGCAGAGACCTGACGGGAAGTCTCAAGAGTATTTCGACAATGATATCATGAGGGAGATTTGGCAATGGCTTTGAACATTCGGCCGAATTGGTTTTATGAAGTATCGGGTTTCTTTCTATCGCCATGGATGGTGCTTTTTCTGGGTTTGCGGCTAAAACCTAGTAGTAGTAAAAATTTACGAGGGTACAACGCTTTATACTTTATGGCCCTAGTTATTGAACTGTCGCATGAAGATCAAGGTAAATTGTAGAAAACCCCCTCATCTATCACACCGTGTTATTAAACGCCCTTTTATCTACATAACGTGCCCACACCAATTTTCCTAAAACTACCGCAATGCGTACCCTTTCTACCGTTCTACGGATAACTTTAGAACGGCATGAAGAAAATTAAAAAATTATTTCTGAGATAAGCATCGGAAGGCCTCCCGCCAACCAGAGGAGAGGTGTTTCTCATTGTTTCTTGTCTTGCCGTATTAGGGTTCCAGCGAGATTATTCACTGCTGATCTCTGAGAGCGTTGACTAGTCTATAGACTCTATACGGATTTTCTTCACGTACATAAATACTCCATATGGATTTTTTTTAAAGTTCTTGTGAATATCTTCTTATTGCCACTAGCTTTATGATAATTAATTTTAAAATGTAAAAGTTATAATTGTGGAAACATGAAGAGTAAAAGTAGAGACTCGTCTCCATTAATGTGAAGTGAGTCTAAAAATATAGAGATATAAATCAAGTCTCATTTTGTAGACTTATTTTAGAGCTTGAATATTGGAATTTCCTGACACTCTTTACATTTGAACATATCTGAGAGTTTGATTGAACATGCACTTGAGCATCTCCTAGACTCCAACCCAATACTCTCCAAATTAATCAAGACACATTGAACTGGAGAAAACTTGCATCCATCAACTCCCTCTGGATTGAATTATTGTCAATAGTGGTAGAGCATATTAGTTCTCATTATAGGCCAAAGTTTTAACACAAAGAAAGTGCAAGTCTTTCACTTCACAGAAACTACAATATAAGCAATTCGATTATGGGGATCACACGTTTTCATTCTCCTTTCCTGAAAACATTTAAAACACTAACATAAGCTAAACCACGCGCGAGATATGGCATACCAATCAAACGTAACATGAAATACAAGAAACGCGATATAGATGAGTGAAAAATTCAAGTAAGAAGGTAAAATTTCCAAGCCGATCAATCCATATATAAGCTTCTCAATAAGCAACTCAATCTACTATCGTAAAATATCCACCAGTGAAATGTAACGCGAAATATGACCAGGTTGACAATACGTTGCACAAAGCTTATTGTACGTCCTCCAACACAAAGTAGTTTGCAGTGACGCTAATAGATTTCTAATCTAATATCAAAAGTTTTACATCGGTGGAGCTCACTGCAACGGCTATTTGTAACGTCTCTCTCACATGGGGTTGGGACCCACACATACATGGGGCACACATTGTGTGAAAAGGCATTATAAATAACCGTTGCATTGAAACTTTTTCCAAATATAGGTTTATAAAGTAAGTAACTTACAAAAATGGAGTCAATACGGTGACATAACCAAGGTGGGCTATACTCATTTCAATTCTTGTTCAATCAAATATTCCTACGTAACTTGATACGCAAACGTGCAATTAGGAATAAGCAATGGAATGAGAAAGTTCAGCTAATCTCACAAGGCTCTAAGGATACTCTCTAAGGTATAGTCTGAAGGACCGACACAACTAGGAGTAGCCGTATACACATGACAAATCGGGGACACATGAAAATAACTTATGGGCGTGTGTCTACACTGGGGACACAGATCGAAGAATACATATGGGCCACGTGACGTGGCATTTCTATTAGTAAGTTCTAATTTATGGTGTGACAGACCAGGGACACACATGAGATAGGGGGGACACGGTGTTGGGTACACCCAAGAGGAGTGTGTGTGTGTTGTAGGGGATTATTCCCCCTTGATATGTAAGTGCAGCGTGTGCACTGTGGTGTGGGTGTGCTGAGAGAAGTGAGGGCAAGAGAGTGTGAGCGTGTGAGAGCTCCCCCCGAGGCTCCTCGGAGATATCCGGAGAGACTGTTGGAGAGCCACCGGAGTGAGAGAGAGAGAGAGAGAGAGGAGTGATGGCAGCCGGGTTGTGGCGTGCCGGTGAGGTTTTTCCATGTAAATTGTATTTGGTTTGTGAAAAATACAATTACTGAGTTTTTCCTCGGATCTCTCGTTTGTGCTTGGTTTGTTATTGCGTGCTTGTGCTTGGGGGTGCGGGTTCCGGGTCGGGGTCACGACCCAACACACGGTGTGGTGCAGCTTTTATAACGTCCAAAAGCTTTTCCGAGGGAAAAAAAAAAAAAAAACTATAATGTCAAAAGTACGGGAGCAAAATTGTAATATAAACATGTGTGTATGTATGTACATACATGTACACCATTGCCCGATAACGAACTCAATCAGAGACCTAGCTTAAATATTAAGTGGTCAAAATGTAGGCATGCATAACAAAACACAATCGTTAAATAAAAAATTTGCTGCGTCCTATGTCATGTCTGTGTGCCCATTTTCTTAGAATTGTCGTGTCAAGTGTCCATTTACCTATCCATGCTACTAATTGTCCAAGGTCAGGTGGAGGTCCTACATGAGTGATGAAGAATGCAACAAAACCTCAGAAATCCAGATGGACTCCAAAGAGTTGTATCTGGTATTACAACCGTAACTTTCGCAATAAAGAATTAGGTACCATGATGGGACCACAAAGCCTTAACCCATGAAACACGCAGCCTAAATAAATGTAAATACCAATGCCATGGGAAACAAAAGTGACCAATAATCTTTCAATTTGAAACATAGTCAAAAACTCAAAGCCAAATAGGTATAAGTCAAAACCATGGGGCAAAACCATCCCACGACTAAAGAACACCAGCAATACTGAAAGGAATTCATATATCCAATACAAACGTTTCAATACGGAAGCGATAAATGAAACACTAAAGTCAGAATGACACCCCCTAAGGAGGTCAAACACAAAAAATCACTTAGTTGCCAGCAGAGTCCTTGTCTAATGTCCCAATCTCCTGAAAAAGAAGTTGGATTAAATCCATCAATTGAAAACTCCGTGAATGGCAAAACACATATAGTAGAATACAGTTCTAAAACACGGATTAAAGTGTTAACATAAATTTGGCATACAAGGTGCACAACAGAATAATAAATCAGTCCAACTAACCATTTAACCAATAATGAATCCCAATGGTGAAGACAACATGATATCCAGCAACAATAGTAACCATAACCAATACTCTTTCCGTCTCTTTTTAAGTGTCCTGCTTCTTAACTCCAACTTATTAAAAAGACATCATTATTATACTTTTCACATCAACTTTTTCCTCAACTTTCCCTACTTACCTATTATCATTACACTTTTACTCACTTTTCAAAATAAAATCTACTTTTAGGGACAAAATAGACAATGCACCAACTTTTACCCACTAACTTTACAAAATGGACATTTATTAAGAGACAGTCCAAAATAGAATACTGGACTCTAAATAAGGGACGGAGGGAGTACCAAATAGACCCAAGTGCCAGTAAAACAAATATCTCAAAATTGGATCAAATATCAAAACTTAAGAGTATGTGTTACACAGATGTGGGTCGGGCACCTCAATCTTGAAAAAAGAGGATTCGTGGATGTGTATCCAAATTTGGATACGGATAGAGGGATACGCCACCTAATATATATAAAATACAAATTTTTATTTTTTAAATAGGAATGCTTTTAAATATATTATGCATATTAGAAGTCCTATCAAAGCCCTAAAACAATAACTAAGCCCTAGTACAATACCTTAGCCCAGTTTTGTAATACAAAATTAACACATAAGCTCAACATAATGTACATTAGGCCCACTTCTTAAGCCCAAGTCAATAAAAGAGCCCAATACAAACACATTACTCTTTCGATTAAAGAAGCCCAAGTACAAACCCATTACTTCTCTTTAGTAAAGAAAGCCCAAGTGTATTATAAACCCTACAATCCTTCTTGTTGCTGTGCCTTGGGATTTTCTGCAATAGTTTCTCCGTCAGCTCCTGCAGCAGCATGTTCCTCAAACGTGTCCGGAAAAAAGAGGCCGAATCCGACACAGATCCCACACTCACACCCGTGTCGAGTGTGTCAACATGAGTACTTGTCCAAAAATGGGGGATCCATGTGACATAGCTTAGAGTCACCACAAGTAGGGGAACTTTTCCCCAAGAACGATCCGGTTAATGTCAACTGTTCAGCATTAGGGTCACCAACCTCACCCGGGTCTCTGTCTTAATAGCTAGAGTCACCCGCACACAGAGGATTAATTTTCTTGAACTTCCAAAATATGTTCCAACAATATCCACAAAGTTCTCACAAAAAATAACATTTTAATGCAATAACGATTTCACCAAATATTTACCGCATGCCAATTTCAATTACCAAATATAAAAAATTATGAGTTTCCAACAACGGTTGTGAATTTACTAAAAGAATTAAGGATCATGGGAAAATTTCGAAAGTCCATAACATGCTTAACTACTCACGGGAAAAGTTATAGAACCGAAAATTAACACCTCATGAGTCATGACCTATGAAATGGATCTCTCAATCAAAACTATATTCATGAAAGTAAAGGGAATTGGACGAAGACAATAGGAAGTTTACCTCACTGAAAAGCTGAAGGAAAATCGATGAAGTCGACTGCTACCTCTCTCTCTCTACCTCTCTCCAAAAACAAAACCCTAACTTACAACTCTAAATACATTATGTAAATATACATACATAATCGAATCGCACTCATGCCACAACCTAAATTATTACTAGTTGAAAACTTGAAATATACCAAAAAAAGAAAAGTTTTTCTTAAAAAGAAAGTAGTTATTACCTTTTCAAAATCATTTTTTAAATTATACTCATGAACAAAACTGATGACACAGAGTAGCCAAACAGCAGCTCTCCTGACGATCGAGGAACTACTCGTGAGTAAAGGCTTCAAGACAAGTCGATTCGATGGTGTTTCACTTTTTGGTTGAGTTCACTTGGCGTTTTAAACAAGAAGTATTCATCCGCCCCAACAAATCGCACAAAAAGCAAACGAGTGGAAAAGCCAATCCAACTATGACAAAAATATATGTTTTCTGTGTTTCCTTCAGTTGGTTTTCAGGTATGTAAAACTGTGCCACGGCTAGATCCTACTGTGTTTGTGGTTTGCCATTAACCAGAATGAAAAACTAGGACAAAGTCATTAGCAAAATGATCCCAAGGAAAAAAAGTAAAAAAAAGCAAAGTAGTGTCTGCTGTGTTTGGTTTGGTTTTTGAAAAGTTTTTTGAAAAATAGTAGGGGTAATAAGTGGAGAGAGATAGAGAGAGAAATGTTGGATGTAGGGGGAATCTAGGGAGAATCTAAGGGGAATTTTTTGAAAAATTCTTTTTGAAAACTAAAGAGATCAAGGCATAAATCATTTTAATCTTCTCGCTTCAACCAAGAAGAATATCAATGTTCCTCAAAGTTAGAAGCGCACAAAATAAACATAGATTTCAATACTGCAGTTTCCAATACTCATTTCCTATCAACCAAAGCATAGAATTCCATTTCAAGGCGATACGTCATAAAAACGAAACCGGCATTACATATAATGCAATCAAGAACTTACATCAATAATGCATCAGTAGTTGTGATGCGGTCCAGAAAAGGTGGCCAAGGGTATTCCAGAAATTTAACCATTATCTGGTTTTTGAGGGTTAGGATTGTCCATGGGTCTACTTGGGATATTGGCTAGACATGGGCTGGATTCTTAAAGAGTGTCTTTTGGGTTTTAGTCAAGTCAAAATATCTATTTAATATCTAGTCACAGTCATTAGAGTTAATTAGTTGATCAAAGAGTCATTTGGTTTTCCCATGTCATTAATGTAGTCAAAGAGTCTATGTTCAATGTGTCTTTGGAAGTCTAAAGTTAGTTGAAGGTTATTTATGTTAGGAAGTTCTAGAGTCAAGTTGAAATGGTTATAAATAAGATTGTAAGCCTTATGGCAAATCATGATTGAATGAATGAAAAATTGAGTAGCTTTCTAGCTATTAGATTGTGTGATGCAATCTCATTCTTTGGTGTGATGCTAAAGAGGCCTTAGGTGTGATGCCTTTGGTAACCTAGGTGTGAGGCCTAGATCTATCCTTCTCTAACTCTTCTCTCCTTCTTACAAATTACTGTTCACGTCTACTGTTCACAGCCCCAAAAACAGCCCCTTTCCCTTGTGTTAGATCATACTTAGCCCTATTTCAATCTGTCCTGCATCAATTTGGTATCAGAGCGAGTGTAGCATCATGTCTACACGATCCGGAAGGCCGTTTAGAGGAAGATTAACTGATTTCCAGCGTGATGAGATTCTGTTAAAACTTGTGGAGCAATTGGATAATAATAATCTGCGCATCAGCACTTTGGAAGGCCAAAGAACTCAACGTAATGATGACAATGATGATTCTTTTGACGTTGGGGTTTTAAATACAGATGACTTAGAAGAAGAGGAGGTGGACAATTCATTGATCTCTGTTGTTAGACGTATCCTTACAGCACCTAAAGTTGAAAAGGAGGACTGGAGGCGTACTTCTATATTTCAGATGCTGGTCCGCTGTGGAAACCAAGCCCGAAAGCTTATTATTGACGGTGGGAGTTGCATGAATGTTGTATCTGCTGCCACAGTGGAGCGTCTTAAGCTTCCTGTTCAACCACATCCTCATCCGTATAAGGTAGCTTGGATCGACAACACTTCCATTCCGGTAACTCAGCGCTGCCTAGTTTCTTTCTCTTATGGTTCTTATAGTGATTCCATTTGGTGTGACGTAATTCCCATGAATGTCACACATATCCTTCTTGGGAGACCATGGCTTTATGATAGAGATGTGCGGCATTGTGGGAAAGAGAACACATATGCTTTCTCATTCAAAAACAAGGAGATTGTTCTGAAGCCAATGAATACAACTGAAATGGAAAAATACAAGGAAAAGAAGCCAAAGGATGTTGCTGAAAATAAGCCTATCACCAAGAAGTGTTTTCAAGCTGAGAGTATGGAACTGGGAGTTATATATGCCGTGGGGGTAAAAGAAGTATCAGAATCAGCTGCTGCATCAGCCACTGTATTACCATCAGAAGTGGCTGAGTTGCTGTCCCATTTTTCTAATGTTGCACCTAAAGAGCTCCCAAATGAATTACCTCCCATGCACAATGTCCAGCATGCAATAGATCTCATTCCAGGTTCGCAATTGACTAATCTTCCGGTTTATCTCATGAATCCAAGGGAGCAGGCAGAGCTTAAAAGGAAGGTGGATGTTTTCCTTCCCGACTCCAATGTCACGCCAATGGGATCATCTATTGAGTTTTCGCATATGAATTGCAAACAAGCAACACCAAATATTTCTCCTCGAGAGGATGAAGTGGAGAAAGTGATGGAGCTGGTTGCCGGAGAAATGAAGGAAATAATTGCTGGCCCAGAAACTGATACGCCTTTACAGATGCGTAAGTTGCTGCCAGAATCAGTGCCAAAAGAGTTTCCCGTTGAGCATCAATTGGTTAATCAGGTGAATTCAAGCAACCAAGGGAAGTCGAAAGGTGCACCAACCGTTGATGTAATTAAAAAAGAGTTCAATGTCAAATTACACGAAAGTAATGTCACCACAAGAGAGATGGGGCCAACCATTGACTTTGTCATTGCTGACAAGTTCAAGGATCCACATGTGGAGTCAAAAGCGTCATTGTCTTCCTTTTTGTTTGAAACGAAAAAGGATTGGCCTCGACTTCTAGCTTTTCATACCAAGACGCGGTTGCAAATATGGAGGAGTTCATGGAGTCTTATACTCCAATACTTTAAAACTCGAGGACGAGTTTTCTCCAACCAGGGGAGAATGATGCGGTCCAGAAAAGGTGGCCAAGGGTATTCCAGAAATTTAACCATTATCTGGTTTTTGAGGGTTAGGATTGTCCATGGGTCTACTTGGGATATTGGCTAGACATGGGCTGGATTCTTAAAGAGTGTCTTTTGGGTTTTAGTCAAGTCAAAATATCTATTTAATATCTAGTCACAGTCATTAGAGTTAATTAGTTGATCAAAGAGTCATTTGGTTTTCCCATGTCATTAATGTAGTCAAAGAGTCTATGTTCAATGTGTCTTTGGAAGTCTAAAGTTAGTTGAAGGTTATTTATGTTAGGAAGTTCTAGAGTCAAGTTGAAATGGTTATAAATAAGATTGTAAGCCTTATGGCAAATCATGATTGAATGAATGAAAAATTGAGTAGCTTTCTAGCTATTAGATTGTGTGATGCAATCTCATTCTTTGGTGTGATGCTAAAGAGGCCTTAGGTGTGATGCCTTTGGTAACCTAGGTGTGAGGCCTAGATCTATCCTTCTCTAACTCTTCTCTCCTTCTTACAAATTACTGTTCACGTCTACTGTTCACAGCCCCAAAAACAGCCCCTTTCCCTTGTGTTAGATCATACTTAGCCCTATTTCAATCTGTCCTGCATCAAGTTGCCACCTAAAGTGAAGGGTCATCTATCATCCATGTTCTGAAAATTTCAAAAATTCCTTCAACTTTTCGAAAGTGTCATAAAAAAATCAAGTGCCATCCACCAATTTTAAGCATTTTCAAAGGTACAGGCATACGAAACCACAAGTTTCTCAGTAGTTTACGGAAGGTTTTTCCAAATTCTGGTAAAATTAAATAAACATGAGCAAAAACAAAAAAACACTTAGTTGCTTGCATCATTAAGATAGAATATATCAAGGAGTGATGAAAAACGGTGACACCAAAAAACTATGACTCTAGGTAAAGTTTGGAATTAAAGTGTAGTAAAGAGACAATAAAACATCGAATTTTACCTTCATCCCCTTCAACATTGGTGTTGCCACTAAACTCCGTTGTCGGCATCAGTGTTAGGTGAAACTAGACTCCCAATATAGGGATAAGCACTAAAAGATGGGAAACCCTTGAGAATCGTTGGATAAAAAAAAATTCCATCTTTTGGATTGTACTGAACTAAACGTCCCCTAACAACCATTAAAATGTCGCCATTCTTCAAAATGCACATTGGTGTGAAAAGCTGACCATAGAATGAATGTGTCTTGTCATGAATCGCAACCAACTTGGTCCAAGACTCTCTTATACCATACTCCTTCATCACCCATAGATCAACACCAAATCTATCATAGACGCAGAGTAGACAGAGATATCCACCTAAAACATCCATTGTCAAGTGACAACGAGAATCAAAATACTCAGGTTGTGAAACCTCTCCATATGTCTCCCTAGCCAAATCAAGAGAGACAATAATCCCCTTGGACCCGGCACTTGTAATCCAATGGAGCGCCCCACTTGCAAATTTCCCCGAACCAGCCACACAAAGAGGACGAGGACAGCCTCCAATAATCCTCCAAGAATCGGTCCTTAACGAATACACCATATATCCATATATCCCACCAACTCGAGCTTGAAAAATTAATACCACCTTGTAATCATCAGTAGACTCGTCATAACCAAACCCGGATACTGGGTAAATCTCGTGGATGTATGCTGGGTACTTATCTAACAGCATTCCGACATCGGGCAATTTCCTGGATTTCTTCGTAGATGGGTTCCATAGAAATACCGTTCTCTTTTCAACAATGATGCACACCAACCCGTTGCAAGTACCCACAATCCATACCCAATTACAAGATCCACCAAAAGGGTAATCAAGACTAACAGCAGTATCAGATTGCTCATGCATAATAGCAGAAATAGAACATGACTTGAGATCGCGACGGAGATCATTAGATTCATGATACCTTAGGAGGAGTCTATCGTGGGTATTATCAGTGTTCGTAGATGCTAAACTGAGATGGGTTTTTGCGAATTTGGGTTGAGAAATCAAAGAACCCCAAGATTTGGAAACGCACCTGAATCGCATCAGAGACTTGACGGGAAGTCTCAATAGTATTTCGAAGATGATTTCATGAGGGACATTTGGCAACGTATACGAATCCTCGGCCGAAACAGTGTTTTGACGAACCTGGTTACTTTCGATCGCCATGGTTGAAGGCGAAGACCCCTTTTTGGTTTTACCAGAATGTACTACCAACTCTTTATCTAGCGAGTAACGACTGTCCATCTACCAAAGTCTTCCAATAAGACTAGGGTAAACCACATAAGGGAAAATTTCAAAATACCTCCCAACCTTTATACCAAAATTCAATTAGACTTTCAACCTTTTAAAAACTTCAATTTTACTCCCAACGTTATCTTTCGTTAATCAAAACGCCCCCTTCCGTCCGAATGACTAACAGATTTCGTTAAAAGCTCCGTTAAATAGCGTCCCAATCGAATTTTGATAATCCGAGCCGCTCAATGTGTTCAAAACATGATTTTAAGGTTACTATAAGAAATCAACAAAAAAAATGACCGGGAAGGGCTTCATCTGAACAGTTTTGTATTGAATAGTTTAATAAAAAAAACTATTCAAATGAAGCCCTTCCCGATCATTTTTTTTGCCGATTTCTCACAGTTACCCTTAAAATCACATTTTGAACACATTGAGTAGCTCGGATCATTGAAATTCGATTGGGAAAGGAGAGGTGCGGATCGATCCGGATTTTGTTCAAGTCCGGACGTTCGGATTTTGCTTCGGTCTGCACCTCCCCTTTTCCGATCGAATTTCGATGATCCGAGCCGCTCAATGTGATTAGAACGTGATTTTAAGGGTACTCATGAGAAATCAACAAAAAAAATGATCGGAAAAGGCTTCATCTGAACAGTTTTTTATTGAGTAAAAAACTGTTCAGATGAAGCCCTTCCCAGTCATTTTTTTTGCTGATTTCATAAGAGTATCCTTAAAATCACGTTTTGAACACATTGAGCGGCTCGGATCATCAAAATTCGATCTGGACGATATTTAACGGAGTCTTTAACGAAATCCGTTAGTCATTCGGACGGAAGGGGGCGTTTTGATTAACGGAAAAGGTTTGCAGTTGAGGTCAATATACAATTATACCTCCTTTAAATGCAAGGCGTTTTCAGTGGAGGTCCTTTAAATTTTTAAGTCAATATACAATATAAAATTTTGACTTCATCACGCCTTATAAAATTTTGACTTCATCACGCCTTGTTTTTTTAGTAAATTTTTTTAATGTATCATCAATATTCGCAGCCTCGTTTTTTCTCCCTTAGCCCGTTAAAAATTTCCACATAAATTTTTAAGATTTTTAGACATAAGGCCAAAACAAGTTTAGGCACTTTTATAGGATTTTAGCTAGGGTGCACTTTTCTTTCATAAGATACCCTAAAGTTTTAGGCACTTTCATATATAGGGTACCTTAAGATTTTAGGCACTTTCATATGATACCCTATGGGTTTTAGGCACTTTCATATGCACATTTGTCCTCATATTTGATTGCAAAAGGTGTTTGTCCTTGAGCTCAAAAAATGTAAATATGAGGAATTTTTTGGCTAAATCTCCCTTCATTTTTTACATAAAGGTATCTCTACAAAATTATCAACCATAATTAGGTATATAATGTTACAAGGGTAGCTTCGACAAACGAAATGCTTGAATAATATTTTTACTTTTTTTCCCTCAATTTTTTGATAACTCAAGTGTCCAAATCAACTTACGCGAATCCATCGTCCACTAGCAGGGCGCCCTCTTAAAATCAGGTCAGAATCCCATACATACTTGCCCCAAAAGAGTTATTCACCTAGAAGATTTTTTTCTAAGATCTTAGAAAGAAGCAAAATCCTTAAGTTCTGGCCTTGGTCATTCATGTGTTAAACAAACACTTGCATGAGATTATTCATAAATCACATTACTAGGAATGCCATTCCTAAGAATAGGATATCCATTCTTGATTCTCGATACCTGTCATCCAAATTGAGTCGTAATTTAACAAAATGAGGATAATAAGTTCAAGCGGAAGCAAAATTCGTCAATTAAACATTGATAAGATTGGACAACCCATAATTATTATACAAATAAAAATAAGTTTCCAAAAGATTCAATCCCAGGCCGTAGGTAGAGTAGGTGCCATCTAGAGCTGTCCAAAGCTATAACATAAAGCAAGTACAAGTCTTCGCTCCACGAAGATTACAATACAAGCAAAATTTGATTCTGGGAACACACCTCCTCCCATCCTTCTCAGTTCCTAAAAACATGCAAAATAGTAACATAAGCGAACAGAAAACGCTCGTACGAGATATTGCATAGAATAGTTACAATGTGCCACAGATGACTAATAATACATGTAACAAGTAGTTTGTAAAGTCAATGGCATTACAACTCAATTTAAACGAATCACAAAAATAGTCTACAGACTCTACACAAACAAAAGTGATATTAGGCTTCACATAGTATATGCATGGAATCAACCAATCAGGTGTACATCGTATCCATAGTTCAGCATATGGTTTTTAACGATGTGTTATAAAAACAAATAAGTGCACACAACCAAAAAATGCAACCTCGATCCACAAGGATCTCTCTCGCTTAATGAACCAAGACACATTCAACTAGAGTCGAAAACCAAAACTTACATCCAACACCACTCTCTGGAATGAAATAATGTTAACAGAGGTGTCTAATGAACATTGGTATCCATTGATGCATTCAAAAGGTTTTCGAAACAAGAGTTTTCCATGCCAGGTTGCTAACAAATGACATTTCCCCGCAAACGACGCTGCATCCAAAGTCTTCCTATCAATTCTTAATCCCTGATAGTTGGCAAAAGCCATCTATCACGCATGTTCAACCTACTCCTTCAGGATACCACACATGAATGAAGAATCAAGTTCCACATCAACACCAAATCATCAGAAACTTGTCTGTGCCTTCATATGCCTTGCTAATGAGTGCTTGTATCTTCGCATAACCGCGTTGGAACTGAGGCTACTTCCATTGAATTATGAGAAGCTATTCGTGCAATTTCGATAGTCCAAAGTATTTTCAATGGTCAGTAAGAGTCTTCTAACAAATCTGGAGCATTGAATGCCGAGATGGACGATTGCAACTCCTTCCTACAATACGGGATTGAAGTGCAGATAGGCGGGTCCCTTTGATATGACCGATTGTGTTTTTGCAAAGAACGCATGTGATGTTACAACCTGATTCATCCCCTGAGGTCGTTCCAATGAAACCGTCCAGTGACTAACTGCAACCTCAGGCCTAAAAGTTCACTTTGCGATACAGCTAATATAGAAAGCGGGTAAGCTCAATCAGAAGCAAAATAACTAGATAAACAGTTGATAAGAGTGAACAGCCATAATTACACAAATAAGGTCCCAGAAGAACCATCCCATCTGTAGGTACCCTCCAGAGCTGTGCAAGTTCTAGATTAGGTCTGTATGACATTAGTATTACAAAATAAATAGAAAAGTGTATTAGCTCTAATTACAGGCGAAAGTTGTTACATCAAGAAAGTGCAAGTCTTCAGAATATAAGCAATTCAATTATGGGAATCAAATGTTTTCATTATCATTTGCTGAAAACGTGTCAAACAATAGCATCAGCTAATGCACGTATGAGATATTGCATACAAATATAGATTAGTTAAAAAAAATCATGTAAATAGTAGTATTCGTGAACCGATGGTTCTCAATAAGCAACTCAACATATTGTCATTAAGAATAATGGTGCACAACCAATGAAATGTAATGGAGAATACAACCAGATCGACAGCATGTAGCACAATTTATTGTCCTCCAACAAAGTTTAACGTCCATAGAGTTCACTGCAAAATATATGTTTCTGGAGATGTTATAAAAGAATCAAGTGCCACCTCAACAACCCATCATCTCGTTAAACGTTCAAATATATAATGATCTGAAGCCATATCTACACAATTCCCTTCAAGTTCAACAGGCGGTTTCACCAGAATTTGGCCAACTTCAATAGATATGAGCAAGGGATTCATTTTTTATTTTGGTTTTAAATCAACATTGAGTACATCACTGAGAGAATGAAAAGAGTTGGGGAAGGCTAGTAAGACATAAACAAACATCTAAGTTTACCTATATTCCTTGAAGTATTAGTGCTGCCACTGAACTCCACCGTCAGAATCAATGTCAGGCGATACTAGGCTCTTAACATATGGATAGACAAGAAAACGCACTGAGCCATTATGAATCGTAGGATAAACAAATGTTCCATCTTTTGGATTGTACCGAACCAAATGTATAAAACTATGCAGTAAAACTTCACCATTCTTCAAAATGCACAATGGTGTGGTGGAGTAAGGACAAATAATTGGATGTGTCTCATAAGGTATCAAAACCAACTTGGTCCAAGACTCTCTAGAACCATATTCCTTCATCACCCATAGATCAACGTAATCACGATAGGCACATAGTATACAGAGGCATCCATTTAAAACATCCAACAAGCGCCTATGCAAATGATCACCATCTAGATAATCAGGTTCCAAAACCTCTCCATGAGTCTCCTTCACCAAATCAACGGAAACAATAATAGGACCAACATTAGAATCGTTACGCCCAGTCCAATGAAGGGCACCGTTTAAATATGTCCCTAAACCATCCAAAGGAACACGATGAGGAGAGCCTTCAATCCTTCTCCAAGAAGCAGTCCTCAATGCATACACCTTCACTTCAAACTCAAAACAACTAGTACCAACCCTCCCAAAAAATCCTGCCACCTTGTAATCATCGGTAGACTCATCATAACCAAAGCCATAGCTGATGAAGGGAGGATGCGGCATGTTGTTCAATCTCTTGGATTTCCTAGTAGACGGGTTCCATATAGATACTTGGCTATCAGTTTCAACGCACACTAAACCATCACAGCTGCCCACAATCGTTACTGGACAATTAGATTCTTTCAAAGGGCAATCAAGGTCAACAGCGGTATCAGATTGCTCATTCAAAATAGAGTAAAGCGAGCATGATTTGATATCATAGCCGGGAAACAGACTCCTTAGAAGGAGTCTATGGTGGATATAATCAGTGTTCGTAGATGCTAATCTGAGATGGGTTTTTGCGAATTGGGGATGAGAAATCAAGTAACGCCATGTCTTGGAAACGCACCTGAATCGCAGCAGAGACTTGACGGGAAGTCTCGACAGTATGTCAGCGATGATTTCCGTGGGAAGATGGGGGGTTTGAGAGGTCTTTTTGGCTTCTTGACAAGAGGAGCTGCTTTCGGTCGCCATAAATGGTGCCCTTATTCGCGCTGTGAATTAGGGTTTATTCCGTTTGGAAAGTAGGAAGCCAGATGGGGTACACGACGAGGAAATTGTCAGAGAAAGAAAAAACACTTATCTCAGTACCGAAATTCCTCTCTGTACCGAAGAATTCCGATCATTGAATCTAGATGCGGTAACCTCAACCCATATTTTTTTAATCCTTCCAATCCGTCCACTTATAACCCAACTCAATCCGCCCATATTATATAATGGGTTTATATGGGTTGAACCCATATAAATCCATATTTACATGGGTTTAGATGGGTTAAATATGGGTTGAATATGGGCTAAAACTAAAAGACCCATTCCATACACAAAAATGAACTACTGTTACGTTGTCTCGCCTCCTATACCAGACGAAACCATTTTTTGGTTTCAAAAGTGAACTACTGTTACACTATCTCTCTCTCTCCCTCTCTCTCTAGTGTTTCTCTCTTTGACTATCGGTCCACCACATTTTGATTCCACATTTTGGCCTAAGGCTGCGTTCTCTTGAACTTAATTGAAATTTGTGAATTTTGTTCTTATTTAAATTTTTTTTCGTATTCGGACCGTCAAATTCATTCACACAAATTCTCTCTCTCTCTCTCTCTCTCTCTCTCTCACACACACACACACACCAACCAGTCCCTTGAGCTCCTTTTGATTGTGATAAGATAATTACAATTTACAAGACCAATCTCTTGAGCTCCTCTCTCTCTTTTGGGCTTTTTTTCGTTTTGTTCGTATTCAACTTTTTTCGTGTTTGTTGTTTTGCGACAAGTATTTTACGATTTTTGATTCGCTCCAATCGGAAAAGTAAAAAATTATGACTTTTACCCAAATATTTTTAAAAACATTCAAGATAAAGCCCAAAAACCGGATTTTTGGGATTTATCTTGAATATTACAAAAAAATATATTAGGGTAAAAGTAAAAAAAAAAAAATTACTTTTTCGATTCTCTGATCGTGACGAACTAATAAAATATTTTTGAGCGTAAAATGATTTCCACTATAAGGCGTAAAATAACTTACGCCCCGAATTGCCATAAGTTGTTTTTGCAAACCCCTCCGAGTCCCGACAGAAAATTTATGTCCGAGTTTGTGTCTCTACCATTCCTCCCCCTCTCTGTTTCTACTTCTCACTCTACATCTAGGAGTGGAAGTTCTATCTAAAATTTTGTCTCTTCCGTAAACATTTTACATTAAAACAAACACTTTTAGACGGTCCGTCCATATCGGTTTTGAACGACTCGAATTTGGAGAGAGAAAAATGAGAGAGAGTGGTGGAGTGAGAGGAGAGAGAAGGTTTCAATCTGGACCGTTCAACACACTTTTAGACGGTCCGAATGCATTGCTCGGACACTACATGTGCACGGCCACGTGGTACCCACCCGTCACCCAAAAATCTCTCGAAACGAAACTATGTAAAAAGGTCATGTTGGCCGATTCAGCCACAAGTAGTACCTCCACAGTTGATGATAGTCCACCGCGGTGGCGGCTAGGAATCCGGACCTCAATAGCTAGTTGTTCCAAAAGATCTCTTTTTTGATGAAGTCTTAATTTGAAATATATTTAACATCATGAATTAGTATTAAAAAAAAGAAGAAGAGGAAAATGGGTTGGGTCGGGCAGGTTTGGGTTTGGCTTGACCCATATTCGACCCAACCCGTTTCAACCCGTTTACCTTTCGACTCATATTTGACCCGCCCATATTTGACCCACGACTCGTTTCAACCCGCCCAGACCCGCCCGTTTGCCACCTCTAATTGAATCGCATAACTCTTTAAAAAAAAACACACACAAATACCATAGTCGTGAATAGTCGTTTACGGAGCTGCATGATTACAGCCGTTCGTTTCGGAATTGCACGATCCAGATTTTAGAAAAACTATTCGTTGGAAGAGTTTAACTCTTCGCGCGAATAGATTTTTTAAAAATCGGGCCGTCCAATACATTTTGGACGCGTCATGCACGCAATTTGGCTCCATAAACATTTATTCACGTAAAGCTCCGTAACAAAGTTTTTTTGGGGGTTGAATTCCCTTGCATTAATTATTCAAAACGTGTCTTCTTAGTCCTTCAAGTAATAAAACTACTTATCCCTAAACTAACTTCATTTTATTCACTACAGTTTTGACACAAACAATTTCATGTTCTTTCCATCTAAAACCCTAATTACACCAAAAAAATTGCACGTAATCGCTCACGTGGCGACAGGAATGGCAATGGGGCGGGGCGGGTTTGACATAACCCAACCCCGACCCGAAAATTATGGCCCGACCCGACCCCACCCGGGTTATTCATGGGTATCTCCGTTCCCGCCTCGTCTAGGGATCGGGTTTACCCGTCCCGCCCCGTGAAAAATAAGAAAAAAAATCAAAACTACAGGAAAAAAAGAAGAAAATGGTTATATATATAAGGTGCTATCTTATTATAATAATGATAATAATGAAATATAAAGGAAAAAATAGTGGGGGATGTGTGTGTATATATATATTTAAGTTTAATGATAAAAGTATTAGATTAAAAATATAATTTTTTATGAAAAAATATTTCGGGGCGGGGTAACATCAACTTGAACCCGCCCCGTCCCGATCGGGTTTTTTAATATTTTCCCCTAAACCCGTCCCGGTACCTAAAAATTTGATGAAAACCCGCCCCGTTTGGGGCCGGGTAGGGGCTGGTTCGGGGCAGGGCGGGGTGAATTTCCATCCCTACGTGGTGTGTGGTCTCTGTAGACGTGATAAATAGAGAGAGATTGACCCACCAACTATTTGACTTCTAATTATATTAGTGATGATGTCAAGAATCAAATGGATGCTCCAAGTATTTGAAGGATTCTAGCAAAATAAGTTGAACCGATGGTGTTGCCCATCATGAAACTTTCAAAATACACATTCTAGCCCTACAATTGTGCAATCTTTGTATTAAAAACAATTTACTCCACTCTATAATCACTCTCATTAGCTATCTCTCCAATGAGTCCAACCTACCCGCTCACCACTAAACCAATCCCACCATCTGTACTATACAATAAACAAAAAAGTGTTTTAGTGAGAATATGCCTCACGTGATGACAAGTGGGGCCCTTTAACGCCAGAAATGAGCCACGTCAACCGATTTGTGAAGGAAATGGATGGAGGCTAACGACAGGTGCCTTAATTTGGAGATTTTGAAAGTCCAGGTGTTTAATTGAAATAAAATGAAGTTCAGGTGTTTCGGTGACATTAGAGTGAAAGTTTAGGTGCCATTTTGAAATTTTTCCAAATAAAAATAATTACTAAAAAGATCATTAAACAATATTCTATTTGGCTCGGACACTATACTCCTAACAAATCAATTCAAATTTTACAAGCTTGAGTTCTCTATTTGCTACCTCAAGCATAAAAGTTTACTTAACATGAGTAATGTAGTAGTAATAAAAAGGGGATAAGCTCAAGCAAAATAGCTTGATTAACCGTTCATAAGAGTGGACATGCCATTATTGTACACATAAGTTTCCAAAATCTAGCAAGGAGAATCAGTAGCCGATGAGGGTATCATGAACGTACTAGATTATTTACATACGACATTTTTCTTTCCCGATGAGAGTATCACAACCAGAAGAAACAATCGCAAAATCAACAAAATTAGCTAGGAGAATTAGTAGCCCCCAACAGTATTGGAACTTCCCCAATCCAGCAAAACAAGAGGGTCAACTTCCACCTCTGTTTAGCAAGATTATGAGCTGAGAGTATGCATTCCAAATTTCTAACATAAAGCAAGTACAAGTCTTCCACTGCACGAGGACTACCAATATAAGCAAATCTATTCTGGGTATCGCACCTCCGCATTCTCAGTTCCTGAAAACATGTAAAACATCAACATATTTCATGGCCATATGAGATATCGCGTACAAAAGTTATAATGTGCATAGATGGCTGAATAATCCAAGTAACAAGGCACTTGTAAACCGAAGGATCTATAAGCTTCTCAATAAGCAATTCAATAAACAACTATCCTATATAAGGGTGCAAAATCAACGAAAGGGAACATGAAAGACGACCAGGTTGGCAACAGGACACACAATCCAGTAGATGCTAGCATACTTATTTGAAGGATTCAAGCTGAAAATTCATCGATGTATTCGACAACTCATACTTCCAATTACTGTAAGTGAAAACATAAAAACAACTAAAACACAAGGATTAAGTAAGAATTAGACATTCATGGTGTATCAGTTCTAGTGAAGCTTTCGCTTCTCGGTTGGGTTTGCTTGAGGTACCAGGCAAGAAATATGCTTCAGCCTAGCCTAAACTAATCGCGAAAGTAGCAACGAACGCTAAAAAGTCCACTTGTTAAAAAGCCAATAGCCAAATATCCTCAAGGCAATTAAAAACGGGTGAAGCAATGGACCTCGCCAATGAAGGAAACATTTTACCCTAAAGAAAGAGAATACTAATATACCTCTTAAGTTTTTTCTTTTTTTAACTTAATGTTCCACCAAGTTAGAAGCGCACAAAAAGAACATGGAGTTAACCACTATAAATCCAATACCCATTTCCGAATCAACAACAAATTCCCTTTCAAGACCATAATACATACAAAAAGAGGGGACCAACATATAAGAAACCTAAATCCTAATGGATTAGCAGTTGGCTACGGTGTCATCCCTAATGCAGGATCGGCAAAAACCCAAGATTTTCCTCAACATGTTGCTTCAAGTTTATGGAAGTGTTATAAAAGAATCAAGTGCCACCTCAAAAACCCATCATCTCGTTAAACATTCAAAGATATAATGATCTGAAACCATATCTACACAATTTCCTTCAAGGTTAACAGACGGTACCAAAATATAGTCAACTTCAATAGATATGAGCAAGAGAACCATTTTGTATTACGGTTTTAACATCAACATTGAGTACATCACTAAGAGATTAAAAAGAGTTGGGGGATGCTAGTAAGCTATGTAGACACGAACACAGCAAGGGACACGACAAAAATAAATAAATTAATTCTATTTATTTTATACCAGTGGAAGTATAGTTAGCTGTATAAGCATGAAGCTTCAATATATATAAATAATTACTCGGTATCATATATACATCTTGTTGGAGTTTGCCCCAAATCTATTACTGTAATTATTTCCTCCACAACTAGTATATGAGCCGGGACGAACTCTCCACCCATTGCCAATTGGTTTTGAGTTAGATGTTTTAACACATATTACACTTTTAACTCAAATTATTTGAAGTTAAACACATTTACACCCCAAAAATTTAAGAAATTGCATATTTAACCCTTGTCGTGTTCTCATACATGTCCCTACCGTGTCCCCCTAAAAATATAATTTAATTTAATAGACCCATACGTATTTTGCTGTATCCCCCGCATGTCCTCGTGTCGGACACAGGGACACGCCAGCCTCTACGAGTGTTGATGCTTCATAGCTAGTAAGACATAATCAAACATCTACGTTAGGATCAAACATCTAAGTTTACCTTTATTCCCTTAAGTATTGGTGTTGCCACTGAACTCCACTGTTAGGATCAATGCCAGGCGAGACTAGGCTCTCAACATAGGGATGGACATTAAATGCAAGGAATAATTATGAATCACTGGATACTTGAATGTGCCATGTTTGGAACTGTATCGAACCAAATTGAAATAATTATGCAGAAAAACTTCACCACTCTTCAAAATGCACAATGGTATGACGGGGTAATGACTACCCCGTGGCACTGCATATCTCACACAGGGTATCACAACCAGCTTGGTCCAAGACTCTCTAGTACTATATTCCATCATCACCCATACATCAGTGTAATCATCATAGGCACACACTAAACAAAGGCATCCATTCAAGACATCCAACAAGCTCCTATACAAAAGACCATCTCGATAATCAGGTTCCAAAACCTCACCATGAGTCTCCTTCACCAAATCAACAGAAACAATAATAGGACTACCATTGGAATCGCTACGCCCAGTCCAATGGAGGGCCCCGTTCAAATATGTCCCTAAACCATCTGAAGGAAGACGATGAGGAAAGCCTTCAATCCTTCTCCACGAAGGAGTCCGCAACGCACACACCATCACTTCAACCTCAATACCATTAGTACCAACTTTTACAAAAAATCCTCCCACCTTGTAATCATCGGTAGACTCGTCATAACCAAAGCCATAACTGGTGAAGGAAGGGTTCGGCATTTTCGGCAATCTCTTGGATTTCCTAGTAGACGGGTTCCATATAGATAGTTCCCTATCAGTTGCAACGCACACTAAACCATCACAGCAGCCCAGAATACTTACTGGACGACTATTAGATGCTTTCAAAGGGCAATCAAGGTCAACAGCGGTATCAGATTCCTTATACAAAATAGAGGAAACAGAGCATGATTTGAGAACATCAGAGGGTAACCGACCGGTTAGAAGGAGTCTATGGTGGGTATAATCAGCGTTCATAGACGCCAATCTGATGGGAAGTCTCGCAATTTGATGAGAAATCAAAGAACGCCATGATTTGGAAACGCACCTGAATCGCAGCAGAGACTTGACGGGAAGTCTCGGCAGTATGTCAGCGATGATTTCCGTGGGGAGGTGGGGGGTTTGAGAGGTCTTTTTGGCTTCTTGACGAGTTGAGCTGCATCCGGTAGCCATAGATGGTGCTGTGATTGCTTCCGTTCGGAAGGAGTAGTGATTTTATAGCCCCTATAGTCTACGCAGATGATGAAGTAAACGAAACAAGAATTGATGCAGAAAATGTGTCCACAGATTGGAGAAAATTGCATTTGAAACCCCATGGTATAACGCAAATCCCAACTTCAACAACGTATTTTCAGTTTGTTCAACTTAAACCTTGTACTGTTAATGAAAAAAAATTTTGATGTGAAAATAATTCGTGTCAAAACAAACGGAGCCTACAAGAGCATCTCCAACATGTAATTCAAAATTCATCCTCAGAAAAGTGTACTTTGTTACCTCACTTTTTAATACACACCCCTCAAATTTTGTTGTCACATCACCTTTTTTGTATTTTAGTTACCAAATTATTTTTTTCTGCAGAATTTTAGTACTTGAAGTATGTTACTCATATGTCAGATTGAGAGAGAGAGATTGAAGCGTGGATCGGGGTTCGGAGATTGAGTTGGAGCACCTAAATCGAACAAAACTTTCATGATTTTTGACATTTTATACATTTGCTCTATTGGAAATGCTCTAATACAAAAGTGTTATTTTCCCATTTTTCTCGAATGATTCATCCCAGGAAAATTTGAATGGTGAATGACTCTATATGTGATATGACAGTAGTTTAGTAGGTGGGTGTTGTGATTTAAAATGAAAGGAGCTCGAGTGTTCAAGGCCACCTCATTCTCTTTGGAAAATGTATCATTTTGGCAAAACAATAATGCTATGGTAAGTTTGTCTCTGATCCTCCCCGGTGTACAACAACTCGAACAGCCTACCGAATTGTTATTGAGGTCACTTCTAGAAGGAGAATCTAGATTAAATAAAAAAATTCTCACCTAATATAAGTTCTTGCCCAGTGGGAACTACAAAAAAAAGCAGCTTCTAATCAACGATACAAGAGCTCTCGAGTTGGGATCTGGATCCTCTGTGAGGATCCGGATCGCTCAAGTTGTACAGTACTTTAATACAAATTCCTAAAGCAAAAGCAATAGATAGGAAGGGAAAAAAAAAGAAAAGAAACTGATGGATAGTTCAAGCATTTCTTTAAGAGCGTTGTTAGGAAAAATTAACGATCATTAACAAAACAGACTTCATCATCCGACAATTTCTTCCTCTCTGATGACGGTATGAAATTAAATCACAAGAAATAACAGCAAAAACAAGCAAAATCAGCAGAAACTAGCAAGAAGATTCAGTAGACCCCGAAACTCGTAGCACTTGCCCAATCCAGCAAAATAAGAGGGTCAACTTCTACTGGCATTGTAGCAAGATTAGGAGCGTACGAATGCTAGCACTCAATGCATTCCGAATTTGGAACATTAAGCAAGTACTAGTCTTTCACTCCACGAAGACTACCAATATAAGCACATCTGTTATGGGTATCAGACGTCCACAGTCTCAGTTCCCTGAAAACATGTAAAAACATCAACATATTTCATGGCCGTATGAGATATCGCATACAAAAGTTATAATAAGCACAGATGACTGAAAACACAGGTAACAAGGTACTTGTAAGCCAAAGAATCTATAAGCTTCTCAATAAGCAATTCAATAAACAACCCTCCTGTATAATGGTGCACACCCAATGAAAGGTAACATGAAATACAACCGGTAGACAACAGGACACACAATCCAGTAGATGCTAGCATACTTATTTAAGGGATTCAATTAAGTTGAAAACCTATAAATGTATTCCATATATAACTGATACTTCCAATTAGTATATACTATAAGATGGTAACATGAAAACAATTAAAACACTCCTCCCACTCGCCAATGAAGGAAACATTTTACTCCTCCCACTCTCCAAAGAAAGAGAATATTAACATTCCTCTTGAGGGGTTTTTTTTTTATACTTAAGTTCCACTTCCACCAAGTTAGAAGCACACAAAATGAACATGGATTTAACCTGTATAATTTCCAACACCCATTTCCGAATCAACAAATCCCTTTGAAGACCATAAGAGTATAAGACATACAAAAAGGGGGGACCAGCATATAAGAAACCCAAATCCTCAGGCATGTTCCACATATTTCAAAATTTTCCTCATATTCCTCCATGTTTCTGGAGATGTTATAAAAGAATCAAGTGCCACCTCAACAACCCATCATCTTGTTAAACATTAAAAGATAAAATGATCTGAAACCATATCTACACAATTCCCTTCAAGGTCAACAGGCGGTTTTACCAAAATTTGGTCACTTCAATAGATATGAGCAAGGGAACCATTTTTTATTTCGGTTTTAAATCAACATTGAGTACATAACTGAGAGATTGAAAAGAGTTGGGGAATGCTAGTAAGACATAATAATAAACATCTAAGTTTACCTATGTTCCTTGAAGTATTAGTGTTGCCAGTGAACCCCACCGTCAGACGCAATGTCAGGCGAGACTAGGCTCTCAACATAGGGAAAGACATTAAAACGCGCTGAGCAATTATGAATCGTTGGATAAACAAATGTTCCATCTTTTGAATTGTACCGAACCCAATGCATAAAATTATGCAGTAAAACCTCACCATTCTTCAAAATGCACACTGGAGTGGTGGCGTAAGGACTACCAGATGGATGTTTCACATAAGGTATCACAACCAACTTGGTCCAAGACTCTCTAGTACCATATTCCTTCATCACCCATACATCAGTGTAATAACGATAGGCATGTAGTATACAGAGGCATCCATTTAAAACATCCAACGAGCTCCTAAACACATGACCATCTCCATAATCAGGTTCCAAAACCTCTCCATGAGCCTCCTTCACCAAATCAACAGAAACAATAATAGAACCAACATTAGAATCGCTACGCCCAGTCCAATGAAGGGCACCATTTAAATATGTCCCTAAACCATCCGAAGGAAGACGATGAGGAGAGCCTTCAATCCTTCTCCACGAAGGAGTCCGCAACGCACACACCATCACTTCAACCTCCATACCATTAGTACCAAATTTTACAAAAAATCCTCCCACCTTGTAATCATCGGTAGACTCATCATAACCAAAGCCATAACTGGTGATGGAAGGGTTCGGCATTTTCGGCAATCTCTTGGATTTCCTAGTAGACGGGTTCCATATAGATAGTTCCCTATCAGTTGCAACGCACACTAAGCCATCACAGCAGCCCAGAATACTTACTGGACGACTATTAGATGCTTTCAAAGGGCAATCAAGGTCAACAGCTGTGTCAGATTGCTCGTTCAACATAGAGTGAACAGAGCATGATTTGTTTTCATAACCGGGACGCAGACCACTAAGAAAGAGTCTATGGTGCGTATAATCAGCGTCCGTAGACGCTAATCTGAGATGGGATTTCACGAATTGGGGTTGAGAAATCAAAGAACGCCATGATTTGGAAACGCACCTGAATCGCAGCAGAGGCTTGACCGGAAGTCTCGACAGTATTTCGGCGATGAGTTCCGTCGGAAAGCCTTGACGGGAGGTCTTTTTGGGTTCTTGACATTTGGAGCTGCTTTCGGTCGCCATGGAAAACCGAGCTCCCAGATGAGGACACAACGAGGATCCAGTCAGAGAAAGAGAGGTAGAAGAAACCCAGACGGGAATTTGGTTAATTTTCCTTTACATCCCTTAAACTATTCGAAAAGTGTCATATTAGTCCTTCAAATAATAAAACTATTTACTTAGGCTCCAAGGGCAATAACTACTTATTTTTCAAATATAAGTGTACTTATTTTTTTAATTAAATGTGATGTATTATGAGAGAATGACCTGTCTCGTAAAGCAAAAAATAAGTATTTAAAAATTAAGAACCTAAGCAAAACGGGGTCGTAGTCCCTGAACTAACAAGGTCCTTATCCAGTCCATTATTTGAATATAAAAAACGTTAGAAGGGACTTCAAAAAAGGTTAACGGAAGTAGGAAGGACTACTCCATGTTAGCGGTGATTCTATTCCCAGTTTTCCACCCACACTTACATGAGAGGTGGTCCCGCACACACTAGACACCCTTCATGTTTGTGGTGATTCTATTTCCCCCCACACACAACAAAAAGAAGTTTAGCTGTTAATTCAGCTAAACTTCTTCTTCTTCTTTTCGGGGCTTTTTTTTACCCCACAAACAACAAGATCTTTATCTTGCTCAGCTCCAAGTCTCGTTAAATTATCAGCACTTTGATTGGCTTGTGGAGTATGTACACTGTTTCATCCCTACTAACTTGATCATTGTAGGTTCCATGATCGGCAACACGATCCATTCAACTTATTTTGCTAGAAATCGAAACTTTTTGGGCTTTATCATAGTTATTTCCCAGAATATTTGGGTAAAAATCATACAGTAAATTTTTATGTTTCCGATTCCTTTTGGCGATACAAATCAATAATCCACAAAAGTATGACACAAAACAAACAATTGCAGAAAAATTTGAATAAAGACAAAAACTAAAAATCCCCCAAAAATCTACGTGAAATAGGCGCTTAAATCATTAATGTAATATAAAGGGGATAAGCTCAAGCAAAAGCAAAACAACTCGATTAACCATTTATAAGAGTGGACATGCCATAATTATACAAATGAGTTTCCAAAAGAGTCATCCCAGGCTTTAGGTACCAGATCCATACATACAACATATTTTTTCACCCGATGGGCATACAAAGTCAGAAGAAACAACAGCAAAAAGAAGCAAAATCAGCAGCAACTAGCAAGCTCAGCGGCCCCCAACGATCTTGGCACTTCCCCAATCCAGCAAAACAAGAGGCTCATCTTCGATCTACTGCCATTAATTTAGCAAAGATTACGAGCTGAAAGTATGAGCAGTCGATGCGTTTCAAATTTGTAACATCACCAAGACTACCAGTATAAGCAATTCAATTATGGGAATCACGCCTCATCATTCTCAGTTCTGAAAACATGCGACACACCAACATAGTTATTGCTCGTATGAGATGTTGCATACAAAAGTTATAATGTGCCATAGATGACCAAAAAAATTCATGACACAAGGTATTTGTAAACCGAAGGCCTATAAAGCTTCTAAATAAGCAATTCAATAAACAAGCACTGGTGCACAATCAACGAAAAGGTAACATGGAAAACGAACAGGTCGGCAACAGGATACAAAACGTAAATGATTGCATGCTTATTGCCCTCGGGCACAAGAAGTAATTTGTAGCGCCACTAATGCAACCAAACCCCAAAACTCGAAATTGAATCCTAAGACTAGTCCGTGGCATTATGTCTACAATCTTTTCTCTACTTAGAAATAGGTGATGGCGTAGGTTTTCAGGGGTTCAACTTTGACGAAAACCCGCCTCAGTCGGAGTCCATATGATGAAGATATAGACGTTTGAAGTTTGTGGATGGTGGAAAAAAGTAATGGTATGTACCTAACTCATGCCCAACCCGCACTAGAGCGCCAGAAAACACTATGCAGCACTAAATATTCGCCCAACGCGTGCCTACCCGCGTTGGAAGAAATTTCTGCAATTCCACCCAAAAAATGTCCACAGTCACAATTTAAGCCTTGAATTCCCTACGCATTACGCAACTCCTCCAATCAATCCACCTAAATGTTATGTGTATGCATATGCAAGACAGACTTAGCTTTGAAGGATTCAAGCTTTTAGAGGTATTCGGGCCAGTTTACGCGCAAGATTTTTACCTCTAAGTACAGAAAAGTGAAACTTAATTCTCATTAAGGAGAGATGGAATACTTAATTACCACAGGTCCACTTTTTTAAAAGAAAAATTACCATTAATGGAAGTGTCACCCTAGGGTTTTAGGGTATCCTAGGGTTTTAGGGTACCCTAGGGTTTAGGTTTAGGTGCTTTCATAGAGCCCTAGGGTTTAGGTTTAGGCACTTTCATATGAGTTTTAGGGTGCAATTTCCTATTATAAGATTTTAGCGGTTTAGGCACTTTTCATAGGGGTTTTAGGGTGGATTTTTCTATTATAAGGTTTTAGTGGTTTAGGCACTTTCATAGGGTATCCTAGGAGTTTAGGCACTTTCATAGGATACCTTAGGGTTTAGGCACTTTTAGGGTTTAGGGTTTTAGGCACTTTTATAGGGTTTCAATGTTTCATTAATTAGAGGAGACCTGGTGAGAATTACTTTTTATTTTCTGGACCTAGAGGTAAAAAGCGCACCTCAATTAATTCCCTATCCTGTCCAGTCAAAGGTAGGTTATCCACATTGAGACCAGAGAATTCACAAGAAATTACCTCTTTGCAGCTTTACCCCAAAATTTGAACCTAGGTCAATTGTGTGGTGAACAAACCCACTGGAAAAAAAAAAAAAAAAAAACTCATCAATGGATTCCAAAACTCATACTTCCAATTACTATAAAAGAAAACGAAAAACCAAATAAAACACAAGGATTAAGTAAGAATTAGACATGCATGGCCTATTAGTTCTCATCCAGCTTTCGCTTCTCCGTGGGGTTTATTTGAGGTACCAAGCAAGAAGTATGCTTCAGCCTAAACTAATCGGGAAGTAGTTAATGAATGCTAAAAAGCCCACTTGTTAGAAAGCTAATAGTTAATCAAATGTCCACAAGTGACGCAGCGGAATTCACGAAGAGATTAATTAGCGTACTAATCAAAACGAAATAGACACTCCAATCCACAAGAGCAGCTCTTGAATCCACAAGAAAAGAGAAAGCTCTGATAATATTATTGATGAAAAAGTTGAATAATTGATTCCTCAGCCCTTAGGCTTACACCCGTATTTATACTAGTAGAGAAATTCTATTTTAGGTAGCAATCAAGTAAGACAAACTCTTGCAAGTCAAGAAATTATAAAGAAGAAAAAAGAAATAACGAAATTAAAAGCTCCACCAAAAATAGTAATAAAATCATGCCAAACCAAGCGGCATCAAAGAAAGAAAAATTCCTAAATAAATTCCTAATTCTTGTAAGACAACTAACTTGGTAAGAGCATCAACACCAGATGAGGTATATGTGTAAAATTAGTCAAAGTAGAGAAGGAAAACCCAAAAACACTCCTGCACTAGATTAGCAAAACACAACTATAAAATACATTTTTATTTTTGGGTAGCTAAAAATAGCTACGCACTATTCACCAGGTATGTGCTTTTTTATTAGTTTCCTGACAACTCTCTCTCTCCCTCCCTCTCTCTTCCCCATTTGTACTTTAACAGTGATAAAGAAGAAGAAAAGAAAAAAGTAATAATATTTTAATAAAAAATAGGTAAAATAGATAGTATTGATGCGGTATTGAAAGAGATGTGAGCAGGTAAAATGAAAAAATTACACTGTTCACAAGCATTTTTACATTACAACTGATAAACTTGCTCTAAGACATAATCAAACATCTAATTTTTCCTCAACCTATTGACAAGAGTAGGGGAAGGCTGGTAAGACATAATCAAACATCTAATTTTACCTTCATTCCCTTTAGTATTGTTGTTGCCACTAAACCCAGCAACCCCACTGTCAACATCAATGTCAGGCGAGACTATGCTTTCAACGTAGGGAAAGACAGTTAAACCCTCTGAACCATTACGAATTGTAGGACAAATAAATGTTCCATCTTTTGGATTGTACCAAACTAAATGCGTGAAAACATTCACTAAAACTTCGCCATTCTTCAAAATGCAGACAGGGGTGGGGTAAGGAGTCGCCCAATTGAGGGGTCGCATGAGGTATCACAACCAACTTGGTCCAAGACTCTCTGATACCGTATTCCTTCATCACCCATACATCAGCGTAATCATCATAGGCACATCGTATACAGAGGCATCCATTTAAAACATCCAACAAGCTCCAAGACAAATGACCATCTCGATAATCGGGTACTGAAATCTCTCCATAAGTCTGCTTCGCCAAATCAAGAGAAACAATAACAACAATATTGGACTCCCTACTCACAGTCCAATGGAGGGCACCGTTCAAATATGTCCCTTCTTCTCCGAAACCAAGAAGATGAGGAAAGTCACCAATCCTCCTCCACGAATCAGTCCTTAATGTATACACCTTCACTTCAATCTCGAGAGTATGAACATGGGAAAAGACTCCCACCACCTTGTAATCATCAACGGACTTATCGTAACCAAAACTATAACTCGGAATGTAATTGTGCATTTCAGGATCTGGCAATCCTTTGGATTTCCTAATAGACGGGTTCCATATAAGTACTTCCTGCCCGGCTCTGACGCACACTAAACCATAACAGCAACCAACAATCCATGTTCCCCAACGATGATCGTTCAAAGGGAAATCAAGCTCAACAGCAGTATCAGATTTCTTGTTCAAAATAGAGTGAAGAGAGCAGGACTTGTAATGAATAAAAGGGGGATAAATACAGTGTAGAATGAGTCTATGGTGGGTATAATCAACGTCCATTGATGCTAAACTGAGATGGGTTTTGCAAATACGGGTTCAGAAATCAAAGAACGCCATGATTTGGAAACACACTTGAATCGCAGCAGAGACTTGACGGGAAGCCTCGACAGTATTTCGAAGATGATTTCCGGAAGGAGATTCGGCAGTAGGAGAGGATCTACTGGGGGAAGGTAGGGGGTTCGAGAGGTGTTTTTGGGTTCTTGATGAGAGGAGCTGCTTTGGGTCGCCATAGATGGTGCTGTGATTGCGTCCGTGTCTTGAGGGTTTAGGATATTTCCGAGAACGGTGCCTTTATGAGCTGCGAATGTGGGTAGTAGTTCTATGTCAGATGTCAGAAAATTGAGAGCCAATAACTTTTACGTATAAAACAGAAAGTCTACTGGCACAGCAAATTTGTGCACAGATTTTTATGTGGTGTTTACTATGGGTTCCACACAAGTGATCCGAGCAGTTCATTATGTTTAAAACATTTTTTCAAGTGTCCCCTCAAAAAAAATCAGCTCAATCCGACACCTATAAGTACTTGATCTAATCGTCTAACTTTTCATTCTCTAAAAACCATAATGAAAAGTTAGATGATTAAATCAAGCACTTATAGGTATCGGATTGAGCTAATTTTTCGCGCTCTTGAAAAAATATTTTAAACATAATTAACGGATCGGATTATTTTTATGGGACCCTTAGTGGGCCCCACAACGCAATCTGTGCACAGATCTGCTGTGTCTGTAGCAAGGCTCTTTATAAAATAAATAACTACTCCTATCATTTTAAAAATAAAAATTCATAATGAACACGATTTTGCTATGGATACTAATCTGCACAATTTTGTACCGAACCTGTACAACAACCTGAGTTACCAGATATTTTTTTTTTTTAATCTCCAATGCCTCAAAAAAGACCTACTTATCTGCTGAACAGATAACTCAATGGTTAACTCATCATTTTTATTTTGTATTAGTATCTATCTTGGTTCATTTCCCAATAGAGATAACAATATCGTCTGAATCGTTGGTTACCGGAACAGTATAGAACCGATTGGTGCTGGTTTTAACCGTGTTTTTCGTTTTTCATTTCGAAAAACTGGCCAATTCAGTTCCGGTTTTGGTTTCATGTGATAACCGCATTGAAAACAGAACCAAACTATAACCATAACTGAACCGCAAGATAATTACTTAAATACACACAGTATATATATGCGTATCCGTTTATAACGATGTATAGTTGGATGACTCATGGGTTATTCGCGAGGTAATTGTCATTTGTCTTTTAACATGGCTGTTGTTGAAATTGATTCTCCCAAAAAATACAACATCTTCCCTCATCAATATGTCACATCTATACATTCTCTATTTTTACGAAATAAAGATGGGTTGGAGATGCTCTTAGTTCTAGAGAGAAAATACCGGCCCGTTCACTTTCCTATGCTTCTACATTATGGGACACGTGGCTTCATTTCTTTGGTTTTTGAGATTACACATTATCCTTTTTGTACACAAATCCAAAGTCACATAAAGCGCATGCGAGCGTGAAAGCGTTTCTCAAAAACCTCCAAAACAATTAAAAATCACGGGTGCGAGGATTGAGAGCGCAAGCATTGATCATTTTAAAAGATTATGTAACTAAGCACAAACCTACCTATTTAAAAAAAAAAAGCACAAACCTTATCACCGGTGCAAAAGCCAATTCTGACGACTCCTCAAATCCATCTTTCAAAGATCATAAAATTGCAACAAATCAAAGAGAAAAATGTGATAGATTTCCTTCTGTCCTTGATCTTTCAAAGTGGAGTAATAGCTATCTCAGCTATTTTCCAAATGAAGGACAATTTGAGAAACTTACACCTAACCAACTGATGTTTACTTAGACGGCCAAGATTTGGGCACGAGCACCTCCAAGATTTGGTTTGATGGATTTAGCATACATAGAAATCGTCTCTTCATAAGTTCAGAGTTTTTTAATGCCATTTTATGGGGCCCTTTTTTTGAAAATTGTCAAGGCACACAGTTGGGTAGAAGTTGTTTCTAGACTCAATTAAATATTATATCTATTCATATTTGTCTTCGAGCTTTATTATATACGACTCAAAGCTGAATAAACCGAGTGTATTGGATCAAATCGAATAAACTTAACTAGACCAACACTGAAGTTAGAGCATTCGCAATGGGTGTGTTATATTTGTATATCAAAATGTTTGTTAAAGTATGTGTTAGGATAAAAAAAAATGGGTCCCACAAGTGTGTGTTAACTTAAGAGTGTGTTAATATATATATATGAGTGCCTCAATGGGTTAGTTAGGAGTGTGTTAACTCTTTAAAATAGTGTCAAAACAACGGCTATAAAGAAATTTTCTACAACGGCTATATTACCAACGTCATTTTTCTGTAATGAAGGAAAGGCCAACGGTCATGTTCCTCTCACTCCACATCCCATTTATAAGAATTATGTTCAAAGCTCATTCTTGTAATTTCTTGCATGAAATCTCATTGCCTTCTCTATTTTGCCTAAATTCTGGCAGCTTCTGCCTTTTTCATTGCATATAATCCTATTATTGATGAATTTAATTATTCCTTCAAGTTCTTCTACCAGTGAAAGTTCATCCGATGACAATCAAATTACTAAAGGCAACGGTAAATCAATGAAAAAGGCAACGGTAAATCAAAAAAGAAAGTAGTGTGGACATTTATGTTTTATGGTTGAAGTTTGAATTTATGGAGATAAGACTCACTTATTGTTTGTTAGCTTGGTTGCCAAACTTGATAACCATGCTAATACACTACTAGATTTAGCACATTCTAACACACATGCATTGTGGCACAAAAAATACAATTTTGTTTGTTAAGTCTTAACACACACAATTAACACACTAGTTAACAAACCTACTGCGGATGCTCTTATTTGGTCCAATTTCAGTTACACGGTTTCAAAACCGTGTAACCCAATTTAGTGGTAAAATTAGTGCCAAACCGAACAAAATTGAACTCCTTGATTTCATTATTTCTTCCTCGCTTTCCATTTCCATCATGCATTTATAATGTCATAAACTGATGTGCCCCACTAGGAACAATTATTGCCCAAATTTTTGGGCTCTATGTCCAAGGAAATTGCTTTCCCCCCGACACACCCCCCGGCCCCACCTCCCTTTTCCCTTACTACCCCGGCCGCCCCCCCTCTCTCTCTCTCTCTCCCCTTAAATTGGACCCGGCCCATACCAAACGGCACCGTTTTTGTTAAATAAAAATTCTTACCACCAATTTGCAATCCTATGAAGCAAAAACGTGATTACAAAAGTCTTAGAAACAAAATTTGATTATGTCTCTTTAGAATAATATGATCAAAATAGTAAGATCTTCACACCCGTTCAAACGGATTAAAAATTGGACCACTTAATTTTTTAACTATTCTCGTTTTTTTTTTTAAAGGGTCACAAAAAATTAGAACTCAAATTTTAACTCCGTTTAAATCGGTGCAAAGATCTTGTTATTCTGATCATATTATTCGAAAGAGACATAATCAAATTTTGTCTCTAAGACTCTCATAATCGCGTTTCTGCTCCATAGGATTGCAAATCGATGGCAATGATTTTTTATTTAACCAAAACGGCAACGTTTTGGCAGTGTGGGTACGGGCTCCTGTGCCCTTAGGGCAGCAGAGCCCCCGGGTCCCCTTAAATTACTCCCACTTTTTAATTTCTTTATTTATTTAATTACTTTTATCTTATTTATTTAATTTCTATAAATACACCCTTTCTATATTAAAAAATATAATTCAAGAATTAAGCGCTCCAATTTTCAATTCCGTTTAACCGGGGCGAAGATCATATTTTTTTTTAATCATTTTATTCTAAATAGTCATAATGACTTAGGTCTTTCAACGAACACCCTAAGACTCATTATTTAGTTTCATGGCTTTCTTAGGGTGTCTATTGAAAGGCCTTGGAGCCAATACAATAATTACGAGAGATAATTACAAAAGTGGATTTCAAAATTTTAAAAATATATAATAACCAAAAAAACTCCTTTATTTTTCAAACAGATTGAAAATTGAAACACTTATTTTTTTACATCGTTTATATATTGAAAAAATAGTTAAAAAAATAAGTGTATTCAAAAATTTACTACGACCATTTAGGATGAAATGTTTAGAAAAATAACATCTTTGCACCGGTTCAAACGGACTGAAAATTGAAACACTTATTTTTTTAACTATATTTTTTAATATATATATAGGAAAAAAAAGGAAAAAAACAGTCGGATTAATTTTTAACTATATTTTTTAATATATAAACGGTTTAAAAAAATAAGTGTTTCAATTTTCAATTCGTTTGAATTGGTGCAAAGATATTATTTTTCTAATCATTTCATCCTAAATGGTCGTAATAAATTTTTGGCTCTAAGGCCTTTCAATGAGCACCCTAAGAGCTCTAAAACTAAATAAGGAGTCTTAAAAAATATTAAAAAATTAATCCGACCGTTTTTTTTTTCCTTTTTTCCCTATATATATATATTTAAAAAATAAGTGTTTCAATTTTCAATCCATTTGAACCGGTGCAAAGATGTTATTTTTCTGAACATTTCATCCTAAATTGTCGTAATAAATTTTTGGCTCCAAGGCCTTTCAATAGGCACCCTAAAAGAGTCCTGAAACTAAATAAAGAGTCTTAGGGTGCTCGTTAAAAAATAAAATCTTTGCACTGGTTCAAACGGATTGAATCACTATTGAAAATTGAAACACATATTTTTGTAACTATATTTTTTAATCTATAAAGGACAAAAAAAGAAAAAGAAAACAGTCAGATAAATATGATCAATTGAAACACTTTTTTTTTCTCTCAATTATTTTACAAAGCCTAGAATTAGAATTGAACTTATTATTAAAGAGGAAAAAAAAGAAAAAAAAATTCAAACCGGAAAAAAGAAGGAAATAAAATGAAAAAAAAGAAGTAAACCGGAAAAAAAGAAAAAAGAAAAAGAAGCAAACGGTAAAGAAAGAAGGAAAAAGAAGGAAAGAAAAGGGAGAGAGAAAGAGAGAGGCGGGGGCAGTAAGGGAAAAGGGAGGTGGGGCCGGGGGGGGGGGGGAAGCAGATCCCTATGTCGAATACATGTAGTGTTGTCCACTTCATTGGGTCAAGTCCCACTCATATTTATTGCCTTTTTAAAGAAGAATATCAGTAGAGAGATCAATTTGTTATGGGTTTCCTCCACTTGTGATTTGTGAATGTTTCTATGCCACTCATACGCACATCCTTATTCTATTTATTGAACCCGGGGGCATGCTGTGCACTTGTGCACAGAGCATGCATGTTGTGCACAACACGAGAGCTGTTGGATCGTGCATTTGACAGCTCGGATCTCATCTCGACAATAAACGGTTCTCCGTCATTCACTGCGCTTATTCCCCAATGCATATCACAGCTCTAATATAGTTTCAAAACTGGGCCTTGACTGCTGCTACCTTGTTTTGAACAAGTCGTAGGCACTCTCATTTACTGTTTATTGATGATTTTTTTCCCATCCTCTCCAAAGGGAATTCGCTTTATTTTAACTATTTGTTGTATAGTGAAAAATCTAATAGCGCCCCTTGGATTTATGGTTCCTTAGAATTAGTCGATGTGCGCATAAACTGCCATGAACACTTGTTTGTCAAAAATTTTATAAAAAAATCATTTCAAGAATTTAGTAGAAATTGCTGCAAAAGTAATCAACATTTTTCATAGCTATATATCATCATAGTTCTTGTGATTTTTATGTCCGAACTTATGCATAACAATCATAACTACTAACACTCTCTCATAAGTGATTTAATGATCGAAAGTATATCAGTGACGATAACCCCACCTAATTGTAAAATCTTCACTTTAATTAGTTCAAAAGAGAAAATCCGACAAACGAGTAGCGCGCCTTACTCTTTATCCATGGCTTCAAGCATGAAATAGATTCCCCAATCCTCAGCCCTTACTCCCTGTTTGGCTAGCAACTAATAGCAACGGTCAACTTACTTTTGTGGCAACTAATACCAGTGTCCAATCACTTGATTTATCTTCGACTAGCACGACATTATTTTCAATCAGCAATTTAGCTTTAATCACCTGATTTTCTTCGAATCAATGAGTTTGAGTGAATCATATATTCAGTTTCAAGAGAAATTTTTAGGGGAGCAGTTTTCTCATTAATAGGGTCAGTTGAGTCTAATAATTTTGATATTTTTCGTCACTAGAATATGACATGACACAGACAAAAATGCACAGATAAGTTATTTTTCTTAAATGTTGGAAATTACTGTAACACATTGAGAATAAACGTATAGTAGGACTACATATACGTGTATTCTCCATTGAAATGCTTCACAGAGGCTGAGATTTGCTTGATCATCTCTGCCGTTTGAGTAACAGAGTGTCGTTCGCCGTCGAAATGAGCTTTGTTCAGCCACAAACCCCACAAAACAAGAATACCCTTCACAATATCGTTCATCAGGTGCTGCTAACACCCAATTAAGAAACCAATCCAAGAAAGTACTTGGCGCCCAAAATCCAGAGCCAATCTGCAACCAGAACCCCCTTCGCCTCAAAGCTTGATTCAGAGGAAGGATTCTCGCGGAGCATATGCCAGTTATTATCGTTGGGGTCTTATAAAGTTTGAGATACAACAGAATGGACTGTGTAAACAAGAAAAAATCATGGACGGAAGCCCAAATCAAGAAAAATTTCATGGGATGCTAAATATTCAAAAAAGAGACGGGATTTACCATACACTCAGTGGCGGAGGGACATAGAGACAAGGGTGGGCAGTCAATCCCACTGGCTCCCAAATTTTCATAGAAATAGATATAATTTTAACCCATTTTTACTAGTTTGTACGTTCCTCAAAACAAATCAAGGGTTTCGTTCATGAATTATACATAGTTCAAATTTCCGACCCCACTTATAAAAAATCCTGGCTCCGCCATTGCACACACGGACTCTTTCTCCAATATTCAACAAGATATGAAGCCTAAATCCATCAAATAAAGCTATAGAAATTTCATAGTTCTGAAAATCTTTCCTTTTGAACTCATACTGGCACTCAGTGGGTTGAATTAGCTTATTGAACTGGGGTATGCAATGCCAACCCAAAAAAAACTTGAAAAACAAATTACAAAAAACTACAAAGAATTAGTAACATGTGGAGAGAGAGTTCGGATTTTACAGAGCAAAATTTTACACAAACTCCCAATTTCAACTCCATATTTGCGTGGTAAAAGTTACAGCCAAAGCTCAGGCCGCATGATACATGGAATCCTTCCCAAGTTTAAGTTCTCTATTTGCCACCTCAAGCATAGAAGTTCACTAACCCCGTCCCGTCCTGCTAAGCCAAATAGGTACTTAAAAAATAAGAACCTATTATCAAGCTTAAAAATAATAGGCTTACGAAAATAATTTTTCAATTTTTTTTGGCAGGATTTGATAGATCTCATCAAGTTCGAGAGATCTATCAAATAAGATCTATATTGCATATTTTATTTTATTTCAATAAGCAATTATTTTTAAGTTTGAAAATTACAAATAAATACTTATTTTTAAAGGGCCTTAGCGGAACACCCATTAATGACATAAAAGGGGGCTAAGCTCAAGCTCAAGCAAAATAACTTTGATAAGAGTGGCCAAATTACAGTAAATAGCCAGATAAATGTCAAATATTGCCGAATGAAAAACAACGATGAGAATATTCTTGTATCCCAAAAGGTTCATTTTCATGGAACTACAAACCCAGATTGCATCGGGTCGTTAAAATTAAAAAAAAAACTCGCATAGGGCTATAAACAAGTGTGTGTATGTGTATTAAATGTAACAGCCATGGCTTAGTCCGCGTAATACATGCAATTTCTCCCCATGGGCATACAAAGATAGAAGAAACAACAGCAAAAACAAGAAAACTCAGCATTAACTGGCAAGCAAAATCAGTAACCCCCAACGCTCTTGGCACTTCCCCAATCCAGCAAAACAAGAGGGTGAACTTCTACCGCCGTTTTAGGAAGATTTGAGCTGAGAGTATTAGCACTTGATGCATTCCGAATTCGTAACCTTAAGTGAGTCAAAGTCTTTCACTCCACCAAGACTTCCAATATAAGCAATTTGATCATGGGAATCACACCTCCTCGTTCTCGGTTCCTGGAAACATGTAAAACATCAACATAATTATTGCTCGTATGAGATGTTGCACACAAAAGTTATAACGTGCCATAGATGACCAAGAAATTCATGAAACAAGGTATTTGTAAGGTCTATAAACTTCTAGATAAGCAATTCAATAAACAAGCATCGTATTAATGGTGCACAATCAACAACAGGTAACATGGAATACGAACAGGTCGGCAACAGGATGCACAATCCTGTAAATGCTTGCATGCTTATTGCTTCTGGCACAAGAACTAATCCGTAGCGCCACTAATAGGATTGTTGTCTACCATCATCCGTAGAATTCACCAACTTACAAAAATGGAATCAATACAGAATGTAGTGAAGGTATGTAACACTCACTTCAATTCCAAGTTCAATCAAAGAATCCTACCTAATACACTCCGACAACGTGCAATTAGGAGTAAGTAATCAAATAACGAAGTTAAATAATCTCACAAGACTCTAAGGATACTCTAATGTCAAGTGCAAGGTCTACGGTGGAGGTCCTAAATGAGTAATGACGTCAACATGCAACAAAATCCCAAAACTCAACATTGAATCCTAAGACTAATCCGTGGCATTACGACCATAATATTTTCTCCACTTAAAAATAGGTGATTGGACCACCACAAACTCCACTTTCAGGGTTCAACTTTGACGAAAACCCCGCCTCAGTAAGAGTCCAGATGTTGAAGATACAGTCGTTTGAAGTTGGTGGACCGTGGGAAAAAAGTAATGGCACCTAACTCATGCCCAACCTTCGCCCAACGGGTGCCAACCCACGCTGGAAGGGATTTCGGCAATTCCACCCAAAAGACGTCCACAGTCACAATTTAAGCCTTGAATTCCCTACGGAGTACCCAACTCCTCCAATCAATATTCCACCCAAACGTAATATGTATGAATATGCAAGACAGACTTACCTTTGAAGGATTCAAGATCCAAAACACATCAATGAATTCCAAAACTCGTACTTCCAATTACTAGAAAACAAAAAACAAAATAAACCACAAGGATTAAGTGAGAATTAGACATGCCTGGCCTATTAGTTCTCATCGAGCTTTCGCTTCTCCGTGGGGTTTATTTGAGGAACCAAGTATGCTTCAGCCTAACCTAATCGCGAAAGTAGTTAATGAATGCTAAAAAGTCCACTTGTTAAAAAGCTAATAGTCAATCAAATGTCCTCAAAGCAATTAAAAACAGGTGAAGCAATACACCTCACCAATGCATGAAACACATAACTCCTCCTCTCAGTTTTTTTTTGTTGAACTTAATGTTTCACCAATTAAGTTAGAAGCACACAAGATGAACATAGAGTTAACCACTATAATTTCCAATACCTATTTCCGAAACGCAAATTACAAATTCCTTTTCAACACCATAAGATAGTGAATAAAAGGGGGACAGCATACTCCATATATGAAACTTAAATACTTATGGATTGGCAGTTGGCTACGGTGTCATCCATAACCATAATGCATGTTTTGCGAATTTCAAATTTTGTTCAACCTATTCCTCCAAGTTCCGCAAATGTTAAAAAAGAATCAAGTGTCACCTCAAAAACCCATATCTTGTTAACTAATGTCAAACAAATAACGATGTGAAAGTTGAAACCATATTTACGCAATCCTTTCACTGGTTTTACCAAAATTAGATTAAACTTCTATAAATATGAGCAAAGGAACTTTTTTTCATTTTCAGTTTTAACACCAACATTGAGTACATCACTATTAAGAACAAGAACTCGTGTAAACACATCGTGGATTAAAAAGAATTGGGCAAGCCTAGTAAGGCATAATCGAAGACCTAATTTAACCTTTACTCCCTTTAGTATTGGTGCTGCCACTAAACCCCACTGTCAGCATCAATGTCACGCAACACTAGGCTCTCAACGTAGGGGTAGACGTAGACAGCAAATCCCATCGAACAATTGCGAATCGTAGGATAAATAAAAGGTGACATCTTTTGGTTTGTAAGGAACTAAATGTCTGTACGTATACAGTAAAATTTCACCATTGTTCAAAAGTAAAACTTCACCATTGTTCAAAATGCACAATGATATGGAGTATGGATAAACCAATGGAGGTGCCACATACAGTATGACAACCAACTTGGTCCAAGACTCTCCAATACCATATTCCTTCATTACCCATACAACAACACAATCAACGTAGGTCACGAGTATTTTACCAAAATTAGGTTCAACTTCAATAAATATGACCAAAGGAACTTTGTTCTTTTTCGGTTTTAACATCAAGATTGAGTATATCATCAATGTTTTTCAACATACTATGGATTTAAGACATAATCAAACATCTAATTTTACCGTTGTTCCCTTTAGTATTGGAGCTGCCACTGAACTCCACTGTCAACATCAATGTCTGGTGAGACTAGGCTCTCAATGTAGTGATAGACAATAAAATGCTCTGAACAATTACGAATCGGAAGATGAATAGATGTGCCATCTTTGGGATTGTACCGAACTAAATGTGTATAAACATTCACTAAAACTTCACCATTCTTCAAAATGCAAACCGGTGTGGGGTAACGACGACCCACCAGATGGGTCGCACAAGGTATCACAACCAACTTGGTCCAAGACTCTCGAATACCGTATTCCTTCAACACCCATACATCAACGTACTCATGATAGGCACATACTATACGGAGGCATCCATTCAAAACATCCAAGAAGCTCCTACACAAATGACCATCTCCATAATCAGGCAGCAAAACCTCTCCATAAGTCTCCTTCGCCAAATCAAGAGAAATAATAATAAGCTTAATAGCATTGGACTCCCTACTCACAATCCAATGGAGGGCCCCGTTCAAATATGTCCCTGATACATCCATATGAAGACAGCTAGGAAAGCCTCTAATCCTCCTCCACGAATTAGTCCTTAATGAATATACCTTCCCTTCAGCCTCAAAACCCCTATTCTGATTATTAGCATCACAAGAAAATACCGCCACCTTGTAATCATCAATAGACTCATCATAGCCAAAACCATGCATCGCGATGTAATGGTATGGGGACGGAATTTCAACATCCGGCAATCTCTTGGATTTCCTAGTAGACGGGTTCCATATAAATACTTCCCTATCACTTGCAACGCACACTAAACCATCACAGCAACCCACAATCGTTACTCGATGATTAGATACTTTCGAAGGGAAATCAAGGTCAACAGCAGTATCAGATTGCTCATTCAAAATAGAGTAAAGAGAGCATGACTTGACATCAGTATGGGGATACGGATAGCTTAGGATGAGTCTATGGTGGTGGGTATAATCAGTGCCCATTGATGCTAAACTGAGATGGGTTTTCGCAAATTCGGGTCGAGAAATCAAAGAACGCCATGATTTGGAAACGCACCTGAATCGCAACAGAGACTTGACGGGAAGCCTCGACAGTATTTCGACGATTAATTCCGGCAGGAGATCCGGAAGTAAGAGAGAATCGTCTATGGGAAGGTGGGTTTGAGAGGTCGTTTTGGGTTCTTGACAGGAGGAGCTGCTTTCGGTCGCCATTGATGAAGCTGTGGTCAGCGGTTGCATCTGTGTCCTGAGGATTTGGAAAATTTTCGAGAATGGTGCCGTGCTATTATTTGCGTCTTGTGTACAAAGCTTTGAGATAATTGCATTTGAAACCCCATAGTTTAACGAATATCCCAATTACAGCTTCCTATATTTAATTTGATCAATTTTTACCGTGTACTATCAGAAATGATATGAGTACAACAAAAGCTGTACAAACAGCTTACACAAATCCATTTTGGATCCGTTTCGAGTCCCACAAAGATGATCGGAGCCGTTCATTTTGTTCAAAAATTATTTTTTAGGGTCTCCTGTAAAAAATCATCTCAATCCGATATCGATAAGGGTGTTTACGAATCATCCAAGAAGCAAAATTGGATGATTCGTAAACACCCTTATCGATATCGGATTGAGATGATTTTTTACAGGAGACCCTAAAAAATAATTTTTGAACAAAATGAATGGCTTCGATCATCTTTGTGGGACCCAAAACGGGTCCAAAATGGATATGTGCAAGTTGTTTGTACAGCTTTTGTTGTACCTATAGCACCTCTGGTGTACTATTGATCAAGGTGCCTCCAATGACATAATCAAAACCAAGGCTCTGTTTGGAACCCATGAAAAATGGGAGAAAAGAAAGGAGAATAAAAAAATTTCCTTAAGGGTTGTTTGGTTCCTATTTAAGGAGAAGGAAAAGAAAATGAGAAGGAAAGGAAAGTTATGGAGAGAAAAATGGGAGAGAAAACTCCCCACACATTTATAAGGAAAAGACAATTAAATTTTTTTCTTTTCTTTCCATTTTCCTCTTGAAGCCGAATAAGTGGAATTAATTTTTCTTGCAGTTTCTTTTCATTTTCTTTCTTCCACCAAACAAGATAAAAGAATCCACTTTCTTCACATTTTCCCTCTTTTTTCTTTTCTTTTGGGAGCCGATAATGCCACGAAGCATTTTTTTACTGCCACGACCATTAAATGCTCTCTTTGACAAATAGACTTCGTTGTCCTTTGCTCTCAAAAGTAATCAGAGCCTTAATTTAACGTTTCCAAATTGCCCTTTTCTAATCTAAAAAAATGCCTGCCATTCTTCTAGCTGTACAAAACGTCAAAAGTGAAGACCCACTTCTCTTGACAGCTAAGCAAATCCAACCCTACATAAAAATTCGGCCTTTTCCTTGTTTCAATTTTTTTCTTTTATATTGTTCCCCACTTTTTTTTTCTTTGATTGGTATTAGGGAAATAATATTACCCCCACCCCTAATAGACAAACACAAGATCAAAGGAGTCTCAATTTTAACTTTTCTGCTCAATTAAAAGAGAACAAACATATCACAATAGGAAAAATTTCATGAAAAATATCTCACAATAGGAAGGCCATTTTTTTCACCTGAAACAACAATAAAGCCATAAATAAGCATACATATTTTTTTCATGAAATGAAGTTTAGTTAAACATTTTTTTTTACAACAATAAAGCCATAAATATGCATAAGAAAGGAAAAAAGTCTCATAAAATAGACAAGTACAGACCCAAAAAATTGGTACCCTATTACCCTCGTATTCTGCCGCCCCTGGGGCAAGCTACCAGAGAATATACCATGCCATCCCAAGTTTAGTACAGAATATGAATAGACCACTGATAAAAGAAATAAATAGGTCACTGCAAAAAAAAAAAAAAGTTTACTCCAGTGGAAAGTATGAATAGCATACATTAATATGATAACTTGGCTCCTGTCAACTTTGTACTCCAAAAACCCTAGTCATGGAGATGTCAAATCGAAGAGAAAGAGACAAAAACATACAATGGGAAGTGACAAAACTCTGTTGAAAGGGAATACTACATAACAATTTAGGAAAGAAAATCAACAAAAAGGGCAATTTGGGAACGTTAAATTAAGGCTCTGATTACTTTTGAGAGCAAAGGACAAGGAAGTCCATTTGTCAAGGAGAGCATTTAATGGTCGTGGCAGTAAAAAAATGTTTCGTGGCATTATCGTCTCCCTTTCTTTTCCTTTCCACAAATTTCAAACAGAGAAAAGATTTCTAAAGTTACCAATGTCGGTTCAAAGTATGAATCAAAATGGCATAATGAAAACTCTCGTTTTTGGCACAAGGTGTGAATGGGATGAATGCGGGCGTGCCAAGACTTGTAGCGCCTAACTTTTGGTGAAGATTTCCGTGAATCTTTACTTCTAACGTATGAACGATTGTGTGTGATCCAAAGGTTAAAGATCACAATGTGGTTCGGGGTTTGCCACACGGTCGTGGACTTATAATTTCCTAGTCGTATAGGAATGTACGTAGAAATGTAAAAAGACGTGAACTCTATTACTCCGGGATAATAAAGTTTGATTACAAGAAAAGTAAAAGATCCAAACAACTTGATGAAGTGTGTTTGAATGGGGTTTGAGCACGAAGTACTCGATAATCTACTTTGCTGAAAGTAGTAAAGTATTTTGCTTCGCTGGGAAGGCTTTGATTTGTAAGCGTTGAGTTTTGATTGGTGTTGGACCTTTTTTTCAGCATTGTGAACTAGTATTTATAGGGCCAGCAGCATCCTGATTCAGGCCTGAATCCGAAATTTGTCTTGCACCATCAGCTGCCATGTGTCCCATGTTTCCTCCACTTTTTGTGCATGTATGTTAGTGGACAGTTTTCAGAAGTTAAGGGCAGTTGATAAATCATGGGTGACATGGCAAATAACTCCCCACTATCCCTTCTTTCATGCATTTGACACATGGCCAATTGACTTGGTCAATTGGCCTTTGAATTAGGAAAGAAGTAACTGCCATCACAGCAACCAAAATCCCTACAATTGTGGGCTGCATCACACGGACCAGCTTTGCTTCTTTCTTCATGGGTCAACCGTGGGCCGAATCAACTCATTTCCTTGTGGGCCCGACCGTGGGCTGCTCTTCCAAGAACCTTTGGGCTACATTCTTCATATGGGCCGCGTGTTTCTTGGGTCCAAATGGAAAATACTCTTGGCCCAAGAATTACCCAATCAATTGCACAACTCTCGGCCCAAACTAATTAAGGAATTTACTGGAAAAAACCCAGTCACGGCTAGCCCGATCCGAGGTGCCAAAAACGGGTATAAACACATAACAAAACTTAGCAATCCCTCAACCAAATTTTGGCCTTTGGATAATCAAAATAACAACATATTGTATTTGATAACTAAATTTAATGAGAACCACACATTCTCTCTCTTTCCTTTCTCTCTCCTCTCATCACTATCAATTGACTCATCCACTTACAGTTATTTTCAGCCCCATTCACTAAAAGGTAATTAATTTTGGCATTCCACTTGGTCTTTTAGTGTTCGAAATACACATGACAAAAGCACTGAAACACAAATAGTGAAATGTGGCTACCAAAAATTGGAGTGCCAAAATCATTGCCCCTATTAAAAATGTGTTTTTGATTACATTTTTTACTCCACATTATTAAGCTTAACTCCTTAAATGAATAATCGGAAGATGAGGTGACAAGTTTTGACTATTCAAATTTGATTACGTCATTGGAGATACCCTTAATGTTGACCATCCCTGATTCTATATGAGTAATGTTAGAACCATACCCACTCACACCCCCATATTTATTTTTTGCTACTGTGGTCTTGTCTCACTGGTTCTTGTAATTTTGATCCACACTTGCCAACACCCCAATCAAAATCCCTTCCGTGCTCCTCCCACGCAACCCAAATATTCCTGTTTCGATCGTGAAGCCAACGCAACCACAACAAGAAAGGACTATTAAATAGGGACGGAAGAAGTAGTAATTTTTTCTCAGCGCACACCTTTTTCTCGGCGCACTCCTCTTGATCACCACACTCAAATTGAGCCCCGTCGCCCGCTCTCACCAATCTCACCGTACTGCAAATCCCCTCCTCCTTTCTCCATCTCAGCCGCAATCACCTCACCAGCAAGAAATCGTCGACCGACCAAGTGTGTAAGCCATCGAAAATGACAATGGTGCGGTGCCGGAATTGGCCAATGAGTCTGAAAACAGACGAGGTCAAGAGAACCTAACCGGAGTAAAAAAAAAATGCCAAAGATGTACGTAGCTTTGTTTCTCCAAGACAATCTTTCATTTCCTCCTCCATTAGCCAAATCCACAATTGCATTTGTATTTTGTGGGCTAATTATGAGAGAGAAAGAGGGGAGACCGTTGCCAAACCTATATAAATCTCCAAATAAAATGTCAAATATTGCTAATTGAAGCACAACAATAGAAAAATTCTTACAATCTCAGAAGTTTAGGTTGTAACAAAGCCACATTGGCCTATAAACAAGAAACGACTTCAGTGGAATCCAATGTGTGCAATCTTTCCAGCGCGACTTCAGTTGTATCCGAGCTGCTTCTTTTTTCCATCATACAGTGGTATTTGAACATGATCCCATCTCCTTTTCAAATATGTTGCGACAATGTTCTTGCTTTATCGAGAAAGGAAAGCTTGTTTATGACTTCCACATGCCCTTACTATGAGTGCTTGTAATCTTCTCGTTTGTAATGGGGCTACTTCGTTTGTTTGGATTGGCAGTTGGCTATGGTGTCATCTGTCATGCATGTTTTGCAAATTTCGGAGTTTCCTTCAACCTATTCCTCCAAGTTCCACAAATGTTAGAAAAGAATGAAGTGTCACCTCAAAAACCCATATCTCGTTAGACAATGTCAAACAAATAACGATGTGAAAGCTGAAACCACATTTATGCAATCCTTTTACTGCTAACACATGGTTTTACCAAAATTGGATTACACTTCTATCTATATGGACAAAGGAACTTTTTCCTTTTCCAGTTTTAACATCACCATTGAGTACATCACTATTAAGAACAAGAACTGGTGTAAACACATCGTGGATATGAAAGAATTGGGCAAGGCTAATAAGGCATAATCGAAGACCTAATTTAACCTCTACTCCATTTAGTATTGGTGTTGCCACTGAACCCCACTGCCAGCATCAATGTCACGCAACACTAGGCTCTCAACGTAGGGACAGACGTAGACAGCAAATCCCATTGAACAATTGCAAATCGTAGGATAATAAATGTGCCATCTTTTTGGTTTGTAAGGAACTAAATGTCTGTACATATGCAGTAAAACTTCACCATTGTTCAAAATGCACAACGATAACCAATGGAGGTGCGGCAGGTGCCACATACGGTATGAGTCGTATGAGAACCAACTTGGTCCAAGACTCTTTAATACCATATTCCTTCACTACCCATACATCAGCACAATCACTGATTATTTCAATAGATACGGAGATTCATGTTGGAAATAATAAGAAATCAAAGAATTAGAAACATAAGAGTAAAAGCCCTCTTTCAATTATTTCAGATTGATCGGAACAAATAGATGTAAAAAAGAAATGGAATTGGGTTCTATGTCCATTCCATATATGGAATAGATATCTGCATATCATATATGCAGATAATATTGGAGAGTGATCCATATTAAACTTTTATTATCGAGTATACACTCTAAAAATACCATAATAGAGAGTATGGTAGAAAGAACGATTCATATATTTCTTTCTACAATACTATTCGCATTGAATACTGCCGATTCGAGTCTGCTCATTTCATTTAAGACACGAAATTGGAATTCTTTTCATTTTCTTTCTTCAATCATTGATAAGAACTCAAAAGTCGCGTTTCATTCAAATTTTTTTAATGAATAGGAATTTTTAATCATTTTGACTGACTGCTTTTACATAAATGATAAGTAGAAAAGCTGTAAGAATTAAAATGAACAGTGCAGTAGCAATAAATGCAAGAATATTTACTTCCATAATCTCAGTGTGTTTTACCTTTGTGGTTCAACTTCAATAAATATGACCAAAGAAACTTTGTTCTTTTTTGGTTTTAACATCAAGATTGAGTACATCACTATGATATTAAGAAGACGCAAGAACAAATATAAACACACTGTGGATAGAAAAGAGTTGGGGAAGGCTAGTAAGACATAATCAAACATCTAATTTTACCTTTATTACCTTTAGTATTGGTGCTGCCACTGAACTCCACTGTCAGCATCAATCTCTGGCGAGATTAGGCTCTCAATGTAGTGATAGACACTAAACTGCTCTGAACAATTACGAATCGGAAGATAAATAGTTGTGCCATCTTTGGGATTGTACCGAACTAAATGTGTATAAACATTCACTAAAAATTCACCATTCTTCAAAATGCAGACTGGAGTGGGGTAAGGATCACCCAACTCAGGGGTCGCACAAGGTATCACAACCAACTTGGTCCAAGACTCTCTAATACCGTATTCCTTCATCACCCATACATCAACGTACTCATCATAGGCACATACTATACGGAGGCATCCATTTAAAACATCCAAGGAGTTCCTACTCAAATGACCATCTCCATAATCAGGTAGCAAAACATCTCTATAAGTCTCCTTCGCCAAATCAAGAGAAACAATAATAATATTGGACTCCCTACTCACAATCCAATGGAGGGCCCCGTTCAAATATGTCCCTGATACATGCATAACAAGAGATTCAAGACCACAAGTAAAGCCTCCAATCCTCCTCCATGAATTAGTCCTTAATGAATACACCTCCCCTTTAGCCTCAAAGTAAAAACCAATATTATTACAATCACGAGAAAATACCGCCACCTTGTAATCATCAATAGACTCATCATAGCCAAAACCATACATCACAATGGAATGGTATGGGGACGGCATTTCAACATCCGGCAATCTCTTGGATCTCCTAGTAGACGGGTTCCATATACTTACTCCACCATAAGTTGTACTGCACACTAAACCATCACAGCAACCCACAATCCATCCTAGATGATAAGATACTTTCAGAGGGCAATCAAGGTCAACCGCAGTATCAGATTGCTCATTCAAAATACAGTAAAGTGAGCATGATTTGACATCAGTAGGTTTATTGGGATCCAGATCGCTTAGGAGGAGTCTATGGTGGGTATAATCACTGCTCATAGATGCTAAACTTAGATGGGTTTTCGCGAATTCGGGTTGAGAAATCAAAGAACGCCATGATTTGGAAACGCACCTTAATCGCAACAGAGACTTGACGGGAAGCCTGGACAGTATTTCGACGATGATTTCCGGCAGGAGATCCGGCAGGAGGAGAGAATCTTCGGCGGGTAGGTGTGTTTGAGATGTCATTTTGGGTTCTTGACAGGAGGAGCTGCCTTCGGTCGCCATAGATGAATCTGTGATGGCATCTGAATTTTGGAGAATGGTGCTATGCTGTGATTTGCGTCTGCATACAAAGCTTTGAGACAATTGCATTTGAAACCCCATAGTTTAACGAACATCCCAATTACAACTACCTATATTTAATTTGATCAATTTGAACTGTGTACTATTGATGGATTAGGGTGTATCCAGTAGCATAACTAAAGAGACCCTCTTCTCGCACCCCCCTGACACACACCCCCATCCGGCCCCACCACCTTCCCCCCCTTGCCCCTCCTCCCCTCTTTTTCGGTTTTTGATTTTTTTTTATTACTTTTATTAGTTTTATTTTGTTTTACTTTTAAGACTTTACTGTTTTTTTTTAATACTTTTACTAGTTTTTTTTATTATACTTTTAAAAGACTTTAATTACTGTTTTAGTTTTAGAAAAAATTTACTTGTTTTTTTTTCTTTTTTTTAAAAGACTTTAATTACTGTTTTTTTTAACTTTTACTAGTTTTTTTTGTTTTACTTTTAAAAGACTTCTTCCTATAATTTTAATTAATAAATGAATAATTAAAACATAACTTATACTAACATAACTTGTACTAATTTTAATTAATAAATGAATAAGTAAAGCATAACTTATACTAACATAACTTGTACTAATTTCGTCGAAGAGTGAAAATACATGAAAATTCAATTTCTAATCAATGTTTCCACCAAATTCTGCTCCTGCCCCTCTTGGTCTTGTATCCATTATTTCTTCCCACAAACGAATTCGTGTTCTATAACGAGCAGCCCATCTTTTAGCTTGTTCTGATGCATTGTTCCACCACCATGTTGGGTAGGGTGGTACAGGGTAATGAGGCTGCAAGAAAAGTTGCACAAAGTGATTGTTCCCAACACGGGCAATAGCTATTTCAACGCGCTCTTCGACTGGAACTGGAGGGGATCTCAATGGGAAATGAGTAAAACAAGATGAAGGAATCGGATCAAATGTATGCAGAACAAGGTTGTACGCCGAAGCGATGACAACTCCCATGCTCATAGCGTCCATCCAATGCCCCCGTGGTGCCGAAGCTTCAAAGTAACTTAAAGACTGTATTAGCTGGTTTGCCCAACCTATTTCTAGATATAGCGCATCGTATAGATCCATATTTTGTTTAATCTCATTAATGAGATCTATTCGAACTTGAGCCCAACGATCTTCAGTATACCCTAAATGAGCGGCTATCGCCCTGAATCCACAATGACCGTCACCTTGGACGTCATTAATGTGAGAAATGTAATGCTGATAAGCCCGAGGTAAATACTGAATGTAGTTGGTAGGGATGGGTGGAACTGAAAATTGAGCATGGTTCGCTTGAGTGTTGCGAACTCTCGCGCCCCTCCCACGTCTCCTAGATTCGACCCTAGATGACGAAGTGGATGCTTCTGTAAAGGAAGGAATGCGTCGTCCACTTTGCTCCTCTCTACCAGTAGGTCGACCTCTATGAGCCGTGTTATACGCTGGGCCTCGAACTGTGCTCTGAGATGGATCCGTCATATCGATAATCCTGTCTATCATGTGCTCTCGCGTAGATCGATCCATCCCTTGTAATCTCTCCATAACTTCATATGTTCTGTCCGGTCGTTCTCCCTCATCATTCACAATGGGCGCGCGCATGGACAACCTAGTCCAATGATCGTGGATACTCTGAATCGGAATTGGCATGGAGTACCAACGGTAATATGCAAGATCATGTCTGCATGGCAATCCGTGCGTAATTTTTATTGTACAGTCGCACAACCCGAACCGGAGGTAGGATGCATCTTCAGCGAATTGTAGCTGATCATTGATGAGCTCCATTGCCTCCAATGAAATGCGAGTTCTTACTTGTTGAAAAAGTTCGTCACGTATTTGCCAATGGCGGGGGATGTTGATAGATTTCTGAAATGACTTCCGAATCTCTCCGAACTGATTTTCCAACATCTTGTCTATTGTCCCAAAAGCTTTTTGTAAGGATGACATGGTACCCTTCAAATATAGCTTTAGCCTCGCATGTGCGGACTTTGCCCTGTAATATAATAATGAACTGTGTTTAAATACGAAAGTTACAGAAATATTCTTTAATGTAGTAGAATAATGTACGTAATTGAAATAGTAAAGGTAACAATGCATAAAGTGATTATACCTCTGGCTTGAATTGCTTCCGAGGTGCATACATGTATTTGTCCACGCTGCCACAAACCTATCTCTGTACGGCCTTATCCATGTATTGGCAAGGTAATGTAAGAGCTGCGGGTGTTGTTTATAGTCATCGCACATGGCATTCCACTTCTGATTGAAAGACGCTTCGGTTGTTGAATTAATAAGCGAGTGCCATGACATGTTAAAGTCGTTAAACGACGGACCAAGGACCCCTCTGCAGTGCTTTATTATGCATTGGTTGATGTGCCAAATGCAAATGATGTGACGTGCCGAGGGGAAACATGCTTCAATGGCGCTAAGAAGCGCCAAATCCCGATCTGTAACAAACACCGATGGCAACAATGCCCCCTTTCCAAGCATCCATTTCTTTAAGGTACTCAAGGCCCATATCAGGTTCTCTACCCTCTCATTTGTAAGATGTGCAAACATGAGAGAGTAAGTGCACATTGTGGATGTGATACCCACAACTTCCAGTAGTGGTAACCGGTACTCGTTGGTCTTGTATGTGGCATCAATGACCAATACGGACGGAAAATTCACAGATAAGTCTAGGCTTTCAGGATGAACCCAAACAATATCTGTGATTTCGTTGGTGTATGGATTTGTACGATATTCATGGAGGTATCCTTTCTCTATTAGTTGATTCAAGACAAACTGAGTAGGACTTAGACCGCCTAGTTCTGATATGTTATCTGTATATTTGAGGTTGTATATGGACTGAGCACATGTAGTGTTTAACGGGTTTTTTTTCTTTAAAACACTAAGAATTTCACGAGGCACGGTGTTGTTCGCCATGTCACGCACAATTTCTTTCTCCTCTGGTGTTAGCCTTGACGGGTACTCATGCCCATCAAAATATTCTGCTGTTTCATGGTTATGGAGACCATATTCAACCCTTACACCCCACATGACACCCGCTGGAGGTATTGGTATACCTCGCAGCTCAAATGGGCACTCGCATTTTTTTGTCCCAGTATTCTTTTGCGAGGATTGCCCTTCAACTGCTTTCTTTGCCGATCTATACTTTCCACTTCTTTCACAACTAAGAATGCACTTTGGCAGCTTGCCACCAATTAAACTAGCAGATTTCTTAGTAACAACAACAATACCATTTTCCCTACCGACTCTCCGCACCCAAGCTATCATGTCGTCTCTACTTTGAAAAATCTATAAATAAGAAAAAAGAATATGTATAAGTTCAACATGATCCAGTCTAATATGCATAATTTCTGTACTTTTAAATTAAATAACTAATATGCATAAGAACAACGGTAATAACTAACCTCGTTAGTTGTGAATTCGGGTGTATAATTACGAAAATTGTGGGAGACGCCCTCCCCACTAGGAACATCATTCTCAACGGACCAACTATCTGAAAATGAGCAGTTGTAGCCATCCATAATGTTCTTCTACGTTTTACAAAATCGGTGTGGAAAAGGAGGGAGGAGCCGTGACAGAGGAAGAGAGAGAGAGAGAGATAGATGATGGAAAGAGGTGATGCTGGAGGGACAAGCAGGGAGAAGGAGGAGATGGGAAGAAGATGGTGATTTTGGAAGGATAATGCTGGATATATAAGGATAAGGGGTGATGGATGAATGATTGTAGTTAAAGATAAGAAGATAACAAGAAAATCTGAATATGTGGTTGTAATTGAAGATATGAAGATAAGAAGATAAAAGGAAATCTGAATAAGGGGTTAGAAATAAAATAGATAAAAGATATAAATAAATACAAAATTAATAAATTCAATAACATAAAAGAATTTTAAAATTTTTAAAAAAAGAAATTTACTCACATATATAATATTAAATAATTTAAAAATACATATAAAGAGTAAAAAAATAAGTGTTCCGATTTTTAATTCGTTTGAACCGGTACAAAGATCTTATTTTTCTTATTATTTCATCCTAAATGGTCGTAATGAATTTTTGGCTCTAAGGCCTTTCAATGAGCACCCTAAGAGAGACCTGAAACTAAATAAAGTGCCTTAGGGTACTTGTTGAAAGGCCTTTGTGCCAAAAATTCATTATGACTATTAAAGATAAAATGATAAAAAAAATAAGATCTTTGCTTCGATTCAATCGGATTGAAAATTGAAACACTTAAATAATATTAAATAAATAATAGTGAAAAAAGATATAAAAGTTATTAAGTAAATAAATAAGAAATAAGAAAATGGGTGAATTATTTCCGGGGGGTAAAATGGTCTTAGGGGGGGTGGGGTCCGGGGGGCGCGCCTGTCAGTGGCGTCAGGGGGGCGCGAGAAGAGTTTTGCTAACTAAATTTAAAAGATTTTTAAAGTTAGCAATGTGGGCCGAAACCTTTTCTGCAAACCAGCAGACTTTCCAGTTACTTTCCTGGTTTTTGGGGGCCCTTGAAGACTTCGGATTGATCCCTTGAGGGAGGAGCTTCAAAACAAAAATAATTTTTGTGAAATCATTTGAGGAAATTTTTCACTTCTCCCTCAAACCACCAGTTTTGAAATCATTCTCTTTCTTTCCTTCTCATCCAAACAAGAAGAAACTGATGCTACGATCTTTTATTCTCTCTCTTGACGTATAAAGACAAAACACGATGATTCCTTTTCTTCTCTCTCCTTTAAGTTGCCAAAAGTACCGTAAAGAAATCCAATAAACCACATTTGAGGAAATTTTTCCAATTATTCCAAATACAATCTTATTCCGCTGAAACGAATCAAGCACAAATGAGGTCGCTGGAAGCATCTCTAAAGATGCTGAATAAAACCCGAACAAAGCCCTAAGCAACGTCCGCAACGTAGGGTTTTGATTTCGCTCGATCCAAAAGACGAACACATATAGAAAACACCCTTTCAATTTCTATAGAGTTGAGACTAGAGTAGGTGGAGGTGGCCAAGTTGAAGGCTGTCACATGAAATCCATTTTCAAACCAAACAGTCCTGATGCACTATGCACACATTCACTTGGGTTCCATACCAAGCTATTGATCTCACCTGAAATCGGTCACAACTCGTGGCTTTGTGACGACTAATTGTGCTTCTGTTTAGAAATGCATTTGACACTCTTGCCATCTGTTGCTAAGTTTTCAGGATCGATCCAATCGACGGTAGAATCGACGGGGATTTGTGTTTTTTTTGAATTGCTGGAATGTGGTTGTGGAAAGTGGATGTTTGGTTCCTCGCCGTGTTTCAGGACTTCTTTGGAAGCAAACAATGAAGTGGATGGATTATGGAAGAAGAGTAATAAAACGGACTTTATTAAACTTCAAAGTAGAAGAACAATCGATAAAGATTATCGAGTGGACAATTACAAGTTAAAACTACTCCTAGAAAAGAAAAGATAAAGGCCTGATTGGCGTTGTTTGTGTGTCCTCAAAACTGCTACGAATTTCTCCATAAATAGGCCTCCTCATTTGAATTTGAATATTCCCTCCAAAGATGGCAGTTACTCCCTTACATCGTGTCTTTAAACTGCTCCCACGATTGGTGAAGCAAGTAATTCCCACGTTGTGAAACTGCTCCAAGTATTGCTGAGCAAAACTGCCCCACGATCATGAGAATGCCCCTATGAATCTCCTTCTAACACCTGTACATGAACTGTCCACATAAACAAGTTCAATAATACTCAGTTATTAAACGGAAATAGACCATACATTGGCCAATCGACGGGTCACTCGACGGGAGTATAATGTTCAAAACCTTTGTTATGGTTTTATGTTATCTAACTGGATTTAGTCAATCTAAACCTTTGATATTAAGGTAAACCGGAGTTACCTCTAATAATATCCATCTCTCCTAAGCCACGTGTCACCCAATCGACGGGTAAAAATAAAATCACAGTTATGGAGCAAACAATGCCCCCCTTATTTAGTTAAGTTAAAACTTTTTAACTTAAGTAAATAAATTCCCCAAAGTCGTGTCTGATATATGGGGTTTCCCAAACGTATACATAGCCTTCACTATGAAAGCTAGGGCACAGTTAATATATTTTTACTCTTCCTTTGAAAAACTTCTCCTGTGATGGCGCCTAAAAAAGCTTCAACTGGTAAAGCGATGGCAACCAAAGTTTTATCGACTTCTCAGTCAACAAAATCGAAGACTTCTCAGTCAAACCGATCAAAGAAACAGAGTCCTCCCAAGTCTAGGGTTCCCGTCGATGATACTCCACCGAGATATCCTCAATGCCTTAGGGAGGCAAAGCAGGTAAACCAGTATTTTGTTTCTAGGGCAGACACTACAACCAGTTTTACACTTGGACCAATTTATTCTCCTACCCCCAATGAATTACCAACGTATTATCTCGTCAATGTTGATGAACCCTTGCTACTTTCACTTCCTGGTCTTCACTGGACTAACTGGGGCACGAGGGGATCGATCAGATCATGGCCAACGGTCCAACCGACTTGGAAAAAGTGGGTAAACCGAATGAAGGCGCATCTTTGCTTGGAATGGACAGAGATGAGTATCTCTGAAGCTATCGATCTTTCGACTCATTCAATGGAATTAAACCCCCATCTGTTAGCTGTTGCTGCTTGCTTCTGGTCCACATCATGTAATGCTTTTATTTTCCCAAATGGACCCATGTCGCCCACTGTCATAGATGTTATTCATCTTACTGGCCTGTCAGGTGTAGGCCTAGAAGTGAATGCCACGCTCGATCACGAGCCCTATGAGCCTCCTTTTGAGTTCAAAGGCTCGATTAGTTATGCCAGTTTCTTGGTTCGACATTTTGGACTTGAGCATACTAAGCTTCAATTCAATGAAAAGATTGCATTCTATCTGTATTGGCTTAGTAAGTATGTGATGTGCGTTTCGGGTCTCAAGATTACCCAAGAATATGTTAGACTAGCCATTTGTTTGGCTCAAAATAAAAAGCTTGCCCTGGCTCCTTTTGTTTTGGGTACTCTTTACAAGGGCCTTTGGACTTTTGTTAAGAATAAGATCACTAACTGTTGTGGTGGCCCTCTTTGGATACTCCAAGCATGGCTGTATGCTTACTTCCCGTCGATTAAGCCTCTCAGCTATTACCTGAAAAGGGAAGATGGTGAAGGATGTCGGAGTTATGCAGAACACCTCCTGTCATATGAGCCTCAAAAAGAAGATTGTTCATTCAAGAGATATTTTACAGTCTTTTTCCAATTCAAAGTTGGTGATCTTCCGAATTGGCTCCCCTTCAGGGAATGCCAATACCCTGCTTCTGAAAAGATCAAGCCCATTCTCAACTTATTGGTTCCTGTTCAGGTGGTTAATGATTTCTGGGCTAGCATATTGATTTCCAGATTCCTTTCCATAGGTTTCTCTCCATCTACATCACACTTCTCCAACTGTAGTTTTGAGATATACTTGCCTAATCAGTGTGCTAGGCAATTTGGTCTGTCACAAGGGGTACCAGTTCCTTATACACATCCCAGGATCAAAGACCTGGTGGATACTAGGCCTAATGTAACCCAAATTTCCCTCATTCAAGAATTGGTTGGGCAATTCCAAGGTGCTAGGACTGGGTATATTTTCAAAGCCTTTGTTGCTGACCCCTCATCCACTCCTGCATTCAAAACTTTTTGGAAGTTTGTCAAACCGATCATCTTCAATAAAGACTTGAGCAATTGTCTTTCGAGACTTGATCCCAACACCTCTCATTCAGGTATCATATTTATTTCTTTTTGTTTAATCTGTAACAATTTCATGTTTTATCAAATACTAACTTCACATTACTACCCTTTGCTAGTGCCTATTCCCAAAGAAAATCCTGTTCCAAAGGAGGCTTCACCATCAAAGAAGATAGATAAAGGGAAAGGCATTATGACTGCTGATGATTTATCCAAGCAGAAGAAAAGAACTCGAAGCTCTCATGTTTTGGATGATGTTCAAGGTTCCCCACTTCTTGCTGATGCCATAAAGAACTATAATCCCCAAGATCGACAAAAAGAAATTGTTGATGATATGGAAACCCTAGAGCTATACCAAAGGGTAAGATTCTTAACTTTTCAAATGACCATTTATTATATTTGGTCATTTATCCCTCTAACTAACTTTATTCCTCCTTTAAATTCAGAGAACTAGGAGAAAGCTCCAACTGCCAGCATCTTCTGAAGAAAACAATGGTCATGACAAGGGTTCAACCACTGACCTCTCAAGTGTTTTAGAGCCTCCATCGCCAAAAGATGCACCTGTTGTCCATACACCATCACCTCTGAAACCTCCAAATCAAACAGGCCAAGAAGGTGTGAATCCTGAGAAAGCTGATGAACCAATATCATCAGATACCACACAGCCTGCTACTGTACCTTCAGAAGGTATTCAGACAGATCAAGAAGGTATGAATTCTGAGCAAGTTGAAGAGCCAACACAGTCAGAAATTGCACAACCTTTTGCTACACCTTCAGAAGGTGTTCAAGCAAACCAATAAGGTATGACCTTTGAAAAGGTTGATGAGCCAACACAGTCAGAGATTGCACAGCCTTCTGTTACACCTTCAGAAGGTGATGAGGCCCTAATTGATCTTAATCTTGATTTAGATCCTGATAACCAAGCATCACCTACTCACTCCAAAGATCAAGATGATACTGACATTGGTCAAGATACCATTGGGCTCAACTCTCCCCAATCTCAAGAGATTGCTGAGGAATCAACTCCTGCCATAACTATTCCTACTCCCCTTCAGTCGACAGGGACCCCTGATGTTCAAGAGCAACTACAAATGTCAGAACCAATGCCACTGAACCATGGGACCATTTCTGAAACCCCCAGGGCATCCTCTTCTTCTGTCAACAAGGATGGGAATCAAGATCCAGTTTTAGACCTTGACCACATGATCAACAAAGTTAAAACTTACTCTGAGTCTTACTCTAAATCCATGTCAGAATTCTCCAAATCTTTGACTCCTCCCTCCTTTTACCACCTAAGTGAAGAAACCAAAGATGAGGTGAAATCCTTCTTCAGAATGCTTGAGCTTCCTTTGGCAGAGGTTGCTGCTGAACATATTCCAGCTTTCGCTAGCTGTGTTACTCATTTGATTGAAAAGAAAATTCTTCCAGACTTAGAACATATTGAATTAGAAGAGCTCTGGTCTAGTAAGAATCTATCTGTTGCAGCCTATTGTCAGAAGGAAATGAAGGACAAGCTAAAAATCATGGATCAGTTTGCCAACACTTCTGGCAAACTTGACACAATGAGCACCTCCATCTCTCAATTAAAAAATAACTTACATCAGTTGGATGTAGAGGAAGCTGGACTGATTGCTCGTTTGAGCCAGATTAAACAAGAAAGGGTTTCTCTGATAGCACAAAAAGAGCTTATCAGTCATGATTTGGCCAGCATTACTCCTGATGAGCAAGGGATAAAGGCCATGATTTCTGTGACAAGGGATGATTATCTAAAGAACCAGTCGATATACAAGACCATTGATCACCAATGGAACTATTTTGTTAAGTTCTTTATGGATTTTAGGTCTAGGATTCAGTAGATTATTGTAAATGATCATATCACGGCCTATTTTTGTCAGGCCTTGTTAATGTCCAACTTCTCTCTTTAATGAATTTTAGCCTATTTGAGGCTTTTTGGAATTTATGCTTATCATCTTATGTTTTGGATTACTCAGCTGTTAGCTTCTTTTTATTGTTGATACAAGCTTGAACTGATGAGGCCAAGCCTAATAAACAACACTTGAACTTCTTAGTTCATTTTTTGGTAATTCTAATTAATAATTATCTCAGATCGACGGGGACCTATTAATTAAAAGTTCATTTAGATTTACCAAATAACGTTTACAAATGGTAGATCAAAAACCACTTCCTGTCATGAATAAACTGACACGACTCTTCCCCTTTCTCCATTCTAGTGGAGATCGTGGGCAGTTATTCCTCAGGGACTGAATCAATAACTCATGCTGATTTTGAAAATTGAAATAGCAGTTCCACACTGCATTGGAAAACTGAATAGCCACTACATTGGCAGTTACCATTATGTCTTTAAATTAGACATTAATCTCCATTGTTTTTCACCTTCGACACATCAAACCATTGTTCCTTCCTTCAATCATGTCAAATGCAAAAAATTCTGCAAACATGGAGATCGACAGGAAACACAACTTTCCAGCTTTCGAAGGGAGTTCCTCCTCTATGGACGATCCATACTCTCCCATCAAAACCACTGGATGGGATGATCCCCTACCATCCAATCCCCCTGCACGATGGGAATTGATCCACCCACTGAAAGGGTGGTTGTCAGAATGGAAGAAGCACTCTTCTACCCACACTCCAACATTCGACGCTCTCACATCAAAGTGAGTTACCAGTTCCCCTGGGTCAGAGAAGAGCCAAGAGCAATGCTGCTAGATTCACTGCTCTCATCATCTCTTAGACCAATGTCATTTCAACTGGCAGAGGCAGGTGGCAAGCCCTACTTGGAGAGTCACGAATCTCTCTTCGAAAGGGCTAAGAACCAACAGTCCTACTGGAAGGAGGCTGTTCGAAAGCCCTGCTATCCCATGGACTTTTCTGATGATGAGCCCAAACTTAAACCTCTTCCTGAGAACCCTGATTGGTTTGGGGAATTAACCAAACTGAGGTATGATCCCCCACTCTCTCATACTGCCCATCAAGGGTATTCTATCTTTGGGGATTCAGATGAAACCACAGCCAAAGAACTACTGGCTGCTTTTGCTTTTTTAGATGTTCATATTCTAGAAGAGCAAGTCCCCTATTTAAACTTTTTATGGGCCTGTGAAACTCTTCAATTTTACGAGAGTAGCCTCATTACTACCCATCTTCATGGGTTTAAAACATCTTTGCCTCTTATAAGGCTTTGGTTAAGGGCTAGCACTGCTGCACATTATGACCCCTTTTGGGTTGATTATGAGTTGAGCCAAGACAAGGTCATTAACCTTCATAATAAAATGATTGCATTTGAAGAATCTGACTGGGAACTCCCACCCAATCCTTCAAGGAAAATAATCAAGAAACACCAGAATTGGCAAATAAAGAGAGCCCAAAAGAGGGCTGAACTCCAAACCAAGGCTCAGCAAAAAGTCTTAGCCATGAGGCCTATGGTTGAAAAGAAAATAAAGATGGATGCAGAGGAAATCGCCAGAGACAGAGAGCATGATTTTCTGACATATGCTTGGGAAAAATTCCATGTGTTTGTAACTTGGAGTTTCCCTCACTATTTCGAGATCATCCGAATCGACATAGATGGCAATCCCATTGCCCCTGCTGGAATTTAGGCTTATGATGTTTAGCCTTTTCTTTTATTTGTATTTTCCTTATTGCCTCTTTTAAACAGGCATTTGTTTTATTTCTCCCACCTGCCTTAGTGATAGGCATTGTATTATGTTTTTTTTATAATGAAATGAAAGTATAAGCCTCAGTTAATAGGCTTATTATGTTAATCTCTATTTGATCTGCATATGATTGTATGTCTCTTTACCACCAACAACTGAGAATTCAGTTTTATGCAGTACTTCATCAAAACAGATATGTTCAAAATCAAATGATCCATCTAATTGGTAATTCATGAATCGATTGACTCCCAAGGTGATGGAAAATATCCCTTCAAATACTTCCCATTAATTGTTCTTTCATGTGATATCCCAAGAATCGATTCTAGATGGTATGCTCCTCCTCTCAGGACCCTTAACACACGAAATGGTCCTTCCCAATTTGGAGACCACTTGCCAAACGTTCTTTTCTTTTTCTTATCTAAAGGTAAAATTGCTTTCCAAACCAAATCACCTTCTGCAAATGATTTCTCATGAACTCTTTTATTATATATTCTTTCCATTTTCTTTTTCTGTGCTTGGATATTGTTTAATGCGTCGATCCTTGACTCTTCTAGTCCATCGAGTTCTCCATACATTGACTCTTCAAAATCAACATTGTTTGGATCATAATGACTGGCCACCCTATGAGAAGTGACATTGATCTCGACGGGCAAAACTCCAGCTTGACCATACACCAATTCATATGGTGTTGTTTTTATGCTGTCTCTTTTTGATGTTCTATAAGCCCATAAATTTTTTGGCAATAATTCATGCCATTCTCTGGGATTATCTACAATCATCTTAGACAAAGTATTTTTAATAATTTTGTTGGTTGATTCTACTTGCCCGTTTGCTTGAGCATAGTAAGGAGAAGAATTTAAAATGTTCACTCCAAATGACTTAGCATAAGCCATAACTTCTTGACCATTAAACACAGATGCTTGGTCAACAATTATAGTCTCAGGAATACCAAATCGACAGAAAATATATTCCTCAAGAAATTCAATTACTTGCTTCTGAGCTACACTTTTTAAAGGAATTGCTTCTGTCCATTTTGTAAAATAATCTGTAGCTACCATTATGTACTCATGCTGCAAAGAAGAATGAGGTACAATTTCTCCAATCATATCAATTGCCCACCTCTGAAAGGCCAAGGTTTAACAATTGACTGCAAAGGGAAAGCAGGAAGCCTCTGAATTGGGCCATGCTGTTGGCACTTTTGACATCCTTTTGCATATGCAATACAATCCTTCCTCAAGGTTGGCCAATAATAGCCATACCTCCTGATTAACCATTTCATTTTCTCCCCAGATTGATGGGATCCACAAATCCCTTCATGGACTTCTCCCATAACTGTCATGACTTGAGGTTTAGCAATACATAACAATAAAACCCCATCTGATGACTTTCTAAATAAGTCACCTCCCAAAATGATATAATTTATAGCTCTTTGCTTTATACTCCTATCTGTTTTCTCACTTGGATTTTCTAGAAACTTTTTTATTGGAACTCTCCAATCATCAATCAAATTTATTTCCATAACTTCCAAATCATCTCCATCTCTTTCAATAGAGAAGGGCAAAAATCTCTTTTGTACTTTTATCAACTTTTCATTTTGGCCATCAGGAATCTTAACCCCAGATGCAATTTGTGCCATTTCATTGGCTTCACCATTTTCTAATCTATAAACATGTTCTAATTGTATATCATCAAAATATGACATGAGAACTCTTACTTTATGTAGTTGTAGTTCTAAAAGTGGGTGATTACACTTATATTCACCCATTACCTGTCGAATCACCAATTGTGAATCTCCTATGACATTTAAATGTCTTATGTTCAACTCTTTTGCAATTTCTAACCCAATAATCAAAGCTTCATACTCAGCTTGATTGTTAGACAAAATTCTGCTTTCATCTAGTTGAAAAGAGAACTGAAATATTTCTCCTTTTGGGGAAATTAGAACTATTCCAGCTCCAACCCCTCTGTCAGTCTTAGAACCATCAAATGATAATTTCCATGGCTTTATCTCAAGCATATGAATTTCAAATTCATCCTTCTCTATCAAAACATTAGGATGATCTGCTAGAAAATCAGCTAATGCTTGGCCCTTTACTGCCTTTTGAGGCACATATTCTAAGCAATATTCCACTAAGGCCAATAACCACTTTCCTTATTTACCTCTTAATATAGGCCTTGTTAAGATATATTTGATAATATCAGTTTGTGCAATTACATGCACCGTCGACGGCAACATATAATACCTTAATTTGATTGCAGAAAAATACAATGCAAGGCATAACTTTTCAATTGGTTTATACTTTATCTCACACTCATTTAATCTTCTACTTAAGTAATATATGGCTTGTTCATGGCCATTCTCATTATCTTGGGCCAATAGACTGCCAATCGACTGATGACCAGCTGATATATAAAGTTTCAAGGGTTTGCCAAATATTGGTGGCATGAGCACAGGAGGCTTAACTAATGACTGTTTCAAGAATTCAAAAGCCTTATCATGCTCTTCATTCCACTTAAAATCTTTCTGAGACTTTAGTTTTAAAAGTGGTGAAAAGGCAAGGGTTTTTCCAGACAAGTTGGAAATAAATCTTCTTAGAAAATTAACTTGTCCTAAGAACTATTGGAGTTCTTGTTTGTTTGTTGGGGGTTGTGCTTCCCTAATTGACTTTGTTTTATCTTTATCCACCTCAATTCCTTTTTTATGAACCAGGAATCCAAGGAAATTTCCAGCACTAACTCCAAAAGCACACTTTGTTGCATTCATTTTCAATTGGTATTGCCTCATTCTTTGTAAAACTTGTTTCAAATGATCAATATGATCATCAAATGTATGAGATTTCACAACTACATCATCAATATAAACTTCCATAAACCTCCCAATCAAATCATGGAAGATTACATTCATAGTTCTTTGATAAGTTGCCCCAGCATTCTTTAAACCAAATGCCATTACAATCCATTCAAACAGACCGATATATCCTGGACATCTAAATGTTGTTTTATGTGTATCCTCTTCTGCAATAAATATTTGATTATAACCAGAATAACCATCCATGAAGGAGAGAAATCGATGGCCTGAAGTAGCATCCACCAAATGGTCTACCACAGGCATATGATACTCATCCTTTGGTGAAGCTGTATTTAGATTTCTAAAATCGATGCATATTCTGACTTTCCCATTTTTCTTAATCACAGGAACAATATTAGAAATCCATTCTACATACCTGACTGGTCTTATGAATTTGGCTTTGAATAATCTTTCCATTTCTTTCTTGACTTCTTTTAGCACTTCAGGAGTCATCTGTCTTGGAGTTTGTTGGTATGGAACAAAATTCTCTTTAATAGGAATTCTATGCTCAACCAATGATCTATCTAAACCAGGCATATCAGGATAATCCCAAGCAAAGCAATCTTTAAATTCAGACAGCAAATACTTCAAACGATCCTTCATTTCATCAGGTAAAGAAGCACATACATGAAGAATTTTAGGATCTTCCTCTGTTCCTACATTAAAATCCTCTAAAGGATCTTTAACCTCTGCTTTAAGGTCATCAAGCTTAGCAGGAGCAGCTTTGAGATCTTCCATAGCTAATTCCTTTAAAGATAAAGGACTGTCATCTATCACACAGTCTGCCCAATTACAAGAAATAGGCTCATCAGCCTCTAATTTCCTAGACACAATAAAAGAAAACAACCTCTTGAAAGTGGCTTTCAAAGTAGCCAACTGCTCATCCACTTGATTTGATGTTTCACTAGACATAAGAAACCTCGGATTCAGCATTACTAGACCTCAAAATTATGTTAGGTCTGACAAAATCTTTACTCAACTCTTGAAAACCATCTTTGATGTATTTAAGAAACTGACTTTCAGTAACACCAGTCCCTACTGATTTTACCTCTGACTCTTCAATCTTAATTGGCCACAGGTCTTCATCATATAGCCCTGCTTCCACGTTGTTGGTATCTGCTTTAAATGGATGCTTATCTGCCCAGAAAATCTCCATTTCTGTGGCCCTTTCATTCTGTCCTTGCTTCAGAAATATCAAGGCCTGATGTAAAGAAGAAGGAACACACCCATTTATATGAATCCAATCTCTGTCTAACAAGGCATTGTAATTGGAGGAAGAATCAATAACAAAGAAAGTTGTGTTCATCTTTCTACTTCCAATTTGTAATTACAAAGAGATCACACCTTTAGCAGGTGAGCACCCTCCTGCAAAGTTACCAACTGTCACTTCTGTTGGGATCAAATCTGATTCCTTTTTATTTAAGACTTTCATCATCTTTGAGGGTAAGATGTTGACAATAGCCCCATTATCAATTAAAACCTTATTAATAGGCTGTCCATTGATATGCAACATTATATATAAAGGCTTTAGATGCCTGACCAAGGCATCATCAGGAGATCTAAGTACCACAATGTCTTTTCCTTTTGTGTCCTTTTCGATTCTTATAGATTCATTTTGGAAATCTTTCTCTTGTTCATCATTTATCTTTACTATTGCATCTGTTTTATCTTCCACATCTCCTTCTAAACTAGTTGGTTGATTTGGTTTTGCCTGAAAAGTTTTTGGCAATACCAAAATCATATTGCATGGAAGTTTAGTAGGAGAAACTGACCCAAACTGGATTGTGGCCAAAGCTTGACCAAATGTAGCAGACTTTTGAGAGTTAGCTTCATTCTTGTCATCTTTTGGATCATCTTTCATTATCTCTGAGCTGTCGACAGACAACAAGCCATCATCTTCATCGTCTTCCAATAGGACCTGTTGAAACTCTTCCATCTTTTTCTTCAAACTCTTCTTAAATTCTGCTTTCTGTTCCTTTATAGATAGGACAGAACACCCTGATGAATTTGAATTTTGCCCCCCAAGTCTTTGGGCAACAGTTGGTTTGATAGTTTGCCCCCCAAGTTTCTCTGTCTCCTTTGCCTTTGGTTTAGGCACTACTACTTCTCTATTCCAAACCATAGGAGTTGGTTGTTTTGGAATTACTTTGACATTCATTTCTGGCCATTCTGCTGGCTCTGTTACTGTATAAGAATCTCTCCTCTCTCTTTCTGAAATCTTTCTCTGCAACCTCCTTTTTTGAGTATTGGTTATAGGAACAAATTCCCCAACACCTGGGAATTTCGGATGCCTCACTGTATCCCACATGTGATGCTCAATATTTGGTGGGACAACCATTCTTCCTTGGTAGCCACCTCTAACAAAAGGTAGTCTGCCTCTTGATCTCATACCTCTAGGATATGTACCTCTCCCTCTGAAAATAGGTGGATATATCAGACTTGGATCTGGTTTTTCTGGTATTGCTGGAATCACTGGAAACCCTTTGAATAAGAATGGTCCATCATCTTCTCCATACCATTTAATAGATTCAGAAAAGATAAAAATCCCAGGGTCTTCACCTTCAAATATCAGTTTTGGGCCAACATAAATCTGCAAATCATTGTTCCCCATAGTGTTAAACCTTATAGAACCTTTTGCATAGGTCCCATTATACTCTTTCCCAGCAATCACTTCTTCTCTTGACTTTATCTCCTCATCACACCTCAAACAGAAATAATTTTCAAATTTCTGTTTAATATGTGACTCTCCTTCAGTTTCCATGATATCTTCTTCTTCTTGAATCTTTTGCTCAATTTGGGATGCCATTTTTCCTTTCCTCAATCTGGAAGTCACCACATTTACGTCCACTAAAGGAAATGGATCAATGTCTATCCCCATTACTTCCTTATTTCCTTTGGCATACTGCAATAAACCTTTCTGAATCAGGTCCTGCACACAATTTCGAAATGTAACACAATTGTTCGTATTATGTCTAAAAGAATTGTGCCATTTGCAATAATCTTTCCATTTTCTATCCTTCTCTGGTGGGATAACATGTCCTGCTGATAAGGTTAAGAACTTTTGATTTATTAGTTCATCAAATAACTGGTCTGCTTTAGACAGATCAAATGAATATTGTCTAAAACTTGCTTGGTTTCTCCTATTCGGATGTGATGATGGCATATTCACAGGCTTCTCAGCCTTTGTCAAAGTATCACACACAATTGGAGCTTTACCAATCACTTGAGCAACATCAATCTCTACATCACCCTCTATATCTTGGTAATAAGTACCAAGTGATTTATTTTTTCTGAGTTCACCTTCCAAAAGTATAGCCTCATATCCTATGGCTTTTGAAGTAAAATCAAACAAATCTCTGAATTCAGTTCCAATAAAATGCTTCTTGAAGTCATAATCAAGCCCTTCTTGGGCAATTTTGACTATCTCAGATTTTGGAATGTAAAAGTGACACTGATTCCTGACCTTCTTAAATCTATTCTTATATTGTTCAACAGATTCAGATGGTCTTTGTCTAATTTTGGCCAAATCTGCTACTGAGACTTCTGGTGCATGTCTAAAGAATTGAGTATGAAATTGCTCTTCCATCTCTCTCCAGGAATGAACAGAATTTGGAGGTAGACTTATGAACCATGAAAAAGTAGTTCTAGTTAAAGAATGAGGAAACAACTTCAATTTCAATGCTTCATCCAAGTCTGCTTCACCTATTTGAAGGCAAAAACGTCCCATATGTTCCGCAGTCGACTGATTTTCTTCTCCATTAAAAAGAACCAAGTCTGGAATCCTATAATGCCTAGGAAAAGGCACATTATCAACCCAATTTGGGTATGGTTTTCTAAACATAGGTTTTTCAATCCTTCTTAATCCAGGACCATACATATCTTGCATAATATTCATAAGTTGAGCCCTCAAGTAGGGCTCTTGTACTCTTCCTGTTTGATTAGGAATACCAGGCCTCATTTCGTACCCATAAGGGTGATCTGGCCTTCTCCCATTGGGATTAAATGCTGGTGGATCATATCCATACATGTTGGGATCAACATTGGCCATATTTGGCACACTTCTATTATCATTCCTACTCAAATTCGCATTAAGATTCTGACCTCCAATTCCAATATTATATGGATTTGGATTGTTATTCTCATTATTCCCAAATCCTGTGTTAATTGGAATTGCTGTTGGTATACTTTGATAAAAACTTTGATTTTGTCCATAATTTTGATTTTCCAAAGGGATCCTATTGACTCCAGTAAAAATGGCATCAAAAGCAGGATTATCAAATACCTGAGGAGAAGGTATGTCATTCATCGGATTTGTTTGCCCACTGTTTTGTCCAGGATGAACATTCACATTAACTGGCACTTCAACTGTTGGTTGAGTTGTTTGATTTTGTGCCGTTGCAGTTTTATACATGGCCATTACTGTCCTAGCCATCTCACTTTCTGGATTATTCAACAACCTTGTGAATTGTTGAACCAGATTTGGTGACTCACCCTCTGGACCATTTAACTGGCCTATTTCCTGAATCCTCTTATTTGGATCTGTCACATTTCCTTCATTCACCTCATTTCCACCATTATTGTTGGCAGAGTTGTTGTTATCGTTGTTACCATCCATTGGTAATTGATTTCTCGTCTTTGGTGCCATGTCTTACTTCCAAATTAGTTTCCTTCATTCACCTCCTTCTAGCGCCAAAAATTGTTGCTAAGTTTTCAGGATCGATCCAATCGACGGGGATCGACGGTAGAATCGACGGGGATTTGTGTTTTTTTTGAATTGCTGGAATGTGGTTGTGGAAAGTGGATGTTTGGTTCCTCGCCGTGTTTCAGGACTTCTTTGGAAGCAAACAATGAAGTGGATGGATTATGGAAGAAGAGTAATAAAACGGACTTTATTAAACTTCAAAGTAGAAGAACAATCGATAAAGATTATCGAGTGGACAATTACAAGTTAAAACTACTCCTAGAAAAGAAAAGATAAAGGCCTGATTGGCGTTGTTTGTGTGTCCTCAAAACTGCTACGAATTTCTCCATAAATAGGCCTCCTCATTTGAATTTGAATATTCCCTCCAAAGATGGCAGTTACTCCCTTACATCGTGTCTTTAAACTGCTCCCACGATTGGTGAAGCAAGTAATTCCCACGTTGTGAAACTGCTCCAAGTATTGCTGAGCAAAACTGCCCCACGATCATGAGAATGCCCCTATGAATCTCCTTCTAACACCTGTACATGAACTGTCCACATAAACAAGTTCAATAATACTCAGTTATTAAACGGAAATAGACCATACATTGGCCAATCGACGGGTCACTCGACGGGAGTATAATGTTCAAAACCTTTGTTATGGTTTTATGTTATCTAACTGGATTTAGTCAATCTAAACCTTTGCTATTAAGGTAAACCGGAGTTACCTCTAATAATATCCATCTCTCCTAAGCCACGTGTCACCCAATCGACGGGTAAAAATAAAATCACAGTTATGAAGCAAACACCATCTCAAGACTAAAAAGATCACCGAACACCATTGATGTACTATGTACTAAAGAGGGCATAAGTTCAAGCGGAAGCAAAATTCATGCATTAAATATTAGTAACACTGTACAAGCCATAACTGTACAAATAACTTTCCAAAAGAGCCATCCCAGGCTGTAGGTGCCCTCTAGAGCTATGCAAATACTAGATTATGTCCATATGCATCAATTTTACATTCAAAAAAAATACAGAGTAGTAGCTCTCCCTACATTCCAAACGTATAACGTAGAGCAAGCACAAGTCTTCAGTCCACCAATCGATTCAATTCTTGGGAATCACACCTCCTCATTCTCAGTTCCTGGAAAAAAACGGGTAAAAACAGAATCATAAGCAAACGGTGGGGTGCTCACATGAGATAGTGCATAGAATACTTACAATGTGCCATGGATGACTAAACAATTCATGTAACAAGTTATTTGTAAAGACAACTCGATTCAAACTAGAGAAAATCTTATTTTCGGAGCAGCCGTAAACAAGAGTTTACAGCGCTCAATCGCGACCGTTCAAAAGTGTTTTGGACGGTCTGGATGTTAATGAAACTTTTCCGGGAAAGAGTTAAACTTTTCTCCCAGAAAAGTTTCATTAAAATCCGGACTGTCCAAAAGTGTTCGCGATGGACTGCTGTTGTAAACAAATTGTTTCCAGCTTCTCCGAAAATAAGTATTTCTCTTCAAACTAACCACAAGTGGTCTTTAAACGTCACTTTAAATAAAGAAGGCCACAAACCCATTACTAAATAGAAGCCCAACAAGTAGACAAGCTCAACTACTAATAGGGACTACATACAAACATATAGAGAGAGATATAAACAGAGATGACAGAGAGAGAGAGAGAGAGAGAGAGAGAGAGGGGGGATCGTTGGTCCGTTTGCAGCAGCAACAAGCAGAGAAGACGAGGTTGAGATTTAAGTCGATGATATAATGTGTAACTATATATTATATTAAAGCTACACTAAAACCCTAATAGCATATTACCACAATATTCAACCCAATAGATTTGCAAAATTACCCCCGATTAATCCCGCCTAGCCACCTAATTCTCCGATTTAACCCACCTAGCTGCCTAATTCCGCCAGCTGGCTTGCCGATTAGTTGCCAGTTAATTCCGCCCAGAGGCCGACAACAAAAGAAAAACTATGAAGTATAAATACATTATGCATTGAACAAAGTTGCAAAAGGCGATCAAGACATAATTACGACATTTAATTTACCTTTACTCCTCTTAGAAGTCGTATTGCAATCGAACCCCAGTGTGTCAAGCAAGACTAGGCTCTCAATGTAGGGATACGCAACAAAATACAAGGGACAATTATGAAGTGTAGGATAAGTAAAGGTGACATCCTTTGGATGGTAGCGAACTAAATGCGTCTGACGAAGTATTGTGTTCAGACTTTGAACACAATGCTTAAGGTATAGCACTAAAACTTCACCAATCTTCAAAATGCACAATGGCAAGGAATATCCAAAATTCGATGGATGTGAATTATAAGGTACCATCACAACCAATTTGATCCAAGACTCTCTCCTACCGTATTCCTTCATCACCCATACATCAACACGAGCTCCATCATAGTTGCGAACTACACACAGGCATCCACTTACAACAGCCAGCATCGACTGAGAATGACCATCTCCATAATCAGGTTGCAAAACCTCTCCAAACTTCTCCTTTTTTTTTTTTTTTTTTTTTTTTTTTGGTCAAACGGAAGATTCAAATATATTAAACCAGGACAACAAGCATCAAAAGTGCTGAGGAGTTCGGGAACGCACTACACAACCACAACAGAAAAACAAAAGAAGCTAATCGAGAATCTGCCTAATGCTTAGGCAGTCTCGGATTAAGAACTCCCTAATAGAAATAGGGGCTTGGCAAACTTCTCCTTTGCCAAATCAAGAGAAACAATAACCTTATGGGACTCCCCCCAGGGGGCCCAATGAAGGGCCCCCTTCACATATATCCATGAATCATTCCAAGGCATAAAATCAGAAGAGTCTACAATACTCCTCCACGAATCTGTTTTTGAAGTATACACCTTGACTTCGACATCACCGCTTGGCCCAGCAGTAGAGAAGAATCCCACCACCTTGTAATCATCAATAGACTCATCATAACAAAACCCACACCTGTAAAGGTACCGCATGTCAACATTCGGTAATCTCTTGGATTTCCTAGTAGACGGGTTCCAAATACATACTTCCTTTCCAGCTGCGATGCACACTAAACCATCACAGCAACCCACAACCATTATTCTAGAACGAGGTATGTTCAAAGGGCAGTCAAGATCAACAGCAGTATCGGATTGCTCATTCAGAATGGAGTAAAGAGAGCATGACTTGACACCAGTAGAGGGAGAATACAGACAGCTTAGAATGAGTCTATGGTGGGCATAACTGGTGTTCATAACTGGTGTTCATTTTGGGTTCTCGGCAATTGGAGCTGCTTTCGGTCGCCATAGATGTCTGATTGCGACTGGGTTTTCGAGAATGGTGCAATCTGGGTTGGCTACAAATTAGGGTTTAGGGCTTGAATAGTTGAGCGAAATAGAAAATCCGAACGGATTTCTACATCTAGTCTCGACTCATCTCGATTCATTTAATCAGTAAAATTAGACGAGCCGTGCTCAACACTCTAAAATATAACTCGGTTCAAAAAAGTTCCACTCGTTTGTAAGGGCTCGACTCGTTTATAAAAGAGTCAAGCTCGAGTTTCAAGCAGTTCAATAAGCGAGCCGAGCTCGAATACTAAAAAGCTTGGTAATGGAATAGATGGTCACTTAATATCGAACGCTGCTACAGGTACAGCAATCTGTGCACAGATTGTGCACAGATTTTGTTGTGGGACCCACCTCGGGTCCCACACAAATCATCCGAGCCGTTCATTAAATGTAAAACATTTTTTCAAAGGTTCCCGTAAAAAATAAGCTCAATCCGATACCTATAGATGCTTCATCCAACCATCTAACTTTTCATTCAGATTTTCGGATAATGAAAAGTTATATGGTTGGATCGAGCACCTATAAGTATCGGATTGAGCTTATTTTTTACGGAGACCTTTGAAAAAATGTTTTACATTTAATGAACGGCTCGGATGATTTGTGTGGGACCTATGGTGGGCCCCACAACAAAATCTGTGCACAATCTGTGCACAGATTTGCTGTACCCTTAGACTTTCTGCTTAATATCATTTGAGACATCTACATAAATAGTTAATTAGCTTTGAATTGAATATAAAATTTTCGCATGATATCAGAGAATACCAAATCCACCCTCCATTTTAAAAAAATTATAATACACACCCCACGGTAACAGACTAGCAAAAATGTTGCACGATGTTAGACTCAGAAAGAGACTACATGTGTCAGACCTTAAACGCAGCTGCACGTGAGAGCCAAGATGTTAAGGATATAGAATCATGCATTGCTTGGTAGTGAAATGGGTTATCACTTAATAATATTTGAGACATTTTCACTAATTGCTAATTAATTTTGAGATAGATATAGTTTTTACAGTTTTGCACCCCTAACTTCAACAGTGCCTTCTTTGAAATATACATTGTTGTGGAACCAACAATTTTTAGACCACCACACCTACTACCATATTAATGCTACCTTTGGCAAGAAAGGCTAAAAACTCCATATGATTGATTGTAGTACTAGTTTTGGACATTCTAAACACTACCGTGTTGTTTGATAGGATTACTAACTAAGAATAACAGATTAAATGGAGCGTTGAATACTTATCTAGAGTTGAAAGTAAAGGAAAAATGAAATGTTAAGCCAAAGTCTTCAATGTTAGAGATTAAAATCTAGAATCTACAACTTTAATACTCTTTTAATTTATCTTTTCGTATTTGTGGCAGTGACATGGTTGTGGTTGTAGCATAGGAAGGATGGTGCTCGCGGGATAGCAGGCGTAGAAAGTGCTGACTTGGGATGAGTTGATAGTGGCGATGGTGGTCAAGTGATGGTAACAGCAGTATAAGTGGAGAAGTGATGGTTTCGTCGATTGCCTACCTTCACCCTCGTCCTAAAAAGTCGATTACTGCACCAACCCAAAAAGGAGGAATGAAGATAAATGAAAAAGATCGAAATGGGAGTGTTAACCGCCGCAATGAGTAGGTCGAAGAAGACTATAAGTAACCAGTAAGCCAACAAATACTTGTACAACGCGGGGGCTGGGGACTGCAAGTCTGGTCTCATTGTTGAGGGCATTGAGTTTCGACCTAAAGTTGATGCGTAAAAATACAAAACCAAACTAATCCTGCTGGACACATGAATCCGGGTTTTGCATTCTGATCTTTCAAGGGCTATATGCGCAGTGGCACATGATATTTTCGCCTTTAATTATGAGGATATGCATTCATCTATCAATGAGTTGTAGCGTTTTGCCTTGATGCTGATATTTGTGCATGCTACTTAGAGATCCGGGGCTGTTGTAGTGCACCTCCGTGTAGTGCCCGTGTAGGGAAGCACACAGCCATTGATCTCATTAATCAACGGTCCACATTAAAAATCAATTATGACCGGTAATAAATGATTCTTACCGGTCATAATTAAAAATCATATCTCAACCATTCATTGTCAAGATCGATGGCCTGTGTGTGCCATACAGGGTGTCTTGCAGGGCTTTGCACTACAAAATTTCTCAATCCGTGTATTTAACCTTAGTATATTGTTGGGTACTTGGCTGCATTTGGTTTCATTAGAACCGAACATTAGAATTTTAGTTGTAATTGCAGTTGCTATTTTCGCTATATAGAAACATTGCAACCAAAGAATGTCACTCCACTAGAATCACACAAGTCTGCAAAGAACACGAATCGAGTAATTGTCCCAACCTGAATCAAGTAATTGACCCAAAAAATGGGAAGTTGTTCAATGAAATAGAATTCTTTGTTCGTTGGAGTTGGAGTTGAGTTGGCTGGTAATTATGTAATTGTAAAGTTCTTCACCTCACCTGCTACCATTGTTTTTCTAGATTTTCACAGTAGAGCCTTTGTGGAAACTCCCAATTTGTATTCTCCTAGAATGTTAACAACTCTTTCATAGCCCTAAATGTACTTGTATTGTCCCTGATAGAAGCCGAATCATTCACAGAAATGAGAACATAAAATAGGGGCGGTAACATATACTTAACCGCAAACAATCACTTTAATATATGAAATGGCAAGGAAGCTGAATTCTAGGTGGCCAGAAATATAACCCAAAAAGGCAAAAACTTACCCAGAATCCAGGTTGCTCTGCCCACGTTATGCCTATCCGACCCACTAACGACCCGTTTGGATGGGAAGAATAGGAGAGAAAAGAAAAGAAATCATTTTCGCCCTATCACTTGTTCGGTAAACTAATGAGGAGAGAAAGTGAGACAAAATGGAGGAAAATTGAGACATTCAATTCTCCCTCAAACCACCAGTCTCTCTCTCTCCTTAAGATACCAAAAGTACCGTAAAGAAAACCAATAAACCACATTTGTGGAACTTTTTTCCGGTTATTCCAAACACAATCCTGCTGAAACGAATCAGGCCCAAGCCAAAACAGAGCACAACTAGGTAGCTAGATGCATAAAAATGAACAAACCCTTAAGCCACGTCCACAATGTAGGGTTTTGATTTTGCTCGAACGTAAAGACAAACACATAGAGAACAACCCTTTCAAGTCCTAGGGTTGTGACTAGAGCAGGTGGAGGTGGCCAAATTGAAGGCCGTCACATGAAATCCATTTTTGAACCTAACAGTCCTAATGCAACTACGAACACATTCACTTGGGTTCCATACCAAGCTATTAATCTCACCTAAAATCGGTCACAACTCGTGGCTTTGTGACGACCAATTGTGTATGTGTTCGGGAATGCATTTGAAGTTCTTGCCATCTCAAGACTTAAAATATCATTGAACACCATTAATGTTCTAAAGAGGGAATAAGCTCAAGCGGAGGCAAAATTCATCCATTAAACATTGATAACACTAAACAAGCCATAGGCTCATAACCGTACAAATAAGTTTCCCAAAGAGCCATCCCAGGCTGTAGGTGCTTCTAGAGCTATGCAAGTACTAGATTATGTCCATATGCATCAATATTGCAGTCACATAAAAAAGAGTAGTAGCTCTCCTTACATTCCAAATTTATAACATAGAGCAAGCACAAGTCTTCACTCTGCCAAGACAACAACAAAATAGATTCAATTCTTGGGAATCACACCTCATTCTCAGTTCCTGAAAAAATGGGTAAAAACAAAATCATAAGCGAACGGCAGAACGCTCACACGAGATAGTGCATAGAATACTAACAATGTGCCATGGATGACTAAACGATTCCTGTAACAAGTTATTTGTAAAGACAAACTCAATTCAAACTAACCAGAAGTGGTCTTTGAACGTCAGTCTTACTATATGGTTTCACAGTAAACAATATTAGGCTTTTGATAAAAATCTTTAAACTTCACAAAATAAAATGGAATTCAAAACTAATTATTGCATTAAGACCTAAATGAGTACTAAACATTTAGTTAGGATAGACTATGGTCCGAGTGGTATATGTGCTCTTGCTTATTAGTTTATGCATTTAATCAGGTGTTTCTCACATACACTGTTTATCACACGTGTTTAAGTGATGTCTATTATAAAAACCTTTAAATGCACGCAAGTAGAAAATAATGTTCTAAAAGGCGCTAAGCACTAGACGGGCGGCTGGGCATTGCCCAACGCCTAGGATGATTAATTGGCGCCTCGAGATTAATAGGCACCTAAAGATTAGTTGGCTTTTCCATTTATTTATTTTTATAAATATTTTCCTCGATCCCCCCCCCCCCCCCAAGTTATGAGTAACTAGAAGTTCGATGTTTTCAAAGGCGATTCTGGGGCTCGCCTCGAGGCAAGGCACAACAAAAACACCTCTGGGCGTTAATGTTTGGGCAGGGAACCACAAAAGCGGCGTATGCCATTCACACGAGTCAGTTCTTTTTGTTTTTGTAAGTAAAAGAGTCGGTTCATTTAAAGTTGTTGGGGCAAAGACGCCGGATTTTCATGTACTTGCGAGACAATTGAGAGTGCTAATAAAAGTTGAAACTATCAATGCTTTATGTTTTATCCCTTCACATGGTTTTTTGGGAATTCTATCAACTATTTTCTTGTTTATTTCGAGGTACAATTGTATGGCACAAAGCCGCACACACTACCCCTCTTTTTATGGAATTTTGAGTTAATTTTACTTTCTATAAATTAAAAGCAAAAACTCCAAAGGCTTACGCCTCGCCTCATGACAGGTCAACAGCCTCATCATGTGCTTTCGCCTCTGAAAACTTTGAAGCATGAGGAGAATAAAACAATAATTTACATCTAAACATAGGAAATAAAGCCCACATTTACATAATTTCACAACACACAGATGAAAAAAAAAAAACAGTGACTACATACAAACAGAGCCCAAAGAGAGAGAGACGGCACATAGAGAGAGAGAGAGACGAGATACGACAAAGAAGACGAGAAAGAGATAGGACCGTTGGTTCGTTTGTAGCAGCAACGAGCAGAGAAGATGAGGTTTAGATTTAAGTCGATTATATTCTATAATGTATGAGTATGTATTCTATTAAAACCACACTAGAACCCTAGTAGTATATTACCACAATATTTAACCCTTTTTGCAAAATTACGTATTTAACTTCTGATTAATCCCGCCTAGCCGCCTATTCCCCCCTTAGATTTGCAAAGTTACGCATTCAACCCCTAATTAATCCTCCTTAACCGCCAAATTTCTCCGATTAGCCCAGCCGCCTAGCCGATTAGTTGCCGACTAATCCTGCCTAGCGCCCAACTTATCGTCCTGCAGCCTAAATCAGCTCCTAGGCCCCTAGTCGAGGCAGCATACCACTGCCTAGCGCCTAGGCGGCCTCCTAGGCCAATTTTTGGAACACTGCTAAAAAATGTGACCAAGTCATGAATTATTCACAAGCCCACAAGAAGGATGTTCCATTTTAACAGTCTCTCTCTCCCTCTCTCCCTAAATTAATCAAGACACATTCAACAATAGTCAAAAGCCAATAAAATACAATAAAATACGAGAGTCAAAAACCAAAACTCACATCCAACAACTTTCCTCTAGATTGAATTGGTGTTAACAGAAGTGTCTAGTAAAACATTTGCAATCAATTTCAATGCAAAAACAAACACAAGGGCAATTCGAAAGGTTTTTGATATAAGATTTTTCCATGACAAGATGCTAATAATGAGATCTCCATGCAAATGAGATTGCACCGAAGTCTTGCCCGACGGAATTTGAAGTAGTCATCGAAGATATTCGCCGAGAAGTTCGATTACGGATGTGGAAGTGGAAGTTGTCATCGAAGAGATTCGCCGAGAAGTTTGGTTTAGCATTTGTGATATTCTTTTTATTCATTAATCGGTAAATGTAGTTGCACACACTTTGATAACTTCAGGTTTACAAGGTTCTGGTATTCGTACTTGGGAAGATAGACCTCCTGAATGGTTACTTGAATTTTGATCCTTTGTGGAACGATAATCATCATCTTTGATGTACTGCTATGCTCTTTTTAATCAATGAAAGTTTCCTATCAGGTTGACAAAAAGAAAAAAAAAAAAAGGGAAGACAAAAGAATTTTCTTATCACTCGTGGATTCCTTATGCATTCGCATATGGCAAGTGCCTGCCAGTTTGGCAGTTTTCATAATGTTTGGAAAGTTACAAATTTTCCAATCAGAGATATAATTATGTGAAATCATATTAACAAGATTTTCTTCCACGGTTAACAGGTGATTTTACCACAACTTTGTTCTTCAACAGATATGAGCAGGAACATTGTTTGTTTTTTGGGTATAAACATCAACATTGAGTACATCACTTGGACATAACATGATATAAAAGAAAAACTACAAGTATAAACACATTATGCATTGAACAGAGTAGCGAGAGGCAATTAAGACATAATTAAGACATTTAATCATACCCTTTGCTCCTCTTAGAAGTATTGCAATCAAACCCCAGTGTGTCAAGTGAGACTAGGCTCTCAATGTAGGGATACGCATCAAAATCCAGGGAACAATTATGAATCGTAGGATAAGCAAAGGTGCTGTCTTTTGGGTGGTAGCGAACTAAATGCGTCCGGATATCCAGTAGAACATCACAATTCTTCAAAATGCACAATGGTGGGGAATACCAATAATTCGATGGATGTGTAACATAAGGTATAACAACCAATTTGATCCAAGACTCTCTTCTACCGTATTCCTTCATCACCCATACATCAACACAAGCTCTATCATAGCGGTGAACTACACACAGGCATCCATTTACAACCGCCAGAGCCCACTTAGAATGACTATCTCCATAATCAGGTTGCAAAACCTCTCCAAACTTCTCCTTTGCCAAATCAAGAGAAACAATAACCTGATGGGACTTGCCCATCGCGGGCCAATGAAGGGCCCCCTTCACATATACCCCTGAACCACACGGATATAGACAGTTAGAAAAGTCTACAATACTCCTCCAAGAATCTGTTTTTGAAGTATACACCTTGACTTCATAAAAAAAACCGCTTGCGTTAATACTCTTAAAGAATCCCACCACCTTGTAATCATCAATAGACTCATCATAACCAAACCCATACCTGTAAAAAAGGTACCCCATGTCAACATTCGGTAATCTCTTGGATTTCCTAGTAGACGGGTTCCAAATACATACTTCCTTTCCAGCTGCGATGCACACTAAACCATCACAGCAACCCACAACCACTGCTGTCTGACGAGGTACTTTTAAAGGGCAGTCAAGATCAACAGCAGTATCGGATTGCTCATTCAGAATGGAGTAAAGAGAGCATGACTTGACATCAGTAAAGGGACACTGACCGGTTAAAAGGAGTCTATGGCGGGCATAACTATTGTTCACCGATGCCAAACTGAGATGGGCTTTCACGAATTGGGGTTGAGAAATCAAAGAACACCATGATCTGGAAACGCACCTGAATCGCAAAAGAGACTTGACGGGGAGTCTCGACAGTAACTCGAAGATGATTTCCGGCGGGATATCCGGCAGAAGGAGAGAATCTTCCGTCGAGAGGAGGCCATGAGAGGCCAGCTTAGCCATTTTGGGTTCTCGGCAATTGAAGCTTCTTCTGGTCGCCATAGATGGTGTTGTGGTTGCGTCTGTTTTGGGGAATAGGAATTAATGAATTATGGTCAGGGCATGAATAGTTGAGCAGCAGGAGAATCGAACGGACTTCCACTGCACTCGGTCCTGCTTGAGGCTCCGCACGGCTAGACTTGTTTAGTAATCGTACTAGGCACAAGCTCGAGTTCTAGTTTCGTTTTAATACAAGAGCCTAGCTCAACACATGAAAGCTTGAGTCGGCTTAAAAAAGTTTGCGTTCGTTTGTATGTGTCCGGCTCGTTAATGCTCGACTCGTTTACAAAGCAAGTCGAGCTCGAGTTTTAGGCACGTTTAGTAAACGACCTGAGTTCGAATACTACAAAGCTCGGCTTGTTTATAATCTTATCTTTTGATTATTCATTTAAGAAAATATTAACAATGTGAAGTCCCACAACGACCCATCTTCAGAAACTCATTTTTAGTAAAGAGAGTTAGGAATAAATGTGAATTGGTGGGTCCATTGAGAGAGAGAGAGAGAGATCCGTTAAATTTGATTATCCAAAGAGAAAATATTGCTAGTTTTGGTCATCCGAATACCAAAATTTGATTATTGGTTAATTAGTTTGGTAACCACTCTAGGCTCAAAATTGGTAACTTTAAATTTTTTTAGTTTTGAGTAGTATTAAAACTTGACAAATGATACATCAAGTCGGGAGTAGAGAGAGGAATCCAACCAAAAGTTGAATGCAAATAAACAAAGGTTGGTTACGCCATTGAAGACACTCTAAGAATAAAAGATTAAACATTGAATATCTGGAGTTGAAAGAAAATAAAAAATGAAGTGTTAAGCTAAAGTATTCGATGCTAGAAATTGAAGTCTAGAATCTATTAATTTTAGTTTTTTCTTTCTTTCTGATTTTGTATGTTGGGAAGGATGGTGCCGGTGGGAATTGGGATAGTAAGCATAGAAAGTGGCGATGGCGGTCCAGTGATGGTAACAACAGTATAAGCAAGCGGAGAAGTGGTGGTTTCATTGACGGCTGAGATGCTTATTGTCCTCTGGCACAAGAACAAATTCCTAGCACCACCAATAGATTTTTAATCTACCATCAAGAGTTTAAAATCCAAAGAATTCACAGAAAATTTCAATTGCTTTAAGTGAAGAACTTACAAAATGGAACCGATACGGGAATGTAACCAAGGTATGCAAAACTCATTTCGATTGGGATAATCTAAGGTCTAGTCCAAAGACCAAGGTCCAAGGTGGAGGTCCTAAATGAGTGATGAAGTCAAAAAGCAAAAGAATCCCAATTATCCACATCGCATCCTATGACTAGTCCATGGCATTACTACCATAATCTTCTCTCTACTTAGAAATAGGTGATGGGGGGGCTTCAGTTTTGACATAAAACTAACTAACCAAAATCCAAATCCGGATGATGAAGATAGTCGTTTAAAGTTGGTGGACTGTGCAGACGTAGCTTTGAAGGATTCAAGCTCAAACCTCAACAATGGATTCCAAAACTCGTACATCCAATTACTGTCAGTGAAAACATGAAAACAACCGGAAAAGAAGAAGAAGAAAGGATTAAGGAGGAATTAAACATGCATGGCCTATCAGTTCGCTTGGGTTCCATACCAAGCAATTGATCTCACCTTGAATCGGTGACTTACAACTCGTGGCTTTGTGACGACTAATTGTGTTTCTGTTTAGAAATGCATTCGATGTTCTTGCCAACTCAAGACTAAAAAGATCACCGAACACCATTGATGTACTATGTACGAAAGAGGGCATAAGCTCAAGCGGAAGCAAAATTCATCCATTAAACATTACCAACACTGGACAAGCCATAACTGTACAAAATAACTTTCCAAAAGAGTCATCCCAGGCTGTAGGTGCCCTCTAGAGCTACGCAAATACTAGATTATGTCCATATGCATCAATTTTGCATTGAAAAAAAATATAGACAGTAGTAGCTCTCCCAACAATCTAAATGTATAACATAGAGCAAGCACAAGTCTTCACTCCGCCAAGACTACACTAAAATCGATTCAATTCTTGGGAATCACACCTCCTCATTCTCAATTCCTGAAAAAAAACGGGTAAAAACAAAATCATAAGCAAACGGCGGAACCCTCACATGAGATAGTGCATAGAATACTTACACTGTGCAATGGATGACTAAACAATTCATGTAACAAGTTATTTGTAAAGACAACTCGATTCAAACTTTCAACGTCAGTCTAATTATATGGTTTTATAAGCAGTAATGATAATAGGCTTGTGATCGCAATCTTTAAACTTCACATAATGAAATGCAATTGAAATTTACTCATTGCTTTAGGACCTAATTGAGTACTAAACCTTCAGTTAGGATAAACTAGGGTCCGGGTGGTACGGTACATGTTCTCTTGGTTATTAGCATATGCATGTAATCAGGTGTTTCTCATATACACTGTTAAGCACACGTTTTTTAAGTGATGTCTATTATAAGAACCTTTAAATGCATGCATCTTAAAAAAATAATGTCATAAATGTCGCTAGGCGCTAGCCGATGATTAAGCGGGGAGATTAATAAGCCCCTAGAGAATAGTCGGTTTTTTCCTTTTTTAGTTTTTAAGGTTATTCTCCTTCCCCCTCCCCACGTTATGAGTTAGTAGCAATGTTTGCAAAGACGATTCTGAGGCTTGCCTCGAGGCAAGGCACAACAAAAACGCCTCTGGGCGTTAATGTTTCTACAAAGAACCACAAAAGCAACGTACACTTTCCACGCCTTTTTCGCCTAGATGACGGAGGCGAACGCCTAAGAAGAATCAGTTCTTTTTCTTTTTGTAAGTAAAAGAGTTGGTTCATTTAAAGTTGTTGGGGCAAAGACACTGGGTTTTCGCTTACTTGCGAGGCAACTGAGAGTGCTTTTAAAAGTTAAATTTCCAAATGGAAGGTCTAAGGTTCGAATCTCAAGGGGTGGACCTATGGTGACATTCCATAACTCATTCTCCCTTGAGGTTACCCAGGGCTTAGGCCCGGTAATTACCCGACTATGTTACACGAACACGGGAGCGTGAATCGGATACAGTGCATGCAGTGAATCGGATACAGTGTATGTAGTGAACCACAAAAGCAGTGTATGCCTTTCACACCTTTTTTCGCCAAGATGATGGAGGCAAGCACCTCAGAAGAGTCGGTTCCACTTTGTTTTTGTAAGTAAAAGCGTTGGTTCATTTAAAGTTGTTGGGGCAAAGACGTTGGGTGTTCGTGTACTTGCGAGACAACTGAGAGTGCTAATAAAAGTTGAATCTATCAATGCTTTATGTTTTACTCCTTCACTTTTTGGGATTTCTATCAACTATTTTCTTGTTTATTTTGAGGTACCTTTGTATGATGCAATGCCGCAAACACTACCCCTCTTTTTATGGTATTGTTAGTTAATTTTATGTTTTACATATTAAAAGCAAAAACTCCAAAGGCGTACGCCTCGCCTCATAATAGGTCAACAGCCTTGTCTTGAGCTTTTGCCTCTGAAAACTTTGAGTAGAAGATGGAGGAGAATAAAACAATAATTTACATCTAAACAGAGGAAATAAAGCGTACATTCACATAATTTCACTTTATTTTACAACAAACAGATGGAAAGAAAAAAAAAAACACAGTGAGTACACACAAACAGAGCCCAGAGAGAGAGAGGGGACTGTTGGTTCGTTACCAGCAACAAGAAGCAGAGAAGATGAGGTTTAGATTTAAGTCGTTTATATTGTACTAGTATAATGCGTGCTGCGCACGTTTCTGCGTGCTCATTGGTTTAATTGATAGTTAGAAAGTTCATATAAATCCGTGTAGGAATGGTTATTTTCATACATTAATGGTAAGGTAGTAATAAAATCAAAAAAATACAAAATCCATATTGAAGAAGGATTTAACCATAGAACTTACAACAATATTTTAAGTACCATAAAATCTATCCTTGCATTCCCGAATGGTTTTCCCTTACTCTTTTTTGACCATTTCTCGAAAGACCACTCTTATTACAAGTTTCATGAGACTCAGCAAGTTATCGTGTGGTTCAATTGCATCTAAATCCAATCTGAAAGTGATTACAACAGAAAACCAGGCAAGAAAAAATCAATACCTGTAATGAAATGGATCATGGATGCATAAAATAAAGCATATGGCTGAGCTTTAACTGTAGATAGATTTCCTCCTGTTGCTTGGCGACAGAGCTCGGAAAATGTTGATTCTAGATTGCCAAATTAGAGTTACTAACAGCTTTTGTATACAAAGATTCCAGCCCAAATGTTTGAGCATCATGATACATCTCCAATATGGATTCCCACTTGTACACACTGTTGCAAACAAAGCACTCATATTTTCATCAGCATCCAACAAATCGAGTTGTCCAAACTCAAACAGAGAGAGAGAGCTGTAAAAAAAAAGAGCAGATAACACAAACGAAAAATTCGGTTTGCTGTTTTGTAAGCTTCCTCACTCAAATCATGGGATTTTGTCACCGTTGATGCGGCTATGTAACTGTTGGTTGCTTTGGGATCAAGTTTTTTTTTTTTTTTTGTTGCTTTGGGATCAAGTACTCAAGTTCGTTCCTCAGAAATCCCTAAAAATATGGAACATAGTACCAGTTGATTGAGAAAATTCCAGAACAGAGTACCATTTGATTGAGTATATTTCGGAGAACCAAGGATTAACATACAATACCTAAGCTACCCCCAGCTCAACAAATCGGAGGACAATCCTTACGAGGGCGATTTCGTATTTTCACGGTGTGCCTTGGCTTGCCATCCTACGTTCTTTTATTACAAGAGTATAGATAATTGGTGAGTATATATTACATTAAAACTGCACAAAAACCCTAGTAGTATATTATCACAGGTCCACGATATTTAACCCTTTTCGTAAAATTACGTATTTAACTTCCGATTAATCTCGCCTAGCCGCCTAATTCCCCCCTTAGATTTGCAAAGTTACGTATTCAAACCCCAATTAATCCTCCCTAACCGCCTAATTTCTCTGATTAATCCCGCCCAGCCAATTAGTTGCCGACTAATCCCGCCTAGCGGCCGGCTTATCATCCTGCAGTCTTAATCAGCTCCTAGGCCCCTAGTCAAGGCGGCGGACCACTGCCTAGCACCTAGGCCGATTTTTGGAACACTGCTAAAAAATGTGACCAAGTCCTAAATTATTCACAAGCCCAAGGATGTTCCGTTTTAACGGTCTCTCTCTCTCTCTCCCTCTTCCCCCAAGTTAATCAAGACACATTCAATGAGAGTCAAAAGCCAATAAAAAAAACTGAGTCAAAAACCACAACTCACATCCAACAACTCTCCTCTAGATTGAATTGGTGTTAGTAGAGGTGTCTAGAATAACATTTGCAATCAATTTCAATGCAATAAACAAACACAAGGGCAATTCAAAAGGTTTTTGATATAAGATTTTTCCATGCCAAGATGCTAATAATGAGATTTCCACGCAAATGAGACTGCACCAAAGTCTTGCCCCATGAAAGTGGAAGTTGTCATCGAAAACATTCACCAAGAAGTTCAGTTTGGAATTTGTGATTTTCTTTTTATTCGTTGCTCAATAAATGTAGTTGCACAAACTTTGACAACTTCAGGTTTGCAAGGTTCTAGTATTTGTACTTAGGAAGATAGGCCTCCTAATTGGTTATTGGATCCTTTTTTGGAACAATAATCATCCTCTTTGATATAGTGCTATGCTCTTTTTTATCAATGAAAGTTTCCTATCATGTTGACAAAAAGAAAAAAGAAGTCTTCTTGTCACTCGTGGATTCCTAATGCATTCGCATACGGCAAGTGCCTGCCAGTTATCATGATGTTTGGAAAAATTCCAAATTTTCCAATTAGAGATATAATTAGGTGAAAATCATATTAACAAGATTTTCTTTCATGGTTAATGGGTGGTTTTACCACAACTTTGTTCTTCAATAGATATGAGCAGGGAACATTGTTCGTTTTTTGGGTATAAACATCAACATTGAGTAGATCACTTGGACATAACAAGATACAAAAGAAAAACAAGTATTAACACATTATGCATTGAACAGAGTAGCGAAAGGCGATTAAGACATTTAATTTTACCTTTACTCCTCTTAGAAGTCGTATTGCAATCAAACCCCAGTGTGTCAAGCGAGACTAGGCTCTCAATGTAGGGATACGCATCAAAATTCAGGAAACAATTATGAATCGTAGGATAAGCAAAGGTGCCATCTTTTGGATGGTAGCGAACTAAATGTGTCCAGACATCCAGTAAAACATCACCATTCTTCAAAATGCACAATGGTGGGGAATACTGATGATTCGATGGATGTGTAACACACGGTATAACAACCAATTTGATCCAAGACTCTCTTAGACCATATTCCTTCATCACCCATACATCAACACAAGCTCCATCATAGTTGCGACCTACACACAGGCATCCACTTACAACAGCCAGCATCGACTGAGAATGACCATCTCTGTAATCAGGTTGCAAAACCTCTCCAAACTTCTCCTTTGCCAAATCAAGAGAAACAATAACCTGACAGGACCTGCCCCAGGGGGCCCAATGAAGGGCCCCCTTCACATATATCCCTGAATCATTCCAAGGTATAAAATTAAAAGAGTCTACAATACTCCTCCACGAATCTGTTTTTGAAGTATACAACTTGACTTTGACATCACCACCGCTTGCCCCAGAATAACTGAAGAATCCCACCACCTTGCAATCATCAATAGAATAAGTACGGCATTCCAGCATTCGGTAATCTCTTGGATTTCCTAGTAGACGGGTTCCAAATGCATATTTCGTTTCCGGCTGCGATGCACACTAAACCATCACAGCAACCCACAACCATTATTCTCCGACGAGATCCTTTCAAAGGGCAGTCAAGATCAACAGCAGTATCGGATTGCTCATTCAGAATGGAGTAAAGAGAGCATGACTTGACACCAGTAGAAGGTGGATACTGGCCGGTTAGAATGAGTCTATGGTGGGCATAACTAGTGTTCTTAGATGCTAAACTGAGATGGGTTTTCACGAATTGGGGTTGAGAAATCAGAGAACGCCATGATTTGGAAACGCACCTGAATCGCAGCAGAGACTTGACTGGAAGTCTCGACAGTATTTGGAAGATGATTTCCGGCGGGAGATCCGGCAGTAGGAGAGTATCTTCCGTCGAGAGGAGGCCATGAGAGGTCGGCTTAGTCATTTTGGGTTCTCGGCAATTGGAGCTTCTTTCGGTCGCCATGAGAGATGGTGCTGTGATTGCGTCTGTGTTTTGGGGATAGGAAAATCTTCGAGCATGGTGCAATATGGGTTGGCTAGAAATTATGGTTAGGGCTTCAAGAGTAATTATTAGGTAGTCCGGAGTACCGCCACGTGCTACTCCGGACCACTTTACAACCACACATTCTTGTAGGATTCATATACTTAGTGGTAGACTCTACATAAATGTGTGATTGTAAAGTAGTAGGGAATACATGTGTCAGTACTCCCGAAATATTGTAGGAGTATAATATTAATTCATCGGGCTTCAATAGTTGAGCAGTAGGAAATACACTAGGAAATACGGACGGACTTCCACTGCACTCGGTTCAGCTTGAGGCTCGGCGCGGCTAGACTTGTTTAGTAATCGTCTCAAGCACGAGCTTGAGTACTAGGCTCGTTTAGTAGCCGATCTCAACAAACCAAAACTTGAGTGTGCATCGTTGAGTACTAGACCCGTTTAGTAGCCGAGCTTGCCTCGTTTGTATATACTCAACTCGTTTACAAACAAGTCGAGCTCGAGTTTCAGACATGGTTAGTAAACGATCTGAGTTCAAATATTACAAAACTCGACTCGTTTTTATCCCTAGTATCTGCAACACTTACCTTTTTGGGAAGAGGCTGTGGAACCCACAATTTTTTAGACCACCACAAGTGACGGGTTAATGAAGAAGATTCACCTTCTATTCTTCACACCTACCAAGTTTTGGGACATTCTAGACACTACCGTGTTGTTGGATAAGATTACAAAATAAGGATATATCCAATGGCATAAATCATAATCAAAATAGAATAATCAAAACTTATCTTCTCATCTTTTAGTTATCCATTTAAGGGTTGTTAATATAGGATTAACAATGTGAATTGTCCACAGTGGTCTGGGTCCATTGATAGTGGAGAGAGAGAGAGAAGAGATCCCATTAAATTTGACTATCCAAAGAGAAAATGTTGTTAGTTTTTGGTCATCCAAAGACCAAAATTTGATTATTGGTTAAGGGGTTGCTAAGTTTGGTTATACTATTGTAGGTTATGTTTTGGACCTAACATTGGTAACTTTTTTAGTTTTGGTTATGCAATTGAAGACACTCTAAGAATAAAAGATTAAACATTGAATATCTGGAGTTGAAAGAAAATAGAAATGAAGTGTTTAAGCCAAAGTATTCGATGCTAGAAATTAAAATCTAGCATCTACTAATTCTAGTTTTTTTGTTTCTGATTTTGTATGTTGGGAGTGACATGGTTGTGTTTGTAGTGGTGGAAGGATGGTGCTGGTGTGAATTGGGATAGCAAGCATAGAAAGTGCTGACTTTTAGGGGATGAGTTAATGGTGGCGATGGTGGTCTAGTGATGGTAACAACAATATAAGCAAGCGGAGAAGTGGTGCTTTCATTGATTGCGTGCCTTCGCCTGTAGCCCGAAAAATTGATTATATTCGCCAACCGAAAAGGAGGAATGAAGATAAAGGAAAAAGATCAAAACGGGAATATTAACAGCACCAATCAGTAGGCAGAAGAAGACTATAAGCAATCAGTAGGCCGACGAAGACTATAAGCAATAAGTAGGCCGACGAAGACTCTCAGTCATCAAAAAATGGTAACGGGTGGTGCTGGAACTGGCAGATGTGCCAAAAAGGAGGAATGAAGATAAAGGAAAACGATTGGAACGGGAACTTTAACAGCACCAATCAGTAGGCTGAAGAAGACCAAAAGCAATCAGTAGGCCGACAAAAACTACAAGCAATAAGTAGGCCGTGAAGACTCTAAGTCATCAAAAAATGGTAGCAGGCGGTGCTGGAACTAGCAGACGTGCCAAAAAATAGACAAAGTCAAGATAACACAAACAGTAAAAAAAAATTGCCAAATTTTAGCTTTCTTTCTTCAACACAATGTTCCTCCTTTCAGTTTCTCCACGTAAAGTCGAATGCACAATTGCCTTTGTATTTTGTGGTGGGCTCCTCATGAGAGAGAGAGAGAGAGAGAGAGAGAGAGAGAGAGAGTCTTCCCAAGCCTAGGTAAATCTGCAGATAAAATGTCAAATATTGCTAACCGAAAGCCATCCCAGGCTGTAGGTACCTTCTAGAGCTGTGCAAGTACTAGACTAGATCCATATGACATTACTATTATTTCAAAAAGCTTAGGAACGAATATGTAGGGAATAGAAATATGCCAACCGCCCAAGTATTACAAATAAAAGCAAATAGAAGAGTATTACTCCAGCTCTCATTAGATGCCAAAGTCGTAAGCAATTCACGGAGCCTATCATATATGAAATTCGATTTCGGGAATCACACATCTCATTCTCAGTTCCTGAAAATATGTAAAATTCGTAAGTTAACACATGTATGAGATACTGCATACAAAAAGTATAATGTGTTAGAGATGAGCGGAAAATTCAAGTAAAAAGGCAGTATATATAAACCAAACAATCGGTAAGTTTCTCAATAAGCAACTCAATAAATAATCATTCTATATAATGGTGCAAAACCAATGAAAGGTACCATGAAATACGACCGGTTGACACCATGTTGCACAATCCTCTTAAGAGGTGCACAACCAATGAGAGGTACCAAGAAGTACGACCAGTTGACAGCAGGTTGCACAATCCTCTAAGTCCTAGCCTGCTTATTATCCTCCAGCACAAGGGTGTCCGTAGTGCCACTAATAGATTCTTAATCTAGTATCAAAAGCCTAACATCGATACAGCTCACTAAATATAGAAACATAAAGTAAGAATGGAGTCAATACAGTGATGTGACCAAGGTATGCAACACTCACTTGAATCCCAGTTCCATCAAACATTCCTACATTAGCTCTACGCATTCAGGAAAAAGCAATCGAATAACAAAGTTCAGTTAACCTCACAAGGCTCTAAGGATACTCTCCGAGGTATCGTCTAAAGCACTCATAAGTCATACCTAGGAGTCCCGTAGACACACGACATGCTAGTAATGGTCCAAGGTCAAAGATAGAGATCCTAAATGAGTGATGAAGTCAAAACGCAACAAACTACTGATAATCCACATGGAATCCTAAGAGTGTCTGTGGTACAGTGGTACTACGACCACACTCTTTTCACTAGATAGAAATAGGTGACGGGGCCATCACCAATCCAATGGGAAGTAGACTTCAGGGGCTTGAATTTAGATATAAACTCAGCCCACACTAAGTCCAAATTAGGGAGATATAGTCATTTGAAGTTGGTGGAGTCTGCAGATAAAGACAGTCCGCAGTCGTAACTCATGCCTAATCCGCACCAGCGCACCATAAAACAGAACGCGGCACAGTGGCACTAACTTACTCCCAACACATGCCTAATCTCAGTTGGGAGAGATTTCAACAATTCCACCAAAAAAACCTCCATGGCCTCAATATAAGCCTTGAATTCAATATGAGCCATCGTCTGTACTCGGCTTCCGCGCTTGATCGAGCAACAACTGCTTGCTTTTGACTCTTCCACGTCATCAGATATAAGACTCCCGCTGCCGACAGATGTCCCATGCCACGTTTCGTGAACAGCTATGACTGAGAATGAATAAATTGTGATATAGTGCCTCGGGTTTAGTGGCTTACTTATCCTCAAATCAGTCACCCAAAATATTGTAAGGATGAACACATTAGATTACTCTCTCTTTTTTCTTTTGATCATCACATTAGACTACTCTTGTTCGAATGATTCAAGCTCAAAAACTCATCAATAGCTAGCAACCTCATACTTCCAATAACTCTTTAGTGAAAACATGAAAACTACTCAAACCCACAATGATAGATTATGAATTAAACATGCACGGCCTGTAAGTTCTTGTAGAGATTTTGCTTCTTCAATGAGTATACTTGGGGTCAACACTTTAAAGCAAGAAATCTGATTGAGCCTTAACTAATCGCGAAATTAGTTGAAGAGCCCCAAAAGTCAAAAGTTCAATGTCCTCAAGAAAATTAAAAAAAGGTCAAGCAATGGGCCTCGCCAAGGAAGGAAATATTTGATTCCTCCCACTCCCCAAAAAAGAGGATACCAATGTTCCCCTAGTCTTTTTCAACTTAATGCTCCTCTAGGTCAAAAGCACGCAAAATGAACACGATGTTAGCCAAAATAACTTCCAATATCCATTTTTGAAACACCAAAAAAGGAGGAAAAAAATACTTTACAAGACCATTAGATTAACGACAAGGGCATCTATATGACTATATACTCATCCCTCATGCATATTTGGAGATCTTCCAAATTTTCCTCAACCTATTCCTCCAAGTTTCCAGAAATGTCATAAATATTCAAGTGCCACCTCAAGAACCCATCATCTCATTAACGATGTCAAAGATATAATGATGCAAAACCATACTTACACAACTCCTTTCGCGGTTAACAGGAGGTTTTCCCAAAATTTGATCAAGCTTCAATAAAACTGAGCAAAGGAACCTTTTTCTTTCTAGTTTTAACTTCAACATCAAGAACATCACTAAATAGATTAAAATGAAACGAGAACAAATAGAAACACATTGCAGATTGAAAAGAGTTGGGCAAGGCTTGTAAGACATATTCAAAAGTCTAAATTTACCTTCATTCCCTTTAGCGTTGGTGTCGCCACTAAACCCCACTATCAGCATCAGTGTCAGTGTCAGGCGAGACTAGGCTCTCAACATAGGTATGCACAGAAAAAGATGAAAAAATATGAATCATAGGATAGCTAAATGTGCCATCTTTGCAGTTGTACAGAACTAATTGCGACTGGATATGGAGTAAAATTTCACCATTCGCCAAAATGCACAATGGTTGGGAGCACTGACCATCAAAAGGATGTGCTGCATAAGTTATGGTAACCAACTTGGCCCAGGACTCTCTAATACCATATTCCTTCATTACCCAAACATCAGCGCAATCATCGTAGGTAGCAAGTGTACAGAGGCATCCATTTAAGACATCCAACCAAATCTTATTCACACTACCACGTTGATAATGAGGTTCCAAAACCTCTCCGCACGTCTCCTTCACCAAATCAAGAGAAACAATAATCCTACCGCAATTGCCACCCGAAAACCAATGTAGCGCCCCACTCACAAATATACCGTTCAAATTTGTCACTAAACCATCTGAAGGAAGACAAAGAGGAAAGCTTCCAATCCTCCTCCACGAATGAGTTCTTAATGTACACACCTGCGCTTCAAACTCAATACCCATACTATTTACGTCACGAAAGAATCCCACCACCTTGTAGTCATCAATAGACTCAGCATAACCAAACCCGTACCTCACATACCACCCGACATAAAGGTACTGCGTTTCAACATTCGGGAATCTCTTGGCTTTCCTAGTAGATGGGTTCCATATACGTACTTCCCTTTTACTTACAATGCATACCAATCCATCACAGCAACCCACAATCCTTTCTCCACAATCAGGTCCTTTCACAAGGCAATCAAGCTTAACAGCAGTATCAGATAGCTCATTCGAAATAGAGTAAAGAGAGCAATTCACTCCAGTATAGCCATCCTGCTCGCTTAGAACGAGTTTATGGTGCCCATAATCGTTGTTCCTAGATGCTAAACTGAGATGGGTTTTCGCGAATTCGGGTTCAGAAATCAAAGAACGCCACGATTTGGAAACGCACCTGAATCGCAGCAGAGACTTGACTGGAAGCCTCGATAGTATACCGTAGATGTTTTCGGACGGGAGGTTCGGTAGTACCTCCCGTAGTAAGTGAGAGGTCTGCTTGGTCTTTTTGGGTTCTCGACAAGTTGAGGTGATTTCGGTCGCCATAGCTGATGCTGTGATTTCGTCTGTGTTTTAAGGGATAAGGAATTTTTGGAGACCTTGGAGAAGGGAAACTTGGGGCAAGAGTTCACGACGGTTCTGTCAAGGTCGCCGACGGCGTTTTGGTCATCGTTGGCATCGTCATGCGAGGGAGGGGTATGCCGTTGTCGATTGAGGAGGTGCAGGGGTTGTTAGGGTTTAGGTGGAGGCGGCAAAGGAGGTAGGAGGAGAAGAGGAGGGTGGACCGACGGTGGATGTGGTAGTGGTGACGGGCGGCGACGACGTCGGATGTGGGGGTGATGGGCGGAGGGTTGGTCGCCGGAGGTGTCGCCGGTGGTGAGTGACCTCCTCCCCGGTGGTGGGTGACCTCCTCCTCCCCTTTCTCTCTTAATCAGATCTGGGGTGGGGAAAAAAATTCAGTTTTTTTTTTTTTTAAATTTGGGTAGTTCCAGACGTAGGTGGGGAACAAAAAAAATTTCAGCTTTTTTTTTTATTTTTTTAATTTGGGTAGTTGTTGACGTGGCGTGGGACCCACCCGCCATGTCAGCGCCATGGGTTTATGGCGCAATCTGGTATACGCTTCGGGGATTTCCTTTGGTATAGAGAGTTCCGTACACGTCGTTTGGTTTGAGCGATTTGGTGAGAAAGAGAAAAGAAAGGGAAAATGACGGCCAAGGCCGTGTTTTTTTTTTATAATTAATACTCCGTATCTATTAAGGATATTTTTAGTATTAACAAATATTCTCAGTATGTCCGTATTAATTATCAAAACACGTCATGAGCCGTCATTTTCCCGAAAAGAAACTGAGGGACTCTCTTTCACGTTTCGATGACCAAAAGGTGGGAGACGGTGCACCCGGCCGGTAGCCCGCCCAGCCTGTCCAATCCAGCCTTAAGAAGTTAAGTTGGGTTTGATTGAGTTTTTAAGTTTGTTTAGTTAACGTAACCGACTTGACAATATCTCTAAAAATTAAGCTCCACCCAATAAAAATAATGACAATGATATGCATTATATATTTGTACTATCAAAAAAGTATTAAGAAGGAAAAAAAAAAAAAACTATTACACTGCCTATATATGTGCACAATATCCTTTTTTTAATGCATTCGTACACACATATTCCTTGGTCTTCATATACCTATAATATTACGATTATAAACTCAAATTTAAAAAGAAAAACAAATGCATTACTTGGATGGGTTGGGGAAACAATACTTTAAGAGGGGCCGTGCTCAGGAATATGAAATGAAGCTTGATTATTTATGGGTCAGTCTTGGGCATGCACAAGTCTCGTTATTATCTAGTACAAGCCCGGCCCGAATCCAGCCCAGCTCGATGTATGTGCAACCCTAATCAGCAGCCAGACCCTTTTTTTTAATCCAAGTATTTATCAAATTTGTGTCAAAAATTCCATTTGGGTATGATTTGTCCTACGTTAAACCCTTATTACTTTTACTCCTAATGGATGCTTTCTGCTTGCAATAGGAAACTTTGTGATGATTGGTTACTTGATTCGAAAATATTCAAGATTATCAATTGTTGATAGAGCTCCTGCATAGGTGGTTTTTTTTGCTTCTTGTTGTGTTTATTCAGGGGATGCTCCGTAGTTTTTGTAGCTTCCTTGCTTTTTAGTGAAATGAAATTACTTACCAAAAAAAAAGAATGATCCGAATTAGCTAATACCACTCCCTCATGGCGTATTTGATAGTCTCCTAGATGAGGTATTTAGAGGCCAAATAATCCCCATACTCCAATCATAACTTTAGTCCCGCGCATCAAACGTAAGACTAGTTAACACGTTGTTGATAAAATCAAGAAATTAAAATTACGGATTAAGTAACCAAATGGTTAGAGTTTGAAACAAAGTAGGCTTCTTTCCTGGGGAGACCAAAGTTAAACTAATCTCATAACCATACCCAGATATTGTTCCACATACCTAATGTTTTCTCTTCAATAGTGTTGAGCTTGAACACCTGCCCCTTGACGGAACCCGCAATCCTAACTCTTATCAGGAGTTTGATTGAAAGGGCAATCAAAGCCAACGGCTCAAACATGACTTGTCATAGGGATGGCCATTACTTCTTTGGATGAGCGTGCAGTGCGTATAATTAGCGTTAGCTAACGATAAACTAAGACGGGTTTTCACCAATTTCGAAATCAAAGAACGCCATGATTTGCAAACACACACGAATTGCAGCGGAGACTTGATGGGACGTCTTGAGAGTGTTTTGACAATGATCTTAGGCAGAAAATGTGGCATGGAGCCATGAATTCTGGGTGGCCAGAAATATAACCCAGAAACTTACCTTGAATCCAGGTTGCTCTGCCAGCATTATGCCCGTCCGACCCACTAACAACCCGTTTGGATGGGAAGAGTTGGACTTTTTGCCCTTATCACTTGTTTGGTTAAATACTGAGATATTCGATTCATCCAAACAAGAAGAAACTACAAAAATCTTTTCTTCCAAAACCAATCTTATTCTGCTGAAATGAATAAAGCACTAGCCAAAACAGAGCACAACTAGGTTGCTAGAAGCTGAAGATAACTGAAAAAGAATGGACAAACACTTAAGCCAGTAATTACCCCAACAACAAAAAAAACCTAAAGCCAGTCCACAATGTAGAGCTTTGATTTCGCTCGGACCCATAGACAAACAGAACCCAAAGACAAACAACACCCTTTCAATTTATCCTTGAGACTAGAGTAGTTGAAGGTGGCCAAATTGGTTGCCGTCATGTGAAATCCATTTTTAAGCCGAACAGTCTAATGCGCTAGGCACACATTCACTAGGGTTCCATACCAAGCTATTGACCTGACTCAAAATTGGTCACGACTCGTTGCTTTGTGATTTCTGTTTAGGAATGACATTTGATGTCCTGATCAATCCCTTGCCAACTCAAGACTAAAAAGATCACTGAACACCATTCATTTACTATGTACTAAAGAGAGCATAAGCTCAAACGGAAGCAAAATTCATCCGCTAAACATTAATACCACTGGACAAGCCATAACTGTACAAATGACTTTCCAAAAGAGCCATCCCAGGCTGTAGGTGTGCCCTCTAGAGCTATGCAAGTACTAGATTTTAGTAGATTATGTCCATATGCATCGATATTACAGTCAGACAAAAGAGTAGTAGCTCTCCTTAACATAGAGCAAGCACAAATCTTCATTTCATGAAGATTACGATAAAAGCAATTCAATTCTTGCGAATCACACCTCCACATTCTCAGTTCTTGAAAAGACATGTAAAACAATGACATAAGCAAACAGCTGAACGCTCGATACATACTTACAGTGTACCATGGATGACTAAACAATTCTTGTAACAGTAATGATACTAAGCTTTTGATCACAATCTTATAAAGTTCACAAAATAAAATGCAATTACAGTCTAATTATTGCATTCAGACCTAATTAAGTACTTAAACCTCAAGTTAGGCAAAACTAGGGTCCAGGGTGTTACATGTGATCTTGGTCATTAGTGTATGCATATAATCAGGTGTGTACCCTACACATTTTTTAGCACACTTTTCTGGTTGGTGTGTTTTTTAAAATCCCATCCCATCCACACACGCAACTAGAAATGCGACCTTGTCATGAATGATTCACAGGCGCACAACAAGGATGTTCCATTTTTAACGTATCTGTCTCTCTCCATAAGTTAATCAAGGCACATTCAACCAGACTAAAAAACTAAAACTTCCATCCAACAACTCTCCTCTGGAATGAATCGGTGTTCATAGAGTGTCTACCAAAAGGTATGTGAAATGAGATCTTTCCATGCCAAGATGCTAACAAATGAGATTTCCACGCAAATTAGACCATGCTGAAGTCTTCCTATCAATTGCCAGTTCCTAATGCATTTGCAGTTGGCAAGTGTCATTTATCCTGCATCCTTGGAAGATTTCCTATTTCGCCTCAACCTACTCCTTCATGATTCTGGACATGAATAAAGAATCAAATTCCGCATCAACGCCTAAACATCACATGATTCATAGTAGGCCATATCAAAGATTTAATCACGTGAAACCATAATAACAAGATTTTCTTTCACAGTTAACTAGTGGTTTTACCACAATTTTGTTAAACTTCAGTAGAGATTAGCAGGGAACATTGTCCGTTTTTGGGGTATTGACATTATTTTTTAGGACATCACTTAGAAAAAAAAGATACAAAAGAAAAACAATAAACACATTATGCATTGAAAAGAGTTGCAAAAGGCAATTAAGACATTACCTGGACTACTCTTAGAATTTTTATTGCCACTAAACCCCATTGTCAGCATCTGTGTCAAATGAGACTAGGCTCTCAATGTAGGGATACACAACAAAGTTCAGGAAACAATTATGAATTGTAGGATACGCAAAGGTGCCATCTTTTGGGTGGTAGCAAACTAAATGCATCTGGATATCCAGTAAAACATCACCATTCTTCAAAATACACAAGGGTTTGGAATACTGAAAATTTGATGGATGTGTAACGTAAGGTATCACAATCAATTTGGTCCAAGACTCTCTTATACTTCAGCATAAGTTCCATCATAGTCACAGACTACACAGAGGCATCCACTTACAACATGCAGCGCCATCTGAGAATGACCATCTCTATAATTATGTTGCAAAACCTCTCCAAAAGTGTCCTTTACCAGATCAAGAGAAACAATAATCTCATGGGACTTCTTTTTTTTTTGGGGTAAATAATCTCATGGGACTTGCCGCTTGCAGTCCAATGAAGGGTTCCATTCACACATATTCTTGAACCACTTGGAGGTAGACAATTAGAAAGTCTACAATACTCCTCCAAGAATTGGTCTTCAACGTATATATCTTCACTTCAACATCAAAACCGCTTGTATGCCACCGCCTTGTAATCATCAATAGACTCTTCATAACCAAAATAATAATTTATGAAGCGGGCTTGCCTTTAAACAATTGGCACTTTCGAAGGGTAATCCAGATCAACAGAAATCGTAAAAGGATTATACGTTCAATTCCAATTTCAATGCACGCTAACCCATCATAGAAATCGTAAACCATCAAGATCAACAGCAGTATCAGAATGCTCTTGCAAAACAGCGTAAAGAGAGCATGACTTCACAGCATAATCGCGACCAAAAGGGCTTAGTAGCAAGAGTCTATTGTGGGTGTAATCAGTAATCATAGATGCTAGATTGAGATGGGCTTTCGCAGTTAACGGGAAAGTCTCAAAATTATTTCAAAGACGATTTCAGCCAGGAGGTTCTCAACAATTAGAGCTAAAACTTCAGTCAGAATGGGGTTTTGAGAGGTCTAATTGGTCATTTTGTGCTCTGGATAAGTGGAGCTGCTTCCAGTCACCAAAGATGGTGCTGTGGTTGTCTTTGTTTTTGGGTTTGGGACAAATAAGAAACAAGAAAAGTCAGGCTCCACAGATTACGACCATTTCACAAATTACATCACTAAGAGATTAAAAGGACACAAGGACAAACATCAATAAAAACATTGTCGATTAAAAAGAGTTGGGGAAGACTAGTAAGACATGATCAAACATCTATTTTTACATTTTTTTCCCTTTAGTATTGGTATCGCTGCTGAGCCAAAATGTCAGCATCAATGTCAGGCGAGACAAGGCTCTCAGCGTAGGGATAGACCATAAATTTCTCTAAACAATTATGAATCCTAGGATAAATAAATGTGCCATCCTTGGGATTGTACCGAATGAAATTTGTGTAATCATAAAGTAAAACTTCACCATTCAGTCCATTCTTCAAAATGCACAATGGTTTCGAGTAAGGACCATCCCATGGATATCTCAAACAGGGTATCACAACCAACTTGGTCCAAGACTCTCTAATACCATATTCCTTCATCACCCATACATTAGTGCAATCATGATAGTCACATAGTATACAAAGACATCCACTTAAAACATCCGACAAGCTCTTATTCAAATAATGCTCTTGACAATCAGGTTCTGAAACCTCTCCATAAGTCTCCTTCGCCAAAACAAGAGAAACAATAATACGATTGGACCCCCTATGCGCAGTCCAATGGAGGGCGCCGTTGAAATATGTCACTAAACCACCCAAAGCAAGACGATGAGGAAAGCCTCCAATCCTCCTCCACGAATGAGTCCTTAATGTACACACCGCTACTTGATACCCATCATCATAAACCCCACGACAAAACACTCCTACCAGCTTGTAATCATCAATAGACTCATCATAACCAAGCCCCAACCCACTGATGCAAAGGTACATCATTCCAAAATTTGGCAATGTCTTGGATTTCCTAGTAGACAGGTTCCATATATATACTCCCCTTTCAGTTGCGATGCACACTAAACCATTACAACAACCCACAAGCCTTACCGTACGATGAGGTACTTTCAAAGGGCAATCAAGCTCAACAGCAGTATCAGAGTCCTCATTCAAAATAGAGTAAAGAGAGCATGACTTGACACCATCACGGGGAGACAGACCGCTTATTAAGAGCCTATGGTGGGCGTAATCAGTGTTCATAGATGCTAATCTGAGATGGGCTTTCACGAATTGGGGTTGAGAAATCAAAAACGCCATGATTTGGAAACGCACCTGAATAGCAGCAAAGACTTGACGGGTAGTCTCGGCAGTACCTCGAAGATAATTTCCGTCGGGAGATCCGGCGGTAGGAGAGTATCTTCCGTCGAGATATTCCAAACTTTACACAAAGCCCAACTTTCTTACAATAATAGACCCTGTCCTTCACATCCTTTATAATCTGATCATAGACTACCTCTGAGAATGGCTACTTGTTACCAAAAACACGTTCATTTTTCACCCTCCAAATGGGATATATTGCCCCTGCCATAGCCAACTTATATAGAGAAGAAAGAAAGTAAGTCAGACTTCTTGAGATGATGAGTTAGCCCAATCAATCTCTTGAGAGCAACCAGCAGGACACCTACAAATACCAAACTTCTGTAGAATTTCAGCCAAACCAAAGCTAAAAATGGACACTTGAAGAATAGGTGGTGTGTGAGATTCAGTCCCTCCGTCGTGTGAAATCCATTTTAAGCCGAACAGTCTAATGCACTATGCACACATTCACTAGGGTTCCATACCAAGCTATTGATCTGACTCAAAATTGGTCATGACTCGTGGCTTTGTGACGGCTAATTGTGTTTCTGTTTAGGAATGCATTTGATGTCAAGACCCTGATCAATCCCTTGCCATCTCAAGCCTAAAAGGTTCACTGAACACCATTATTGTACTAAAGAGGGCATAAGCTCAAGCAGAAGCAAAATTCATCTATTAAACATTGATAAGAGTGGACAAGCCATAATTGTACAAATAAATTTCCAAAAAGAGCCATCCCAGGCTGTAGGTGCCTTCCAGAGCTATGCAACTACTAGATTATGTCCATACGCATCAATTATTATAGTCACAGACAAAAGAGTAGTACCTCTCCTTACATTCCAAATTTATAACATAGAGCAAGCACAAGTCTTGACTCCGCGAAGAATACAGTAAAAGCGATTCGATTCTTGGGAATCACAGCTCCTCATTCTCGGTTCCTGAAAAATCATGTAGAACCATGACATAAGTGAACAGCGAACGCTCGTATGAGATAATGCATAGAATACTTACAATGTGCCATGGATGACTACACTTCCTGTAACAAGTTATTTGTAAAGATAACTCGATTTCAACTAATCACAAGTTTTCTAACAAACACTAATGATAAGTTCACATAATAAAATGTAATTATATTCTAATTATCGCATTCAGACCTAATTTAAGAACTTAAACCTCAAGTTAGGCAAAACTAGGGTCCGGGGTGTTACATGTGATATTGGTCATTACTCATTAGTATATGCATAGAATCAGGTGTGTACCCTACACAGTTTTTAGCAAACTTCTCTGGCTGGTGTGTATTTCAAAATCCCATCCACACACGCAACTAGAAATGCGACCTCGTTATGAATGATTCGCAATCCCACAAGAAGGATGGTCCATTTTAACGGTCTCTCTCTCTCTCCCAAAATTTATCAAGACACATTCAACTAGAGTAAAAAACTAAAACTTAAATCAAACAATTATCCTGTGGGAAGAATTGGTGTTAATAGAGGTGTCTACTGAACATTTGGAATCAATTTCAATGCAATACACAAACACGAGGGCAATTCAAAAGGTTTGTCAAATGAGACTTTTCGCCAAGATGCTAATATATGAGATTTCCAAGCAAACGAGACTGCCAAATTCTTCCTATCAATTGTCGGTTCCTACTGCATTCGCAGTTTGGAAGTGTCATTTATCATGTATCTTTGGAAAATTTCCTAATTTTCCTCAACCTACTCCCTCAAATTTCTGGACATGAATAAAGGATCAAATTCCACATCAATGCCTAATCATCACATGAATCACATTAAGCCATATCAAAGATTTAATCATGTAAAACCAAATTAACATTTTCTTTTGCAGTTAACTAGTGGTTTTACCACAATTTTACTAAACTTCAATCCGTTTCTTGGGTATCGACATCAATATTGAGTACATCACTAAGACATAACAAGATACAAGAAAAACAATTAAACACATTATGCATTGAAAAGAGTTGCAAAAGGCAATTAAGACACAATTAAGAGTTAAGACATTTAATTTTACCTTCACTCCTCTTTGAATTTTTATTGCCACTAAACTCCATTGTCAGCATCTGTGTCAAATGAGACTAGGCTCTCAATGTAGGGATACACACTAAATCTCGGGAAACAGTTATGAATCGTAGGATAAGCAAAGGTGCCATCTTTTGGGTGGAAGCGAACTAAATGCGTCAGGATATCCAGCAAAACATCACCATTCTTCAAAATACACAAGGGTTCGGAATACGGACAATTTGATGGATGTGCAACATAAGGTACCACAACCAATTTGGTCCAAGACTCTTTATACCATATTCCTTCATCACCCATACTTCAGCACAAATTCCATCATAATCACAGACTGAACAGAGGCATCCACTTACAACATGCAACATCAACTGAGAATGACCATCTCTATAATCAGGAAGCAAAACCTCTCCAAAAGTCTCCTTTACCAGATCGAGAGAAACAATAACCTTATGGGACTCGCCGCTTGCAGTCCAATGAAGGACCCCATTCACACAAATTCCTGAACCTGAACGGAGGTAGACAATTAGAAAACTCTACGATGCTCCTCCAAGAATCGGTCTTCAACGTATACATCATCACTTCAACATTAAAACCACATGTACCAACATTACAAAAGAATCCCACCACCTTGTAATCGTCAATAGACTCTACATAACCAAACGCGTACATTATGAATCGGGCTCCCCTTTCAACAGCAGGCAATCGCTTGGATTTCCTCGTACAGGGGTTCCATAAAAAGACTATACGTTCAGTTCCAATGCACACTAACCCATTACATAAACCGTAAATCCTTACTTTACAATGAGGTGCTTCCAAAGGGTAATCAAGATCAACAGCAGTATCAGAATGCTCTTGCAAAATAGCGTGAAGAGAGCATGACTTCACAGCAAACTCGCGACTCAAAAGGCTTAGTAGCAAGAGTCTATGGTGGGCATAATCAGGGTTCGTAGATGCTAGACTGAGATGGGCTTTCGCGAATTTCAGGTCAGAAATCATAGAGCGCCATGATTTGGAAACGCACCTGAACCGCAGCAGAGACTTAACGGGAACTCTCGAAAGTATTTCGAATATGATTTCAGGGAGAAGGTTCTCAGTAAGTGGAGCTGAAACTTCCGCCGGGCCCGGAATGGGTTTTCGAGGGGTCTGATTGGTCTTTTTGTGGTCTGGATAAGTGGAGCTGCTTCCGGTAGCCATAGATGGTGCTGTGATCGCGTCTTTGATTTCAGATTTGGGATGAGTAAGAAACAAGAAAAGTCAGGCTCAACACATTACAACCATTTCACAAATTTTCCACAAATCCGATCGGGTTCTTCCTTAAAGTGGAAGAAGTGCTAAAATCCCAAGGCCCTTGGGTTGCAAGGAACGGTGGGGATTTATAGATAACTACAGGAAGCGAGAAAGGATGGGAAAACACGACCCTTAGGTGAGAAAACACAACCCTTCTTTTCTCACAATACTCAGGCCTGCAGAATTGTTTCATTTCATTTTTGGGTAACGGTTTCAGAGTAAAAACAAGGAAATCATGAGAGAGAGAGAGAGAGAGAGAGAGAGAGCAAACCGCAGAGTGTTGAGCAACCTTCACAAACAGTTTTACAAGAGAGGGTTGAGATCAGGTTAGAGCATCCGCATCAGACTCAGCAAATTTTGGACCAAATTACATCTAAAAAGTCACTTTTCTATTTTAACTACTCACTTTTTTTAAGAGTACACTGCATCAGACTCTCTATTCTAACTTTATTTAATTAAACTACTCTATCTTTATACTTATAATTTTTAATTTAAATGTTTTTTTTAATCATTATTTAATGACAAACAACTGTTCACAAGCAATCGTAAAAAAAATTAAATACTCCAATTTTCAATCCGTTTGAAACGGTGCGAAAATTTTATTTTTTTATCATATTACTCAAAAGAGTCATAATTAATTTTATTTTTCTGATCTCACAATACTCTAAAGAGTCATAATTAATTTTTACTTCTAGGGCTCTCATAGTTAAGGATTTGCTCTTTATTTGGAATTCTGTAGAGCAGAAACTTGATTATGAGAGCCCTAGAGACAAATATATAAAAAGCTAAAAAAAATCAAATGTTCCAATTTCAATCCATTTGAACCGGGGCGAAGATGTTATTTTTTGATCATTATATCATAATTAATATTTGTCTTTAATTAGAACTCTCATAATCAAGTTTTTCTCCTATGGTCCCATATTATTTTAACCAAGGCTCTTGTAATCATTTTAAATATATAGTAAAATATTACATAGTTCCATGAACAGTGCCTCGCTCCATTAAAAGAGGCACTGTAGTAAAACTAAACTTTTGCAAACTAACGAGGAAGCAATTGAGGCTGATGCAGGGGATAAAAGTGGGTTTCACTCTTTATTATAGTTTGATGGAGGAAGTACCGAGAGAGATGCGGATGCTCTTAGGGCTTGAAGTGTTATAGAGCAAAATATTTCATTGTGATTTCCTTGATCAAGAAGGTTTTTATTTTATTTTTTTCGATAGTCAATTTGTCCGAGTCAATTTACGCGCATCTAAATTAATCTCCTTCCTAGTACAGTCAATTGAAGATTATTCAACCCGAGATTAGAGAATTCGCAACAAATCACTTTTTTACAACCCCACCCCAAAAATTCAGGATATTAAATTCTTAATGAAATTTGAAAGATTGCATAAATCACTTACACATCCGATGGAGCTAATTTTTTGAAAGGCCATTCTAAAAATTATTATGAAATTATTGAACGGTTTGGATCATTTGTGCAGCGCCCAAAAGTGAGTCCTGCAAGCGGTTGTACATTTTCGATAGCAAATAAAGTGCGGCGCCCAAAAGTGAGTTCCGCAAGCGATTGTACATTTTCGGAAAAATCTGCCCAAAGGGCTACAAACCCCAAACCGGAGCCCATCGATGGGAACAAACCCACGATAAGGTTATCCAAATGGTCCGGATAGAAAGAACTCTGAGCACAGGAAACAATACCCAAAAGTGGTAGAGAAGTTCCACGCAGGGAGCGGACGCGGACGCGAACGGAGAAGAAGACAGCAGCTGTAAATAGACACACCTCACCGTCCTCTTCTCCGACCAACTCTCAACGGAAACAGAAACACCCACAAAGGGTAAAATTAATAGAAAACAGAAAGAAAAAACTAGTAAAATTAATAGATTCTAGATTTCAATTTCTAACACCGAATACTTTGGCTTAACACTTCCTTTCTCTTTAAACTACTTTCCAACTCCAGATATTCAAAATCTAATCAAACAACATGGTAGTGTTCTTGTTTTATCAACAATGAAAAACAAAAGCATGTTTGTGACTTGATATGCCATCTTGATGAGTGCTACTGATCTTGGTTGTGAATTCCAGCTGACATGTTTGTAATAAGGCCGTTCGCTAGATAATCAAGTCATATTGAATTATGGCGAAAAGTAGGAAAATAACAAGATCAACCATTGATAAGAGTGAACAAGCCCCAATTTTTTTTTTTTGGAGAGGGAAGAAGCCGTAATTAGACAACTCAGTTCCCAAAAGAGGCATCCCAGGCTGTAGGTACCCTCCAGAGTTGTGAAAGTAGTACTAGATTAGGTCCATATCACATTACTATTGCAAAGCAAATAGAAGAGCAATAGCTATCATTACATGCCAAAGTTGTAACATAATGGTACATGTACTCACTCCATGGAGCCTACCATATAAGCAATTCGATTCCAGGAATCACACATCTCGATTCCGGGAATCACACATCTCATTCTCAGTTCCTGCAAACATGTCAAATTCATAAGTTAGCACATGTATGAGATATTGCATGAACAATTTTTAAGCTTCTTGATAACAACTCAATAAACAATCATCCTATATAATGTGCACAACCAATATTGAAAGGTACCGTGAAATACAACCGGTTTTCAGCGGCTAGGGTTTTGTTTGCTCCGTTGTGGGTGCTTTCCATGTGCTGAGATCCGACATCCAGTTCTGGCCGGTGGCTTGTGAACCTGCTTTGAAGTGGCTCATCCTTGGTCTCCCAGATCTGGTGGTTGAGGCCGGCGGGTCTTGTGAGCGGCAGTTGTGGGGTGGCTTAATAAGGTGAGATGGGGATTAGGGTTTGTTGTTTTATTCCGGGTTTTACTCGGTTTTCTCATGGTTGGTTTCCCCATTCCAGCGACGGTACCGGTCTGGTTTCCCAGATCTGGTGGGTGGTGATGGTGGGCGAATAAATTTTGTTGTTTTGTTTTTGGTTCTCTGAGTTTGAAAATCTATGGCCCATTTCATCTGTGCTTTTTGCTTGGTTTGAGTTGGGTGTCCCTTAGGGATCCTCTATTACCAAGATCGGAGACAGGTTCTATGTCTTGCATTTATGTATGGTTCGCAGTATGTGCCTAGGAGCCTCCTAGTGGATGTGTTCCTTGTCTAGATTTTGTAAGTTTTGGTTCATTCCGGTATATTGTGATGAAATCTTTGTAGCCTTCGGGCTTTTGATAGGAAATGAGATTGCCGTTTGTTAAAAAAAAAAGATACGACCCGTTGACAGCAGGTTGCACGATCCTCTATATCCTAGCATGCTTATTATCCTCCAACGCAAGGGTGTCCATAGTGCTGCTAATAGATTCTTAATCGAGTATCAAAAGTTTAACATCGATAGATCTCACTAAATATAGTTACATAAAGTAAGAAACTTGCAAAAATGGAGTCAATACCATGATGTGACCAAGGTATGCAATACTCACTTGAATCCTAGTTCCATCAAGTATTCCTACATAACTCTATGCAATTAGGAAAAAGCAATCGAAGAACAAAGTTCAGTTTATCTCACAAGGCTGTAAGGATACTCTGAAAGGTATCGTCTGAACCACTGACACACCTAGGAGTCCCGTACACATGATACACGTGATATATCCTTCAAATTCTAGTGTTTTTATGGTGGGAGACATTGGGGACACACTCGAGACATGGGGAGACACATAGGTAAACATAGGTGTATGTACATAGGCATACTCCAACGGTCAATAGCGTACTCAATAAGAGCCCTAACTTGAATATGTAGTGGTTATAATGTAGGTCTGCATAACAAAATCGATTTGCAACAAGGAAAAAAAATAAAATATTTATCGTGTCCCCTGCCGTGTCCGCGTCTTGACTTTTTGAGAGTTGTCTGTTGTCGTGTCCAGTGTGTGTCCGTATCCATGCTACTAATGCTCCAAGGTTAAATATGGAGGTCCTAAATGAGTGATGAAGTCAAAACGCAACAAACCCCCGATAATCCCCATGGAATCCTAGGAGTAGTTTATGGTGCTACAACCATACTCTTTTGGCTAGATAGAATTAGATAATGGAGCCACCACCAATCCATTGAAAAATAGACTTTAAGGGCGTGAACTATGTTACACGGACACGGGTACGCGAATCGGATTTGGGTACATATCTAAGGGTCAGACACGTCAAAGCTAAAAAAAGAGGATTCGGGGATATGTATCCGAATTTGGATACGGGTGCGGGGATCCGCTGAATATTTATATATGTATAAAAATATTTATATTTTCTATATAAATATACGAAAATTATCTCATAAAAAATATATTTTCTTTGCAAAAAAAAAGTAATTTCCTCAAATTATAGGGTTAAATTGTATTATTCTTACAATTTAGGGACCATAATGTATTATTATTAAAGTAGAAGGGTTATACTGTAATTATAGTTTATTTTTTATACTAATACGGTTTCTAACCTAAAATCCCCAAATCTGATCTTCTTCTTCGGCTGATGCTGCTGCCGCCGCAGCGCTCTCTCTCTCTCTCTCTCTCTCTCTCTCTCTCTCTCTCTCTCATACGATGAAGACCAAGACGACGTCGGTACCCCTCTCTCCCTCTCTCTCTCTCTTCTTCTTCCTCCTCCTCCTCTTCTTCTTCCGACGTCGGTAGGGATTGATACAGCTGCTGCTATCACCGGCGACGACGACGACGCTCCTTCTCCGACGAGGCGACGACCACGAAGACGATCTTCTCCGTCTTTGTGACTCTCAGATCGACAGGTTCTCCCTCTCTCCTCTCTCTCCCCTTCTTCTTCTTCTGGCTAACGTGTCCAGATTTTTTGGGCGAATCCGGTAAGGGATCCCGTACCCGTGTCCGTGTCGTGTCGTGTCGACACGGGTACGTCGGCCAAAATCACGGATCCGTGTAACACAGGGCGTGAATTGAGAAATAAAATGCAGCCCACTCTAATTCCAGATGATGGAGATGTAATCATTCAAAGTTGGTGGACTCTGCAGATAAAGACTGTCAGTAACTCATGCCTAACCGGGACTTGCGCACCATAAAACAGTATGCGGCACTGAGGCACTAACTTGCGCCCAACACGTGCCTAACCCCTGTTGAGAGAGATCTCTACAATCCCACCAAAAAAACCCTCCAGGGTCTCAATTTAAGCCTTCAACTCACTATAGGTTGTTCGCAAATCCTCAAATCAATCCCCGCTAAAATTGAAACTTTGAACACGTTAGACTACGCTTGTTTGAATGATTAAAGGTCAAAAACTCATCAATAGCTTCGCAACCTCATACTTCCAACTACTCTTAAGTGAAAACACAAAAACTACTAAAAACACAAAATGATTAATTATTAATTCAACATGCATGGCCTGTAAGTTCTTGTAGAGCTTTTGCTTCTTGGTTGAGAATACTTGGGGTTAAAAATTAAAAGCAAGAAAGCTGCTTAAGCCTAAACTACTCGCGAAATATAGTTAAAGAGCCCTAAAAAGTCAAACTGCTAAAAGTCAAATGTTAAATGTCCTCAAGAAAATTTTAAGAAGAGGTCAAGCAATGGGCCTTGCCAAGGAAGGAAATATTTGATTCCTCCCACTCCCCAAAAAAGAGGATATCAACGTTCCCCCAAGTCCTTTCCAACTTAATGTTCCTCTAAGTCAAAAGCATACAAAATGAACGCAATGCTAGCCAATATAACTTCCAATATCCATTTTCGAAACACCAAAAGGCGAAAAAAAAAAAAATTCATTTACAAGACCATTTGATTAACGAAAAAGGGGATCTGTATACAAGATAATATCCTAATGAACTGGTAGTTGGCTTAAGTTTCATCCATCATGCATGTTTGGAAAAATTCCATATTTTCCTCAACCTATTCCTCCAAATTTCCGGAAATGGTATAAAATAATCATGTGCCACCTCAAGAATCCATCATCTCGTTAAATGATGTCAAAGAAATAATACTCTCTACGAAACTGTTTTTGCACAATTCGTTTCAAGGTTAAGGGTTGGTTTTACCAAAATTTGGTTAACTTCAATAAATATTAGCAAAGGAACCATTTCTATTTCGGTTTTAACATCAACACTGAATACATCACTAAGAGATTAAAAAGACAAGAGGAAAAATATAAAGACATTGTGGATACAAAAGAGTTGGGGAAGGCTAGCAAGACATAATCAAATATCTAATTTTACCTTCATTTCCTTAAGCATTGACGTTGCAGCTGTTGCCATTGAATCCCACTCTCGGCATCAATGTCAGGTGAGAAGAGGCTCTCAACATAGGAATACACAATATACCAAATCACAGGGTAATTAAATGTACCATCTTTGGGAATGTACCGAACTAATTGCGTGTATGTACGCATTAAGACTTCACCATTCTTCAAAGTCCACAATAGCGGACGACTAAGATTATCATATGGATGTGAAACATAAGGTATGACCACAAACTTGGTCCAAGACTCTCTAGTTCCATATTCCTTCATCACCCATACATCAACAAAATCTCTGTACATTCCGAGTACACAGAGGCATCCATTTAAAGCACCCAACCAAACCTGATGCGAAATACCATCTCGATAATCAGGTTCCGAAACCTCTCCATACGTTTCCTTCACCAAATCAAGAGAAACAATAATCCTCCGGCAACCGCCAGTCGAAAACCAATGGAGCGCCCCACTCACACATGTCCCTGAACCATGCGGAGTAAGAGGAAGACGGTCAGGAAAGCCTCCAATCCTCCTCCACGAATTAGTCCTTAATGAATACACCTTCACTTCAGCATCAAAACCACTATTACCCACATCATTAAAGGCTCCAACCACCTTGTAATCATCACTGGACTCATCATAACCAAACCCATACATCCCCCTGTAGAGGTTTTCCATTTTAACATAAGGCAATCTCTTGGATTTTCTAGTAGACGGGTTCCATATAGATACTTCGTTTCCAGCTGCGATGCACACCAAACCATAACAGCAACCAACAATCCATATTGTGGAATAGGCCCCTTTCAAAGGGCAATCAAGCTCAACAGCAGTGTCAGCTTTCTCATTCAAGATAGAGTAAAGAGAGCATGACTTGAAATCAAGAGAGGAACACAGAAGGAGTCTATGGAGGGTATAATCGGTGTTTGTAGATGCTAATCTGAGATGGGTTTTTGCGAATTCGGGTTGAGAAATCAGAGAACGCCATGATTTGGAAACACACCTGAATCGCAGCAGAGACTTGACGGGGAGTCTCGACAGAACCTCGATGATGATTTCCAGCGGGAGGTGCGGAAGTAGGAGAGAATCTTCCGTCGAGAGGGGGCTACGAGAGGGCTGCTTGGTCTTCTTGAGTTGTCGGCAAGCGGAGCTGCTTCCGGTCGCCATAGATGGTGCTCTGACTTTGTCTGTGTTTCGAATCTTTTGTTTGACTATTAAGTGGGGAAGTGCAAATGGAGAGAGAAATTAATTGAGAAAATTTTAAAAAAGCCCCTTTAAGTGTTTCAGAAACTTTATAAAAAATCATCTAAATTTTAACTATGATAAAAAAAACACCTAAATTTATCATTCTATTAACAATTAGGCCCATGTCTTCCAATTCCGTCAATTTGTAACGGAGCGTTTTACTTCTTTTATTTTTTTACTTTCAAAAATTACTTTCAAAGGAAGGATGGAGGCCTAATTGTTAATAGAATGGTAAGTTTAGGTGTCTTTTTGTCATTAATTAAAATCCAAGTATTTTTTAAAAAAATTCCTAAAAATTCAGGATTTTTTTTAAAAAGTAATTGATGTTACTCTCTTCGTTATCTTCAAGGGTTAATTGTTGACGTGGTAATGAAACGAGGAATACTGCATCAAAGAAGAGTTGTCTTCCTCTTTATTGGTTAATGGGCAACATGTATGGATGGCACGTGGTACCCTCCCGGCCACGGACAGGTATATTAGATTTGCAGGGGCTGGATTCAAAAAATGCACTAAAACTTTGGTAATTTTTTTAAATATAATTGTATTTTTCATTAATAACGTCGGCATTGAATCATTCATATATAGTCAAAATAATTGAAAAATCACTTAAGTTTGTAAGTACTATAGCTCAAATATACATAATAGATTAGGCCTACTAAAATTTCATCCAAATATAAATATGTGCATTTTACATAGAGCTTTGTATAGTACTTTTTTTTTTAAATTTTGTTGCCGCTGAACTAAAATTCTGGGGCCGCTGTTGCTCCCGGCACCCAAATATTTCTCGCAAATTAGGATTGTTGCATGGTAGAAGTGTTTAAAGCCCAAGCGCCTTCAGATTGCAAGAAACGGTGGGGATTTGGACAGCTAAAAGAACCCTAGGAAGGATGAGAAAAAAAGACAGGTTTCCATTTGTCCATTTTTGAACACTTCTCAACAGGTACCCTGAACCATGGGGGTTCGATATGTAGACTATAAATATACGCACGTTTCACGATGATACCAGTTCATCCCTTTTTAAATGTAGACTTCGTGGTCCTGTTCAGTTGCACGGAAAGGATGAGAGAGGACGGAAAAATCAACTTTTCTCTAATTTTCTGTGTGTTCAGTTACCAAAAAAATTGTAAGACCCACAGCTTTAACTTTTTCACTGGGAAATATTTTCTAGCAAAATAGGTCTTGCCAAAAGGAAGGAATTTTTATTTTCCTGCAAAATTTCTTGTCTTTTCCTATCAACAAAACACCTACATGAAAATGAATTTCATTTTCTTTTCCTTCACCTCACTTCACTTCTCATAGGGTTATAAGTTCTACCATGGGGGTCGACATGTAAAATATACCCACTCTCTTTAAATAAGTGTGGTTTCAATGAAATCGAGGGGGTGTGTGTGCAATTTAACATTGATAGACTTCGTAACTTCAATTTGCGGGGTTACTTTTAGTAAAACTCGCGATCCAACATCACGAGTTTGTTGAGGACATTGGATGCGAGTGGAATTTTCCCTTGATTGGACCTCCGGTTTTCAAATTGCGAGGTTACTTTTTTTTTTTCAAATTGCATGATTGTGCATACCGATGCTCTGGACTAATTAAAGAAGCATGGTAATGTGCACATAAATTGAATTAAGTCTCTAAGCGCTCTTTGATGCCATTTGGCTTTGATTTGAAGATATGGTTCCGCAGCAAAACAGGTATAGGGGGCCACTGTTTCTGTGGTATTCTGAGAGCAACCACTTTTAGGTCTGTCTCCAATCTTCCCCTGCCCATACTCCCAATAATTGAGGATTACATGGGTTCTGTTGTTGTTGTTATTGTTGTTGTTGTATGTATGTCCCGACCACCTTGCCGCACCTCAACTAATTTGGGGCTTTAAAGGTAATGACCGGACATATCCACTGTATTTATAATATCATTGCCAACCGAATATTACATTTCCTATTCTTGCAAACTTAACTTATTTCTTTGTTTTGCGTATTTTATTCATCTTTTTTGAATTTTTGTTAGATTTGCGTGATATTTTTTAGATTAATCATCCGTCTCGACGAGAGGAGTCTAAAAAGTACAAAATTATGACGAAAAACAAAAAAAAGTGCACTAAAGACGAAAAAAATATCAAACAGTTGTCTTATTTGTCTAAAATGCCGTCTTATTCGAATTTTTTCAACATCGGTCCATATTTTTATACTTTTCCTATTTGTCTCATCTAGACGAACGATTAATCTCAAAAATTACGACAAAAAGCTAAACAAAAAGTTACGAAAAATAAAAAATACCGAAATAAGTTTCAGCCTCATAAGTTTACAAGAACAGAGCCTAATCACTATATTTCAACTAGAAATATTTAAACTTTCTATGCTAAATAATTAGAATCCAAAACTAATTAATTTCGTTTAGAGAATTGATATTCACACTTTCTTTTTTGTTATTCACACTCCCTTTCTCCTTTAGGGAATTAATTTCACTACCCTCAAGCATAGAACTATAGAAGTTTTTTTTTTGAAAATTAACATCAATTAATGTAACCAAAGGGGGATAATAAAGCTCATGCGAAAGCAAAATAACTTTATGTACTTGAAACATTTTATTTTAGTTTTTTCCAAGGGGGGCATCAAAATCAAAAGAAACTACAGCAAGACAAAAAAAAAATTGCAGACAAGAGGCTCAACTTCTACAGCCATTTGAGCAAGATTACGAGCTGAAAGTATTAGCAGTCGATGCATTCCAAATTAGTAACACAAAGCGAGTCTTCCACTCCACGAAGACTACCAATATAAGCGATTTCGATTACGGGAATCGCACCTCCTCGTTCAGTTCCTGAAAATATGTAAGACGTCAACATAATTAATGCTCGTAAGTCCTATGAGATATTGCATCCAAGAGTTACAATGTGCATAGATGACCAAAAAATTCATAGCATGGTTGATAGTTTTTAATCTACCGTCAATAATGTGCAATTAGGAGTAAGTAATCAAATAACGAAGTTAAACTAATCTCACCGGACTCTATAAGGATAATCTAACGTCTGGTCGGAGGCCCGAGGTGGAGGTCCTAAATGAGTGATGGAAGTCAAATGAAACAAAACCCCCAAAATCGACATCGAATCCTAAGACTAGGCCGTGGCATTACGACCATAATATTTTCTCTACTTAGAAGTAAGCGATGGGACCACCACATCTTCCGTGGAGAAGCAGGCCTCGGACCCTTAATTTTGACATAAAACTCGTCTCAATCGGAGTCCGGATGATGAAGAGATATACAATCGTTTGAAGTGGGTGGACTGTGCAGCAAATATAATGACACCTAACTCCTGCCTGACCCGCACTAGAGCGCCAAAAAACAGTATGCAGCACTAATTAAATCTTAGCCCAACGCGTGCCTAACCCGTTTTAGGACTTAGGAGAGATTTTTGCAGACTTAGCTTTGAAGGATTCGAACTCAACGCTCATCAATGGATTCCGAAACTCAATACTTCCGATTACTGTGAGTGAAAATATGAAAACAACTGCAACCACAATTGAAGCCTTAAATTCCCAATGGAGTACCCAAATATTCTAAGTATGAACATGCAAGACAGACTTTAGCTTTGAAGGATTCCAGCTCAAAACCCATCAATGGATTCCAATTACTGTGAGTCAAAACATGAAAACAACTAGGAGTACAACACAAGGATGAAGCATATGACTTAAACATGCATGGCCTATCGGTTGTCGTCGAGCTTTTGCTTCTCGATTGGGTTTATTTGAGGTACCAAGCAAGAACTATGCTTCAGCCTAAACAAATCGCCCAAACTAGTTAATGAACGCTAAAAACTCCACCGGTTAAAAAGCCAATTGTCAAATGTCCTCGAAGCAATTAGACAAAGGTGAAGCAATGGACCTCGCCAATGAAGTAAACATTTTGCTCCTCCCACTACCCAAAGAAAGAGAATATATATCAACATTCCTTTGAAGTTTTCCTTTTCATTTCTTTGAACTTATGTTCCACCAAGTTAGATGCACACAAAATAAACACGGAGTTATGACATAGGACGGGATGGAAATATGGCTAAGTATGATCAAAACACAAAAAAACAGAGGTTGTTTTGGGGCTGGGCCGGAACAATGGACGTGAATAATGAAAGAGAAGAGAAGAAGAAGGGTTTTAAGAAGATAGATCTAGGCCTCGCACCTAGGTTACCAAATGAATCACACCTTAGGCCTCTTTAGCATCACTCCAAAAAATATGATTGCATCACACAATCTTCAAAGCTATAAGCTTTTGTATATTCTTATTCACTCGATCATTCAATTTATAGGTTCCTGACGTGTTTGATATATGCCAAAGACTATTCTGATTCCCTATATGACTAGTTTAATACCAAAGACTATTCACATTCCCTAGCTAGATAGATAGCTGGATAGGATCAATGAATTGTACGTTTGATGATTGAGTAAATTGGATACGTGGTCAAAACACCCTAAATGAAAAGTCACGAAGCTCATGCATCCGCCTAAGGATCTTGGTAACAATAATTCTATGCTCACAAACAAGTTACCTCAAAAGTACCCAGAAAAGAGAAATCAATGGTTCAGATTCATTCACAAAGATAAAGACAACATGATGTAAAACGATATTTATACAACTTTCTTTCACAGTTAACAGGTAGATTTAAAATAATTTTGCAAAACTTCAATAAGCAAAGGAACCCTTTTTTTATTCTAACATTAACGTACGTAGAGTACATCACTAAAATATTAAAGGTACACAAAAGAACAAATATAAAGAAATTTTACGGAGAAGAAGACATAATCAAACATATATCTAATTTGACCTTTATTACCTCTAGTTTTAATCTTGGTGTTTCCATTGAACCCCACTGTCAGCATCAATGTCAGGCGAGACTAGGCTCTCAACATAGGGATACGCACTAAAATTGTCTGGAGAATTATGAATCGTACGACTACTAATTGTGCGATTAGGATTGTACCAAACTATATTGTTGTTACCATGGCCAATATCCATTAAAACTCCACCATTCTTCAAGCACAATACGGTGGAGTGGTGAATAGCCCAATATTTATGTAACACATGGGGTTTGATCCGTATAGAAAACAACTTGGTCCAAGATTCTCTAACACCATATTCTTTCATTGCCCATACATCGGTAGCACGATGACGGTTACGGACAATACAAAGGCATCCGTCCAAAACAGCCAACACAATCCGATGCGTATATATAATCAGCATCTCGATACATAGGTGGCAAAACTTCCTGTTCCAAAAGAAGAGGTTGCAAAACTTCTCCATACGTCTCCTTCACCAAATCAAGAGAACCAAGGATACCCTTAGGCAAGGTCGGGAAGGTCCACGAAGTCCAGTGGAGAGCCCCGTTCACAAATGTCCCTGAGCTATATTCAGGAAGAGAATGAGGAAAGTCTCCGATCCTTCTCCACGAATCCGTCCTCAACGAATACAGGTTCACTTCTTCATCAGGAGAGAATCTCACCACCTTGTAATCATCAGCAGACTCGTCATAACCAAAACCATACGTCGCCATACAAGAGTCCGGCATTCCAACATCCGGCAATCTCTTGGATTTCCTAGTAGACGGGTTCCATATAAGTACTTTGGTTCCGGTTGAGATGCACACTAAACCATCACAGCCACCCCAAAGCCTCACCCTACAATGTTCCGGTACAGTCAAAGGGCAATCAAGCTCAACAGCGGTATCGGAATGCTCATTCAAAATGGAGTAAAGAGAGCATGACTTGACATCAGTAACGCGATACATCCAATCGGTTAGAATGAGTCTATGGTGGGCATAACTAGTGTCCTTAGATGCCAAACCGAGATGGGTCTTTGCGAATTTGGGTTGAGAAATCAATGAACACCATGATTTGGAAACGCACCTGAATCGCAGCAGAGACTTGACTGGAAGCCTCAAAAGTACTTCGATGATGATTTCGAACGGGAGGTTCGGCAGGTTGGGAAAATATTCCGTCTGAAGGGGACCGAGAGAGATCTGCTTGGGCTTGGTCTTTTTGCGTTTTTGGCCAGTTGAGCTGCTTTTTGTCGCCATAGACGGTGCTCTGATTGTGTCTTGTGTCTAGGGTTTCTTACTTGTGGTAGAAGTTTCCCAAGTTCTTAAAAGCCCAAAGGTAGTTCAATTCCGACTAATAAATTTCACATTTATCCCTCAACTTATTCAATATTGATATAATATATACTTAATTCGCCAATTAATTCTTCCGAGTCCTTAAACTTTTCAAGGTGATATTCTGTTGGTCTAATTTTGTATTCGCTATCTATGTACTGGATAAAAGCTACTGTAATTTTCAAATTATCAAAGAACGTGCATATTGTTCTTAATTGAAAACAATTATTAATCAAAAATTCATATTTATTTTAGGGACAACGTTCTTTTGATTTTTTGTTCTCAATTAATGAACGATGTTTTTTTTTTGATAGGCAACAAAAGAAAAGAGTAATTCTTAACTATAAAATTCTCTCTCCATCCCATAATGTTTGTCTGATCTGCAAAAAATAAGGACGTAAAAACAATATATTTTTTACAAGAAAATTTTAAAATTTTTTCAACGATTCACTAGATATCGATGAGTTCTTTTAATATATGAAAAAAGTTTGAATATTTTGAGTTCTCATTTTGTGAACAGAAAAACATTTTGGTATGGTAAGAAAAGAGTAATTCTTTTTCTTCAAGTCATATTCCTATATACACAGGATAGACTAATGATAGTGAGCCTCAATATCGACCCTAGTAACAGAACAATAGTTGAAAGAAGTTTATTTGCTTGTGACATTGGTGTTGACTCTTCATGTTGCCACTGCAATAGTTGAATGAAGGTTTTTCAGCAATGAAGTATATAAAGGCATTCTGCACAATCTAATGGGAGATCAATAGATGAATGATTGATTAGTTACTTATATAGAGAGTGATGTTGGAAATAATTGTTAGAATTTCTGTAAATTATAATAAAAAGAGACACCAACACAATAATAAATTATTGGGGAAATTGTGTAAGCACAAAATTAAGAGTTTAAGAGAAAACTTATCGATCGAGTCACGTGTAAAGCGCTGACTTAAGAGAAGATATGTCTCCGCTTGGACCGAGTTGTGTGACGATCCACTCCTAAGATAAAACAATCCTCGGAAGCTTTGTGTGTAGCTAAAGCTTTCCCCGTGAACCAAAAACCGCCCGTATGCTCAAAACACCAAGTATATGCAAGATATTTTTAGAATGTGTATGGTGTACCACATGTATATTTGATCAAAATATATCTTCAAAATCACACCTCCATCTTGTACTCCAACTACCTTTTTTTATAGTAAACCAACCACAAATACAATTTAACCATTGCATATAATAGGAACTAAATGCATAATAAATACCTTTACTTATCTTGTACCATGAGTGTCTTTAGGGAGTAGCCTAATTTCCCATAGTAGCGACCCCACTACCACACCCATTTAGGTGAGAGTCGTGAGACCTTCAGAATTATCTGTGATCGATACCCCGCAGAATACCTGCGTTGGACTCATTCAGAGCAAAGCTGTTCCTCAATCGTCACAATAAAGATCACTATCACCATAGTAATGGGACTAGGGAACACGTACCCCTTGGTATAATTAAAAATCGTGATCTTTCTAGTCAACCTACAGTTTCGTTGTTACCCATTGAACCTTCTTCATGGTATCTCCAATCACAAAGATTGGGTGTCCACTATGATGACTAATTTTTAGGCTTCTGTCCCAGACCCCTCAATGATTTTACGATTAGCTTGCGCACTAATCTCTTGTATGCATATATATAGCATTTTACTTTTCCTTTCTAGCATGCCAGTTTTCCGAGGGACTCATAAAATTAATGTTAAGGACTCATCAAGCAAACTAACATCATTAATGTAACCAAAAAGGGATAATAAAGCTCAAGCGAAAGCAAAATAACTTTATGTACTTGGAACAGTTTATTTTAGTTTTTCCAAGGGAGGCATCAAAATCAAAAGAAACTACAGCAAGAAAGAAAGAAAAAAATGGCAGACAAGAGGCTCAACTTCTACAGCCATTTGAGCAAGATTACGAGCTGAAAGTATTAGCAGTCGATGCATTCCAAATTAGTAGTAACATAAAGCGAGTCTTCCACTCCATGAAGACGACCAATATAAGCGATATCGATTATGGGAATCGCACCTCCTCGTTCAGTTCCTGAAAATATGTAAGACGTCAACATAATTAATGCTCGTAAGTCGTATGAGATATTGCATCCAAGAGTTATAATGTGCATAGATGACTAAAAAATTTGGGTAACAAGGTATTTGTAACCCGAAGGATCTATAAGCAATTCAATACACAGCACAATCAACCAAAGTTAGAATGATCCTGTACATGCTAGCATGCTTAATGTCTTCTGGCGCAAGAACTAATTCGTAGCACGGTTAATAGTTTTTAATCTACTGTCAATAATGTGCAATTAGGAGTAAGTAATCAAATAACGAAGTTAAACTAATCTTACCGGACTCGATAAGGATAATCTAACGTCTGGTCCGAGGCCCGAGGTGGAGGTCCTAAATGAGTGATGGAAGTCAAATGAAACAAAACCCCCAAAATTGACATCGAATCCTAAGACTAGGCCGTGGCATTACGACCATAATCTTTTCTCTACTTAGAAATAAGCGATGGGACCACCACAACTTCCGTGGAGAAGCAGGCCTCGGAGCTTTAATTTTGACATAAAACTCGCCTCAATTGGAGTCCAGATGATGAAGATATATATACAGTCGTTTGAAGTGGGTGGGCTGTGCAACAAAAACAATGACACGTACCTAACTCATGCCTAACCCGTGTTAGGAGAGATTTCTGCAATTCCATCCGAAAATGTCCACAACCACAATTGAAGCCTTAAATTCCCAATGGAGTACCCAAATATTCTAAGTATGAACATGCAAGACAGACTTTAGCTTTGAAGGATTCCAGCTCAAAACCCATCAATGGATTCCAATTACTGTGAGTCAAAACATGAAAACAACTAGGAGTACAACACAAGGATTAAGCATGACTTAAACATGCTTGGCGCCCTATCGGTTGTCGTCAAGCTTTCGCTTCTCGATTGGGTTTATTTGAGGTACCAAGCAAGAACTATGCTTCAGCCTAAACAAATCGCCCAAACTAGTTAATGAACGCTAAAAACTCCACCGGTTAAAAAGCCAATTATCAAATGTCCTCGAAGGCAATTAGACAAAGGTGAAGCAATGGACCTCGCCAATGAAGTAAACATTTTGCTCCTCCCGGCCACTACCCAAAGAAAGAGAATATATATCAACATTCCTTTGAAGTTTTCCTTTAATTTCTTTTCTTTGAACTTAATGTTCCACCAAGTTAGATGCACACAAAATGAAAACGGAGTTATGACATAGGGCGGGATTGAAATATGGCTAAGTATGATCAAAACACAAAAAAAACAGAGGTTGTTTTGGGGCTGGGCCGGAACAATGGATGTGAATAATGAAAGAGAAGAGAAGAAGAAGGGTTTTATAGGTTGTATATTCTTCTCAATCATTCAATTTATAGGTTCCTGATGTGTTTGATATATACCAAAGACTATTCTGATTCCCTATATGACTAATTTAATACCAAAGACTGTTTCCATTCCCTAGCTAGATAAATGGTTGGATAGGATCGATGAATGTGTTGTATGTTTGATGATTGAGTAAATTGGATACGTGGTCAAAACACCCTAAATAAAAAGTCACGAAGCTCATGCATCCGCCAAAGGATCCTGGTAACAATAATTCTATGTACACAAACAAGTTACCCCAAAAGTATCCAGAAAATAGAAATCAATAGTTCAGATTCATTCACAAAGATAAAGACAAAATGATGTAAAACTATATTTATGCATCACACAATCTTCAAAGCTAAAAGCTTTTGTATATTCTTATTCACTCAATCATTCAATTTATAGGTTCCTGATGTGTTTGATATATACCAAAAACTATTCTGATTCCCTATATGACTAGTTTAATACCAAAGACTGTTCCCATTCCCTAGCTAGAAAGATGGCTGGATAGGATTGATGAATGTGTTGTTTGATGATTGAGTAAATTGGATACATGGTCAAAACACCCTAAATGAAAAGTCACGAAGTTCATGCATCCGCCAAAGGATCGTGGTAACAATAATTCTATGTACACAAACAAGTTATCCTGAAAGTACCCAGAAAAGAGAAATCAATAGTTCAGATTCATTCCCAAAGAGAAAGTCAAAATGATGTAAAACGATATTTATACAACTTTCTTTCACAGTTAACAAGTAGATTTAAAATAATTTTGCAAAACTTCAATAAGCAAAGGAACCCTTTTTTTATTCTAACATTAACGTAGAGTACATCACAAAAATATTAAAGGTACACAAAAGAACAAATATAAAGAAATTTTACAGAGAAGATGACATAATCAAACATATATCTAATTTGACCTTTATTACCTTTAGTTTTAATCTTGGTGTTTCCACTGAACCCCACTGTCAGCATCAATGTCAGGCGAGATTAGGCTCTCAACATAGGGATACGCACTAAAACTGTCTAGAGAATTATGAATCGTAGGACTACTAATTGTGCGATTAGGATTGTACCGAACTATATTATAGTTACCACAGCCAATATCCATTAAAACTCCACCATTCTTCAAAATGCACAATACGGTGGAGTGGTGAACAGCCCAATATTTATTTAACACATGGGGTTTGGTCCGTATAGAAGACAACTTGGTCCAAGATTCTCTAACACCGTATTCTTTCATCGCCCATACTTCGGTAGTACGACCACGGTTACGGACAATACAAAGGCATCCATCCAAAACAGCCAACAAAATCTGATGCGTATAACCAAGATCTCGTAACATAGGTGGCAAAACTTCCTGTTCAAAAAAAAGAGGTTGCAAAACTTCTCCATACGTCTCCTTTGCCAAATCAAGAGAACCAAGGATACCCTTAGGCAAGGTCGGGAATGTCCGAGAAGTCCAATGGAGGGCCCCGTTCACAAATGTCCCTGAGCTATATGCAGGAAGAGAATGAGGTAAGTCTCCAATCCTTCTCCACGAATCCGTCCTCAATGAATACACGTTCACTTCTTTATCAGGAGAGAATCTCACCACCTTGTAATCATCAGCAGACTCGTCATAACCAAAACCATACGTCGTCATACAAGAGTCCCGCGTTCCAACATCCGGCAATCTCTTGGATTTCCTAGTAGACGGGTTCCATATAAGTACTTTGGTTTCAGTTGAGATGCACACTAAACCATCACAGCCACCCCAAAACCTCAACCTAAAATCCGGTACAGTCAAAGGGCAATCAAGCTCAACAGCGGTATCGGAATGCTCATTCAAAATGGAGTAAAGAGAGCATGACTTAACCTGATCAGTAACGCGATACAACCAATCGGTTAGAATGAGTCTATGGTGGGCATAACTAGTGTCCTTAGATGCCAAACCGAGATGGGTCTTTGCAAATTTGGGTTGAGAAATCAACGAACACCATGATTTGGAAACGCACCTGAATCGCAGCAGAGACTTGACTGGAAGCCTCAAAAGTATTTCGATGATGATTTCGAACGGGAGGTTCGGCAGGTCTGGAAAATATTCCGTCTGAAGGGGACCGAGAGAGATCTGCTTGGGCTTGGTCTTTTTGCGTTTTTGGCCAGTTGAGCTGCTTTTTGTCGCCATAGACGGTGCTCTGATTGTGTCTTGTGTCTAGGGTTTCTTGCTTGTGGTAGAAGTTTCCCAAGTTCTTAAAAGCCCAAAGGTAGTTCAATTCCGACTAATAAATTTCACATTTGTCCCTTAACTTATTCAATATTATATAATATATATTTAATTCGTCAATTAATTCTTCTGAGTCCTTAAACTTTTCAAGGTGATATTCTGTTGGTCTAATTTTGTATTCGCTATATATGTACTGGATAAAAGCTACTGTAATTTTCAAATTATCAAAGAACGTGCATATTGTTCTTATTTGAAAACAATTATTAATCAAAAATTCATATTTATTTTAGGGACAATGTTCTTTTGATTTTTTGTTCTCAATTAATGAACGATGTTTTTTTTTGATAGGCAACAAAAGAAAAGAGTAATTCTTAACTATAAAATTCTCTCTCTATCCCATAGTGTTTGTCCAGTGCGCAAAAAATAAGGACGTAAAAACAATATATTTTTTACAAGAAAAATTTAAATTTTTTTCGACAATTCACTAGATATCATTGAGTTCTTTTAATGTATGAAAAAAATTTGAATTTTTTCTGGAAACAAATGCATTATTTTTGAGTCCTCATTTTGCGGACCGGACACACATTTTGTGACGGAGGTAATAAGAAAAGAGTAATTCTTTTGCTTCAAGTCATATTCCTATATACACAGGATAGACTAATGATAGTGAGCCTCAATATTGACCCTAGTAACAGAACAATAGTTGAAAGAAGTTTATTTGCTTGTGACATTGGTGTTGATTCTTTCTGTCGCCACTGCAATAGTTGAACGAAGTTTTTCAGCAATGAAGTATATAAAGAGCAATCTGCACAATCGAATGTAAAATCAATAGATGAATGATTTGATTAGTTACTTATATAGAGAGTGATGTATTTGATACAGTTGATAATAAGGCTAGCTATCATGCAATGGTTTAAAAATATGAAAACTCGTCGAACATAATTGTAATATCTTATATACTTTGAAGTTTTTTGGTGGCACTGTGGATATGAATAGATAATTTTTTGTCCGTATATAGTTGTGGTTTCTAAGGGTAATATAACGTATATATTTTTGAACACCCTTGTGAGAATTCCTGGAGCTGCCACCAGTAGAATCGATAAGGAGGGGGAGAGAAAACTTTAGCCTCCGGCAAACGAGGGATTCAACTATCCTTCCAAAACTCAATTGCTTCTCCATTCCCCACATTCCATTTCAAACATTCAAAAAGCACGTCTTTTCCATCAAGAACACTGATCCAAATACGAGAAGGGGAAGATCCCCTCTACAAGCATCGATCCATAGCTCAACAATTCGGAAAATGGAGACCCTTGAGGATTTTAACCCAGTTTGATCGAATATGATATGAATGGTGTCTGGTTTTATCGAAAAACAAAAGCTGGTTTACAACTTCATGTGCCCTTGCTATGAGTGCTATTGACCTTCGTTATCAATTCCATGCATCCAACGTGTTTGGAATAAGGCCATAACCAAGCTATTAATGTCACATAAAATTGGTTACGTGCGACAAGTGACTTCCTAAGACTAGCCCAGGGCATTACTTAGAAATAAGCGATGGGACCACCACAAATTCCATGGATGACATAAAATTCGCATCAATCGGAATCTGGATGACAAAGAGAGCCATCTGTTCTTTGAGTGCCAATTTTCTTCCTTGGTCATGGAATCAGATTTTGGGGAAATGTGGAAGGTTCAATCCTTTTAAAAGGTTTGGGGATGAAATTCTTGGGAGCTTGGCTTTTGGTGCTCAAAGATCCATCACTAGTTCTGTGTTGAAGTATTGGTAGCTGTTGTGGTTAGCAGCTAGTACCACGTAGTACTGCTTACAGAGAGAAAGGAACTCTAGAATCTTTTCGAACTTGGGCTCCGATTCGGATGCTGTTACCCATAGAATTACAGATGACATCAGGGCTTGCTTGAGTGCTTGGAAGGCTGTTAAGGCTTCACCATCAAACTTTATTTTATATGCCGCCTTAGCTTCCTGTTGCTTTTTAGCAGTTTTGCTCCATTTTCTGAGTTCTGTTTTACTCAGCCTCTGGTTTAAGATTTCTTTGTGAATGTTTGGGATTTTGCAAGGCTATCTCCTTGGTCTCTTTTTTGGGTGGTTATAATAATCAACCGTCCGAAAAAAAGATATATGAGTAGTCGTTTGAAGTGGGCAGACTGCGCAGCAAAAATAATGACACCTAACTCATGCCTAACCTGCACTAGAGCGCCAAAAAAACAGAATGCAGCACTAATCTTGGCCCAACGCATGCCAAACCCCTGTTAAGAGAGAATTCTGCAATTCCACCCAAAATCACAATTTAAGCCTTAAATTCCCAATGGAGTCCCCAAATATTCCAAGTATGAACATGCAAGGCAGACTTAAGCTTTTAAGGATTCCAGCTCAAAACCTCATCCACAGATTCTGAAACTCAATACTTCCAATTACTGTGAGTGAAGCATGAATTAAACATGCCTGGCCTATCGGTTGTCGTCAATGAAGTAAACATTTTGCTCCTCCCACAACCCAAAGAAAGAGAATATCAACATTCCTTTTAAGTTATTACTAATTCTTTTTCTTTCCTTTGAACTTAGATGCACACAAAATGAACATGGAGTTATGACATAGGCGGAATTGAAATAAGGCCAAGTATGATCGAGACACAAAAAAAAAAAAAAAAATAGAGGCTGTTTTGGGGTTATGAACAATGGACATGAATAATGAAAGAGAAGAAGATAGATCTAGGCCTCCACCTAGGTTACCAAATGAATCACACCTTAGGCCTCTTTAGCATCACACAATCTTTAAAGCTACAAGATTTTGTAAATTCTTATTAAAAACTCAATCATTCATACCTTCATACTCTTCAGGTACATCAATATATAGGTTCCTAACGTGTTTAATACCAAAGACTATTCTGATTCCCTAGATGATGGTTTAATACCAAAGACTGTTCCCATTCCCTAGCTAGATGGCTCATGGCTGGATAGGATCGATGAATTGTGTTGTGTGATGATTGAGTACATTGGATATGTGGTGAAAGCACTCTAAATGAAAAGTCACAAGGCTCGTGCATCCGCCAATGGAATACACATCAATCCAAGACATCGAATCTTCTTAAACCAGCAAACTACCCCTTCCATTTATCATGGACTGCATCAAGTTAACGACTATAAATAACACCAACAGCAAGTTTCTTTTCAAGAGCATACGATATATAGAAAAATGCGGCGAACAATATACCATAAGAAACTTAAATCCATTTGGTTACAGTGCCATCCGTCATGCATGTTTGGCATATTTTAAAGAGGCCTGGTACAATACATGAAAAGAAAACTTGAAACTGTCTTTGAAAACACACTGGAAGTACAGTCCAGATTCACTTCAAAACTTTCCGCAACCTATCTTTTCTGTATTTTCAAACTATCCTCAACCTATTCCTTCAAGTTTGCAGAAACTTTATAAAAGAAGAAAGTGCCACCTCAAAGAACACATATCTTGGTAAACGATGACGAAGATAAAATGATAAAAAACAATATTTACACGATTTTCTTTCACAGTTAACAGGTGGATTTAAAATAATTTAGCAAAACTTCAATAAGCAAAGGAACCCTTTATTTTTATTCTAACATTAACGTTGAGTACATCACTAAAATATTAAAGGTACACAAAAGAACAAATATAAACAAATTTTATGGAGAAAAGAGTTGGGAAAGGCGAGTAAGACATAATCAAACATCTAATTTGACCTTTATTACCTTTAGTTTTGGTCTTGGTGTTTCCATTGAATCCCACTGTCAACATCAATGTCAGGCGAGACTAGGCTCTCAACGTAGGGATACGCACTAAAACAGTCTTGAGAATTATGAATCGTAGGACTACTAATTGTGCGAATAGGATTGTACCGAACTAAACTGCAGTTACCAATATCCATTAAAACTCCACCATTCTTCAAAATGCAAAGTACTCTGGAGTGGGGAACATCCCAATATTGGTGTGACACAGGGGGTATGGTCCATATAGAAAACAACTTGGTCCAAGACTCTCTGACACCGTATTGTTTCATTACCCATACATCGATAGCACGACCACGGTTACAGACAATACAAAGGCATCCGTCCAAAACAGCCAACAAATTCTGATGCGTATAATCATCATATCGATACACAGTTGGCAAAACTTCCTGTTCAAAAGAAAGAGGTGGCAAAACTTGTCCATACGTCTCCTTCACCAAATGAAGAGAACCAATGATCTTATTCGGCAAGGTCCACCAAGTCCAATGGAGGGCCCCGTTCACAAATGTCCCTGAAAAATATGCAGGAAGAGAACGAGGAAAGTCTCCAATCCTTCTCCACGAATCCGTCCTCAATGAATACACGTTCACTCCTTTATCAGGAGAGAATCTCACCACCTTGTAATCATCAGCAGACTCGTCATAACCAAAACCATACTCCGCCAAACAAGAGTCCCGCGTTCCAACATCCGGCAATCTCTTGGATTTCCTAGTAGACGGGTTCCATATAAGTACTTTGGTTCCGGTTGAGATGCACACTAAACCATCACAGCCACCCCAAAACCTCGGATCCCAAAACCTCACCCTACAATATTCCGGTACAGTCAAAGGGCAATCATGTTCAACAGCGGTATCGGAATGCTCATTCAAAATGGAGTAAAGAGAGCATGACTTGACATGATCAGTAAAGCCATACGGATCGGTTAGAATAAGTCTATGGTTGGCATAACTAGTGCTCTTAGATGCCAAACTGAGATGGGTCTTTGCGAATTTGGGTTGAGAAATCAACGAACACCATGATTTGGAAACGCACCTGAATCGCAGCAGAGACTTGACTGGAAGCCTCAAAAGTATTTCGTTGATTATTTCAAAAGGGAGGTTCGGCAAGTCGGGAAAATTTTCCGTCTGAAGGGGACCGAGAGAGGTCTGCTTGGTCTTTTCGCGTTTTCGGCCAGTTGAGCTGCTTTCTGTCGCCATAGATTGTGCTTCGATTGCGTCTTGTGTTTAGGGTTTCTTCCTTGTGGTAGAGATCCAAAGCCGAAGGTAGTTCAATTCCGACTATAAATTTCACAGAAAACTTTTCAGTGCCGGGTGGTTAACATGTAGTACCGGCTCTTTGCATCCAAGTCGTCCATTGCGTTTTTGGATGGTTCGGATTTGGAGAAAAAAAAAGAAAAAAGAAAGTGTTGGGATGGAAGGAGAGAAAGAGTTTCAATCCGAGCCGTCTAAAAGTGTATTAGACGGTCCGGATGTGCCGAGCGATACCACGTGGGACATACCCACCCGGCACTGAAAAATTTCTCAAATTTCCCCTTTATCCCTCAACTATTCAATGTTAATCTACTAGTGTTAGCCCGTGCCTACGGCACTACGCATCCTGGTTGGAAGGGGATGGCAGTTGTGTGATTTAGGTGAAAACCATAGGCACTTAACCGGGAAGTGGAATGATGTACTACAGCCTTTGGATCAAATGAATCTAAGCCGTTCCAACAATTTGTCCCCACACCCTTCTGTTTTATAATAGAGACTAGTGTTTGCCCGTGCCTACGGCACTACCCACTTTGGTCCGTGCCTACGGCACTACTCACCCAATTGAAATTGAAATACCCTTTGAATCTTGATAGTGGCTCAAAACATTATTTCAATTTTTAGGTAGCTACAAATTGCTGAAAAATTAACCCTTTTTTTGAACGGCGAAGAGTGTAGTGGAGAAATTAGCAACTCACGACGCCGTTCAAAAAGGGGGAAAAAACCCCCACAAAGTCTCTACAGCTCTACAAAACAGAAGAAAGCATTTAACAAACACGTGGTGAGCAACAAAAAATACCTCTCCAGATTATGGAGGAAGTGATACGAAATAGAAGAGAGTATTTTAACAAACACATAATGGGCAACAGAAAATACCCCTCCCGATTTGATTTCTCCCGAGGGGTTTGACTATCGAGGAGGAGTGGACGGTCCCAGTGCTCGGTAGTCCACTGGGGGGAACCCCTTCCTCGAAGACAGCCAACCCTTAGGGGAGGAAAGGTCTCGTAGAAAGGAAAGAAGCAAGGAGAATTGTTTTCCCCCACTTCTTTGTTTTCTTCACCGTGGGGGAAGAGAGAGAGATAGAGAGTTGTGAAATTTGAATTTCGATTTTTTTTTTTCTCTTGACAACAGATGGCATTTATGTAATATGATGGACAAATGTGAATACTTTCATAAAATGTGAAAAAATACATCTCAACCCTTAGATCAAACAAATCTGAGCCGTTGCAACAACTTATCCCCACACCCTTCTGTTTTATAATAGAGATTTTAGGGCAAAATCCACTTTCACCCCCTGTGGTTATCACCATGTGCGGAGACCTCCTCATGGTTCAAAACTGAGAACATAACCTACCTGTGGTTTTAAAAATGTGTGGATAGACCCCCTACCGTCATGTTTTCCATCCATATTAACGGAGGTGTATCTCACACACCTCTAGAATGTAATATGAGTCGTTCATAATGTATTAAATAAATAATAGAGTATCTCTGTAAAAAATCATCTCGATCAGGCATCAATAACTCAGTGATCTAATTTTTAGTAAATTCAAATTTGAAATTCAAATTTCATAACAAAATCGATTCGACCATGAGCTTTTCATTTTTTGATTGACTTGAATTTTGGCATAGATGTAGTACTCGTCAAAATTTACAATATCAACGGTTTGGATTTAATTTTTGGTACAGGGGATGGTGTGGTTAGATTTAAAAAAGAAGAAGAATCAAGGGACATGATGAGGATATATCGGTCTTTTAATGTTGTGTCCGTTAATATAGATGGAAAACATAACTGCAGGGGGTCTATCCGCATATTTTCAAAACCACATGTAGATTATGTGCTTAGTTTTAAACCATGAGAGGGGTATCTGCACATGGCAATAACCACAGGGTGAAAGTAGACTATGCACTAAACTTTTCAAGGTGAGATATTCCGTTGGTCTAATTTTGCATTCGCTGTCTATATACTGGATAAAAGCTACTGTACTTTTAAAATTATCAAAGAAACATGCATATTGCACTCAATTGAAAACAATTACTTAATCAAAAAATCATACTGTACTCCGTATTTATTTTAGGGACAACGTTCTTTTGATTTTTTGTTTTAAATTAACGAACGATGTTCTTAACCATAAAATAAGTAAGAAAATAGTTCTTTTGCTTCAAGTGATCATATTCTGATATATGCACAGGATAGACTGAAGATAATGAGCCTTCAATATCGACCCTAGTAACAGAACAGTTGCCTTTGGTTTGTAAATAAACCTAAGAATCTGAAATTAGACCGTGTATATGGATTTGAAAAGTTTAAGAACTCGGTAACTGTAATCGATAGATTAAGAACGAAATTAAAAGGAATTGAATAGTTGAGCGAATAAAAGTGAAATTTAGCAACTAGCCAGCGCAAATAAATTTATACATACTAGCCAGCGCAACTAAGGCCAATTTAATTGCAATGCCCAAACTGCGGGAGGAAGAAAACGCTCAGATACGTTTGAATTTGATAGCAGAAAATGGAGGTGGAGACCGCCTAACATCTCGCGTAGGCTTTGCGAGAATCTACTTATAAACCAGAAACGTAACTTGGAGATAATCCACATTACCAGACTCAGCCTTGCTAATAGTTCTCTCTGGATTTGGAGGATTTCCACTGAACAGTCATTTCAAACAGCCCAAGATAATGGGACAATCAAGCAACCAAAGAGCCAATCCGCTACCAAACCAAACTTCCCTGGCCCATGGTCAAAATCGAAACAGAATGTGCTAGATAGTTTCACTATCCTTCTCACAAATAAAACATAAGGGATCAGAGCACATTTTCGACGAAACAGATTTGCTTTGCAAGCCAACCAGTTGCATGCCACTTTCCAAGCAAATGACGAACCTTTGGGGCCGTTGTAATAGCCCAGAATTACTAAGTAGAAGGTTCCATGGATTTTGCTCTTGCCACTGCCTCATAAGCCTGGAAATACCCAGATTTAGCCGAATAAGAACCAGAAGTAGTATGGAACCAGATCCCTAGACACAATGCTAAGACTTGCCAGATCCCAAGGAGAGCTGCATTGAAAGCAGCAAAGACTAGGGCTTAAAAGTTAATTTTTTGTGATCATTTAGTTGTATTTGAACATCATCCTGTCTCTTTTCAAATATGTGACATGACTGATGTCTGGTTTTATCGACAAAAAAAAGCTAGTTTACAACTTCATGTGCCCTTGCTATGAGTACTACTGGCCTTCGTTATGAATTACATCTGACGTGTTTGTAATAAGGCCAATTCGGGAGATAATGAACACCTACTGAATCGTAACCAAGCTGTTAATCTCACATAAAATTGGTAACGACAAGTGGCTTTGTTGGGACAAATTTTATTTTTGTCAAGATATGCTTGTAATTTCATCATCCCTTGGTGCTGGTCCAATAACAACGTTAGTGACTAACTTCTACCTCAAGCCTAAAATTTCACTTAACTATATCAGTGTAATAACAAGGGGATAAGCTAAAGCGGAAGCAAAATAACTTTGATTAACCATCCCAGAGGTAGGTACCCTCTACAGCTTTGTAAGTACTTAGATTAGGGCCATATGACATTACTATTTCAAAACAAATAAAGGAGCATTAGCTCTGATTACAAGCCAAAGTTGTAACATAAAGACAGTACAAGTATTCACGCCATGAAGACTACAATATAAGCAATTTGATTCTGGGATTCACACGTTCTCATCCTGAAAATTAACATGAAGAACAACATAAGTTAACACACATAAGAGATATCACATATGGAAGTTAATAATGTGGTATAGTTGAGTGACAAATTCATGTAACGAGGTAGAATTTTGTAAACCGAACAATCTCTTAGCTTCTCAATAAGCAACTCAACGAATAGTCATTCTATATAATGGTGCACAACCGATGAAAAGTAAAATGAAATACGACCGGGCTGACAGTATGTTGCAGAATCCTCTAAATCCTAGCATTCTTATTGCCCTCCAACCCAAGGAGGTCCATAGTGCAGCGTAATAGATTCTTAATATAGTATCAAGAGTTTAACATCCATTAGACATACAGAAAGGCCTGAAAGGGGCATCTATACCAAACCAAACCGAGCCTTATGTCCCAATCACTTGAGGAAAGGGGGACCTATACAACAAGAAAATATCCTAATAGATTGGTAGTCGGCTTAAGTGTCATCCATCATGCTTGTATGGAAAATTTCATAATTTCCCCCAACCTAATCCTCCAAGTTTCCGGAAATATTATTAAAAAATCAAGTGCCACCTCAAGAAGCCATCATCTCCTTAAACGATGTAAAAGATACAAGGATGTGAAACCATATTTACACAATTTCTTTCACAATTAGCAGGTGGTTTTACCAAAATTAGGCTAAACTTCAATAAATATGACCAAAGGAATTCTTCCTTTTCCGGTCTTAAATTTTTAACATCAACATTGAGTACAACATTAAGTGTTTAAAGACACGAGAACTAAAATAGACACATTGTGGATTGAAAAGAGTTGGGGAAGGCTAACAAGACATAATTGAACTTCTAATTTTACCTTTATTCCCTTCAGTAGTGGTGTTGCTGCTAAACCCCATTGTCAGCATCAATGTAAGGCGAGACTAGGCTCTCAATGTAGTGATAGACATCAAAACCCTCTGAACAATTAGGAATCGTATGATAAATAGATGTGCCATCTTTGGGATTATACCGAACTAAATGCGTATAACAAACATTCAGTAAAACTTCACCATTCTTCAAAATGCAGAATGGTTTGGAGTAAGGAGTAACCATTCGATGGATGTGTCACATAAGGTAGCACAATCAACTTGGTCCAAGACTCTCTAATACCGTATTCCTTCATCACCCAAATATCAGAGTAGTAATCATAGGAGCATAGTATACAGAGGCATCCATTTAAAGCATTCAACAAGCTCCTAGAGCTATAACCATCTCGATAATCAGGCTCCAAAACCTCTCCAAAAGTCTCATTCGCCAAATCAAGACAAACGATAACATTGGGCTTTGTAATGTGAGTCCAATGGAGGGCCCCATTCAAATATGTCAAGAAACGATCCGAAGGAAAAAATTGAGGAAAGCCTCCAATCTGCCTCCACGAATCAGTCCTTAATGAATACACCATCATTTCAACCTCACGACGAATATCCCAAAAAAATCTAGCCACCTTGTAATCATCAACAGACTCATCATAACCAAAACCATACCTCAGGAAGTTATAGGACTTCGTTTCAGCATTCTGCAATCTCTTTGATTTCCTAGTAGACGGGTTCCATATAAATACTTCCAAATCAGCTGCGATGCACACTAAACCATCACAACTACCCACAATCATTGTTGGAGAATAAGTTCCCTTCAAAGGGCAATTAAGCTCAACAGCAGTATCAGATTTCTCATTCAAAACAGAGTAGAGGGAGCATGACTTGAAATCAGCATAGGAGCACAGACGTTGTAGAATGAGTCTATGGTGGGTATAATCAGTGTTCACAGATGCTAATCTGAGATGGGTCTTTGCGAATTCGGTTTGAGAAATCAAAGAACGCCATGATTTGGAAACGCACCTGAATCGCAGCAGAGACTTCACGGAAAGTCTCAACAGAGTTTCCACGATGATTTCGAACGGGAGGTTCCGCAGTAGGTGAGAATCTTCCGTCGGAAGGGGGCTTTGAGGGGTCTGCTTGGTCTTTTTTGGTTCTGGACGAGTTTTGCTGCTTTCGGTCGCCATAGATGGTGCTCTGATTGCGTTTGCGCTTTGAGTTTGGGAAGAATTGTGCAGCTATTCGGCGCTATCAAAGTTTTGAGACAACTGCATTTGAAACCCCATAGTTTAACACAAATCCCAATTCGTACTACGTAGTTTCGACATTTAGGATGCGGTTCAGTTATATTATTGAACTACATGTAAATGACAATAGTCAAGTTGTACCATAAATGGTGTTTTAGTTGATGTATGTAAAAAGAATAATTTGCCTAGAATTACGTTAAAAAAAACATGTGCTTTAGTTCAATTAGTTTATACTATAATTTAGCGGAAACACGCCCTTAATTTGACCGGTCTATTTTTCTATATAAAAAAAAGAAGTAAGTGATACATTAAAAAGTTCAACTTGATGGAAAAATTAACTTTACATTTAATTTCAATATCATTCTAACTCTTTCTTCCAAGATAATGTATTCCGATCCCATAGCGACCTATGTCATATCAAACTAAATTTTATGTTGTCTACTCGACGTGTCAAATTAATTGAACGGTTCAAATCAAATGAATGGACTCGGGGTTGGCTCAATTTTGTGCAATTATATAAATTTCCATGGAGTTCTTGATCAATTCGACCTCCACTTGCTCCACCTTCGTCCAATTTTTCACTCTCATTAAGTAATTTGGCAAACAAATTTGTAAATTTTTATCTCGAAGGATAAAAATATGGACCCAGTGAATTTAAAAGTATACAAAAGACAAAAAAAATATTAATTTTCTTTTATTTTTCTCAAGGAGAGGAGGATCCAAAAAAAAAGTAAAAAAAAAGAACATGGAAATTTAGGGGAAGTTAGTGTAATTTCAAAAACCTCAGGGGAAGTATACTCGGGAGAATTCAGTGTAATTTACCCAATTGCATAAATTCAGAGCGAGACGGTGGAGAGAGGAGAGAGGAGAGAGGAAAACAAGGGAGGAGATGAAGATGGATTTTTTCTCAGAGCTGCCGGAAGGGTGCGGGTCGGACATCCTCTCTCTCTCATCCCCTCGAGACGTGTGCCGATCGTCGGCGATCTCTAAGGGATTCAAATCCGTCGCTGATTCCGATGCCGTCTGGGACAGATTTCTGCCGTCGGATCATCGGGAGATCGTATCACGGTCGGTGTCCCCCGTGCCTTTCTCATCAAAGAAACAACTCTACTTTCGCCTGGCCGACTCTCCCATTCTCCTCGACGGCGGAAAGTTGGTAATCTTTTCTACTCCTTTTCTTTTTTGGTTTTTTTTTCTTCGGTAAAGGTACCTTTTGCATTAGAAAGCCCAAACAAAACATATGAACAAAAGGAAACACTAGAGGATACTCCATTCCCTGCATATGTCGTTGTTTCCTTGAGAAGAATCCAGCATCCTCCAAGACATCAAAGCATCACGAATGGAATTACAAACTGTAGCAGCAAGAGATCCAGGGTCCAAACTTTTGTGTTGAAAGATTCTAGCATTGCGTTCTTGCCAAATACAGTAAATTGCAGCAGCAAGGGAAAGTTTCAGCACGCACTTCCTCATACTATCCCCCTTAGAATGCAGATTAAACCACTCCTTCTCATCATCCCATCTCATTGGAGCCCTGCCCACATGATTTCGCCTTAAAACTTCAGTCCAAACAGCACTAGAATAACAGCATTCAAAGAATAGATGATTGTGGGACTCCACAGGATCACAATCACACAAAACACAAGAAGCATCAGACACTATTCCCCACAACGACAATCTGTCCTTCGTGTTTAAGCGAATTTGCATTGCCATCCACAAAATGAAGGCCCATCTAGGTACATGCCCTTTGAACCACACAACCTTACACCATTCCTGAGTGGAAGGGCTCTCCTAATTGTATTTCATGCAGACTTCATAGAGAAAATGCCATTCTTGGATGGAATCCATATCACAAAGTCCTCCATAGAAACATCAGGTAGATACCCTACTGGAGTGAAGTCTTTGATCTCCCTCATAATTCTGTTCCTCTCCCTAGGCCACTTCCTGCCACCATTATGAATTAAAGAAGAAACTTTAGCTGAAAGAGACTGGCCTATATCAGCACAAACCCTGGTACCATACTTTTTGTATAGAGGACCCAAAGGGTGCCAGTTATCCAACCAAGCAAAAATAGAATTACCATTCCCAACTTTGTATAGAATAAGAGGTTGACATAACTCCCTCAGTTGGAAGATTTTCCTAATAGTCCAGGAACACTCAGCAGGTATCACCATGTGCCACATATTCTGACCTTTGATAATATAGGTATGAACCCACTTGATCCAAAGGGAATCAGCTGTCTTACTTAAATCCCACAGAAGTTTACACATAGCAGCAGCATTACAGTCCTTCAATCTTCTAAAACCCAAACCTCCTTCTTTTGGACCACAAACATTAGCCCATTTCACCTTAGCACACTTATGGTTTAACTCACTACCAGACCAAAGAAAGGCCATCAATTTACTCTCAATTGCTTTAGTGACTTTTTGAGGAAGAAAAAAAATCTGGCTCCAGAACACTTGGATGCTATATAACACAGAAATAATAAGCTGCACCCTCCCCCCATAGGTCAAAACCTTGTTGGACCAACTCAGGATACACCCCAGAATCTTATCCTGGAGAATCTCACAATCAATGGCTTTAAGTCTAGCAGAAATCAAGGGTACTCCCAAGTATTTAACAAGCAAAGAACCCACAGGGATGGGAAGCACATCCTTAAGAGACATAGCCACCTCTTCACTGACACCACAGAAAAAGATAGAACTTTTTTGCAAATTTGGCCTCAACCCAGAAAAGTGATAAAAATCATCAAACATATCTCTAATAGTAACAAAAGTCTCCAAATCAGCTCCACAAATAATGAAAAGGTCATCAGCAAAGGCCAACTGTGTCAAATTCAGGGCTTGGCATTTTGGATGAAACTGAAAATTAGACCTGCTCACCCTTTGTTTGAAGATTTCAGAGAAACCTTGCATTACAATCAAAAAGAGGTAAGGGGATATAGGGTCTCCTTGCCTAAGACCCCTCCGTCCAGGGAAAAACCCTTCCAAACTACCATTGATAATCATAGAATAACAGGCTGTATAAATGCACTGCAAAATCCATTGAATAAAAATACTAGGAAAGCCCATAGCAGACAAAGTATCAATGAGGAAACCCCAGTCCACAGAATCGTAGGCCTTCATGAGATCCACTTTAATAGAACATCTAGGGGAACCAAAATCTCTATGATAAACTCTAACCACTTCTTGCATTAGCAAAACATTATCGACAATAGAACGACCTTTAATAAAAGCAAACTGAGTTTTATCTATAAGATAAGGAAGCACACCTTGTAATCTGTTGGCTAGAATTTTAGAAATGCACTTGTAATGCACGTTGCAGCATACAATAGGCCTGAACTCCTTCACAGTAGTTGGACTATTCACCTTAGGAACCAATGAGATAGCAGTTGCATTCCAAGACTTGAGTAAAAACCCTCTAGAAAAAAAGTGCTGAACAACAAGATCAGGACCAACTATCTCCCAATTCTTTTGATAAAAAGAAGAATTGTAGCCGTCCGGACCAGGAGCTTTATCCCCATGAATAGAAAAAAGAGCCTTCTTTACCTCCTCCATGGAGACAGGTTGGATGAGCATCACTTTATCCTCCTCCCTAACTTGAGTACTAATTGCAGAGGATAAGACAGCTTTAGCATCCCATTTATCACAGAACTGAGTTCCCAAAAGACCCTCAAAATACCCCAGAATTTCAGCTTTGATAGCCTTTGGATCCTCAAGCTTTCTCCCAGAACTGTCAACCAGGCTTAGAATACTATGATTAGTACGCTGAATGCACATCTTGTGAAAGAAAAATCTAGTATTCTTATCACCCAAACCCAACCATTTAACTCTAGATTTCTGTTTAAGAAAGGATTCCTAAGCCAGACTAAGCTCCAAAAAAAAAATTCATTTTCTCCTTCTCTGGCAAACCCAAAGTAGCATCAAAAGGGTTAGTAAAACATCGTTCTTGCACCCTAGTCAACTCAGCTCTTGCCATCTGTACTCGAGAGCTAATACCAGAGTAACCCTTCTGATTGAACTCTCTAAGAACCCCTTTCAACCTTTTCAGCTTGACAGATAAAACAAACATAGGAGATTCCTGGACAACAGCAGCCCAAGAAGTCTTTAAAACCTCCGGAAACTTAGGGTTAGCCATCCAAAAGTTAAAAAACTTGAAAGACCTCTTCCGAGCAATATTAAAAGCAATAGAGACCAGAATAGGGCAGCGATCAGAAATCCCAGGAGATTGAACCACAGCCTCATTGTTAGGGAAAAGATTGAGCCAATTAGAATTGATAAGAACCCTATCTAATCTGCTTTTATTATCCCCCAAACCATTTTGTTTATTCGACCAAGTAAACCAAAGACCCTTTGAAGGCATATCATCCTGTTCAATATCCATAAGGTAAGAATTAAACTCATCAGAAGCAGCAGCATCATAACCCACCAACCGCTCTGAGACAGATCGAACAATGTTAAAATCTCCTAACTGGATCCAAGCAGAAGACCCAATAACTGCAAACACATACCTCATTTCAGACCATAACACTCTCCGTTCAATCATAGAATTACTGCCATACACAATAGAAAGGTAAAATCTCCTATCAGAAGCAATATCCCTCACAAATACAACTAGGAGCTGAGAAGAAGACTGAAATAGAATAACATCAAATTTTTTAGAGTCCCAGCCCAAAACAATTCTAGCAGCTACACAAGAACCCAAATTATCCAGACTTCTCCAGTGCATGGGAAAACAGTGTTGCACTACCTTAACCATATTTTCAGCTCTAACTTTAGCTTCCACAATACCCGTAATACCCAGATTTTCCTTAAGAACCATGGATCTAATTTCTTTTTGTTTTAAGGGATCATTTAGACCCTTAATATTCCAAAACGCTACCTTAATCATTTATGTTTTTTATTTCCACCACCCCCTTGCCCTTGGGGAGCTGCACCCCTTCCTTTGCCTTTATTTTTCTTAGGCAAGAGAGGAGACTGCATTTCCTTATCCAACTCAGCTTCAGAAGGTAAGTTGACCAAAATAGGAGAGGAAGCATCAGGGACAACATCTACCTCTAAAGTAACCTCCAAACCATTCTCCACAGGAATTCTCAACTCAGAAGCAGACAAAGAATTGGAAAGGCCCGCAACAGAAATGGGAGTAGACACCACTGCTACATCAGAATGTTGAACAAGCGTACCTCCATTAATAATCAAACCACCATCTGTATGCAAGCTATTTGAAGCCCCAATATCAGAGCAGGCGCCCAGAGCATTATTAAATCCAGCACGCTCGACCATACTATCAGTATTAATACTCTCCAAAACAGAAAAAGCATTTTGATTCACCTACACACCAACACCAGTAGGCTTCCCAACCCAGACTTGCTTCTGCCCAATCTGCCTCTTCTCAGAAACAACACCACCACCCCCAGCAGTACAAGTAGCATGGCCAAAAACTTTACAAGAAGAACACCTCAAAGGTTTCCATGGGTATTTCACCCTAATCTCAACCACCTTTGCTGTGTTTGGTTTGTGTTTTGAAAAGTTTTTTGAAAAATAGTAGGGGTAATAAGTGGAGAGAGATAGAGAGAGAAATGTTGGAAGTAGGGAGAATCTAGGGGGAATTTTTTGAAAAATTCTTTTCAAAAAGCAAAGAGAACAAGGCAAAGCATATTAGGAGAAATCTGAAAATCAAAAGCAGAAGGAAGCTGTGCATCAACATCAACTTCTACACATATTCTAGCATAACTAAGCCTAGAACAATTTTCTGTCATAGAATCAGCGTATAGAGGAGTTCCAATGGCACTAGCCACGTAACTCAAACCTGCTTCTGACCAATATTCAAATGGAACGTTATAAAACTGCACCCAAATAGGAATTTTAGCCAGTTGCTCTTTCTCAAAAACCATCCCAGGTTCCCATTTCTTCAACAACAGAAGCTTTCCTCCGAAATGCCAATGCCCTTGATCAATGATACGAGGAAAATCTTCCCTAGAATTGAACATAAAGAAGAAGAATCCCTGGTCATTCGAAAGGACATCCTTAAGGCCACGCTTGCCCCAAACTGAGAAAGCAATTGATCTAACCACCGTGAATGAAAGTTTTGTATCCAAAAAGTACCCCACCATACAACACTGCCATCTCCCAACACCCTCCTCTCCAAGAGAGGGAGGGGGGCAAACCACAATTCTATTACTGACTGAAAGAGGGGGGGGGGGGGGATAAACTTCAATTTCAGATGTTTCCCCTCTTTCATAGGATTAACCACTTCTTTCCACAACGGAGGAGGAACAGGTGAACCCCTAAGATTCCCACTAGAATCAGAACTAACAGATTTCACAACCATCTTATCTTCCACTTTAGATCGTAGCAAAAGAATCTCAGTGGAGAGAGACTTAATTTGTTTCACATAGGCATCATCAGACTCAGAAATAAGTAAGTGCGAAAATCTAGTTTTATTCTTCGCATCAAGCAATTCAAACAATTCATTAGACACCATCCCATCAACAACAGAAGGATCCATAGAAAATTCAGTCAGGCCAATTGGCAAAGCCTTCGCAACAGGAACAACACCCTCAAAATTCCCAGCTGGCTTACCACCCAGAGAAGGAGAACCAGAAACCCTAGAAGTAACTAACGGAGAACTAGGAAACACCTCTTGAAGCAAACAAATTGATCTGACGGGATTATTTCTGAACGCTCGTTCTTATACGCATTTAGATATTTAGGCTCGGTTTAGATAACGGAAATTTTTAGGAGGAATAAGAATGTAATGCCTTATTACTATGGAAGAGACAATAACGGGATGGGAATATGATGTCATATTTGCATAATTCTTATGTTTGGAAGAGACTAAATAAGAATGTGATTCTTGATGACATATTCAATCAGAATTTATATCTTCAGATTAAGTGAAAATCTGATCCCTCCTTACCTCATGGTAATTACCATGAGATTTCTAGCTCAATCATTAAAAAAAATGTTAACTGTGATAATTTTTTTAGTATAGTTGTTTCCTGCAAAAGATTGCTGGATTAATTCAAATACCGGAATGAAAATACTCCAGGTCTTAAATTCCTAAGAATTTGATTCTCAGTAATCATATTCCTATTCTTACTCTAGAAAATTCCTAGAAATATGATTCGTGGGAACCATATTCCTATTCCAACTCAAGATTCCGGTCAAAAAAACATAGCCTTACGCACATAGTCAATTATGTTAATCATATAACTAGGGGCAAACACAAGGAGTTGGGTGCCCGGCCTTGGACAACTCCAATTCAGGGTTAATTTGGAAAAATTCTATTAGATTAGTCACTGTAAGTCCTTAAGGTGAAAAAAGTTATTTACATTCCTATACATATGTGGAAAATAGTTATTGCCTTATTGGGGTGAGCAAAATAACTGTTGAACTGCAAATCGAGTCCGAACCAATCCAAATCGGCCAATTTGGTTCAGTTTTTTAGTAGTATGGGTTGATCTCGAGCTATAAAACGAAAAACCGAATTAGATGGCTTGGTTTGTGGATTTATGCTCATGGTTTTGGTTCCAAACATATCCGAACAGCAATTTTATATATTACATGTAATTCATGATACTTTATTTATATAATACTAGAATCTTGTAAATAATAGACGCAATTATGATATTCTTTTATTCCAGGTAACTAACACATGTTTTATTAGTTACTATCAATTAATGAGTTTGAATTTAATAATTTATTTTAGTAACTTTTAGTGATTATAATGAATTTGGGTTCAAAATCAAGTTTTAGTTTAATTTCTCATGCAAATCTTCATTTACGCTGACATGCTTCGAGAATCCCATTTACTCCTCCAAGACCTTCATTTGTTAGAGTTTCCTTCCAATTTACCCTTCCAGTAGCTCACAATCAAGAGCTAGTTGATTAGTATCCAACATCAATGGTAGATCTGGTCAGAATCTACTCATTATATTGAGGGATGCTATTATATTAGATTATTAGTTTTGGTGATAATAGCACAGTGAATTATAAACAACAATTGCTTTTGCTAAATTTTGGCACCAGTTGGAGTGGCTTTTACCCATTAATTAACCTTGTGCTTCGACAATTCTTTGCTAATTTTTTTATTTGAACAACTCTCTTATTAATTCAATATTCTTACTTTTTGTACCAGAGCTTCGCTTTAGATAAAGCTAGTGGCAAAAAGTGTTTTATGCTAGGAGCCCGGGAGCTTTCAATTACATGGGGAAGTTCTCCAGAATATTGGGAATGGATGTCTTTACCTCAGTCAAGGTCCCCTCCCTCTCTATCCTCTTTTTTTAACCAGAACCCTCCCATGTGATTCTCACATGAGGAGAAATGGGACCCGCCGCGGTCCAATTTTGATCATCTAAGCCTTCATTATAAAAGTCTCGATGTGTAAATCATTTATGCAAATAATTGATTTATTGTACATTGATAGTCAATCTCAACACACATTCTATTTGGTGTTAAGGGAATTGAGCGATTAGAAATCGGAAAGTTCATTTCAAAGTTGACTATCTATTCCTCTCGGGGTAAATACAATTCGACTGAAATCCGATTATCTTAATATTTTGCATACATAATTTACACACAAGAGACCTAAAAAATGAACAGGTTGGATCACAATGATGCGACTTCGGTGGGTTCTGTTTCTCCTCACATGAGATTATCACATGCAAGGATCCTAATTTTTATGTGCATTTTAATTCTTAAGCATGTCTTTAGACCATGCAGATTCTCGGAGGTGGCCAGGCTTTTGGCAGTGTGCTGGTTTGATATTACAGGCAAAATAGAGGCTCGATTGTTGTCCCCAAAAATCACATATGTAGCATACCTTGTGTTCAAAATGAGGCAAAGAAACTATGGGTTTAATTCTCTACCAATAAATGCATCTGTACGATTTGTTGGGGAAAATGGAGACCAAGAGGAAGATGAGATCACCAACATTATTTTTTTGAAACCACAACAATCTGGTCCTGAAATGAGTGCAGCCAGGGGACTACACCCGCAAAAAAGAATGGACAACTGGATGGAGATTGAATTGGGAGAGTTTTTCAATGGTCGAGATAGTGGTGAAGTGGAGATGCGTTTGATGGAGGTCGAAAGAGGTAACTGGAAAAAGGGCATCATTATTGAAGGCATTGAGCTTCGGCCTAAATGTGTTTCTTAAATAAAAGGGTATATGTGGAACTCTCTCTCTCTCTCTCTCTCTCTCTCCTATTGTTGTTCGGTCAGTCCATATGCCGAATCCAACAAGGGCTATAGGGTTTGATCGTTTTGTGCGCATTGCTTATTGTTGAGGGATCGACCTTGACCACAAATTTGTATCAATATGCAGGTTTGACTCTTTGTAATTCTATTCTGCCCAATGGATTGTAAAGATTATAGTCATTCTTGAATTAATTAGAAAGTTCGGTGGTCTGTAGATTGTGTTTCTTGCCAGTGCAAGATTCGTGTTCGTCGACTTGTGGATTTGTCGATTTCTTCAATTCTATTTTTATGTGCTTTAGAACTATTCATGCCATTAAAGAAAAGGGTCGTGGCAGTATCGGCTCCCTTGATTTTATATTTTGTATGCACCAAAATACAATCAAATATAGTCCATATAAACCAACAAGCACTACAACTTAAAGGTGGAGGGAATGACCCATTGTGTTTGTTTGGTTGTTTTTTTTTTCTTTTTCTTGAAGATGGCTATGTTGATTAGTTAAAGTAGATAAGATACGCATGTAACATGGTGGAGTACCGAGGGGCAAAGATTCAGTGATCTCGAGGCAACACGTGCCAAAAGCCACTCTAGAATTGAAATCTGGCATAAAAATTGGCAAAATCCTCTTCATGCTTGTGCCAAATATGGTGTCAAATATGTGTATGTCATTCTTGATGTCAAATTTGGAAAATTTAGTTATTGGCACATAATTTAAGTCATTTGATTTGTCTTGAAAAATGAGAGGTGTTTAATTTAGGCTGCTGATTTTGCCACTCCCTTTTTTGTTAACGCCACTCTTCTGCAAGTGTATTTTTGGTGCAAAAATACACTTGTGGCGTTAACAAAAAAGGGAGTGGCAAAATCATTTCCCTTAATTTAAGGAAAAAACTACAAACCCCGCCAAAGACAGAGCCGACACAACCACCGCAGAAGAGCACAACACTGCATACAATTGCTTCTGCTCCTCCTGAATGCCCCCCAAACCGTTAAATATTCTGTTCCTCTTGTCCCATTCTCATTCACGGTGTGGCTCCAGGATTCTAGTTCAATTCTTTTTCTTCTTTTTTTGTCATTTGTTAATCCTAATCACATTATCCTAGGGGATTTGGGGATGGGGCTTATGGGGATCGAACTTTACCCATGTGCATGAGAGTATGTAAGGGAGGCCAACTGCACTCTACTCCACTTGCATTCTAGTTCAGCGGCGATATACAAAGCTCTATGTTAAATGAACATATTTACATTTGCTTGAGATTTTATTGGGCCTAGTTTTTTTTTGTTTTTTTGTTGAGCTATATTACATACTCACTCACACAACTATTTGAATTTTCACTTAATTCAGTGCCGACAATATTAAAAAAAGTAAATAATATTAAAAGATTGCAAAATTTTAGTACGTTTTTTGAATCTAGGGGGTTTGCTTCGACCCCCTGAGAACATAGCAAAGCCGCCCCTAATGGTGGCAGATTGTTAACCCTAGTCGCATCAATTTTTGTCACATTTCTATATTTGAAAGCATGTTATTTTATGTTTGATTCATTCGTGCGATAATAAGCGTGGTACCTGTATTTTGTACAGACGGAAAATATGTTATATGCACGATTTTGTGTTACATGTGAAATTATATTAAAAGAGAAAGTTTGAATGTGAGAGGAATTGTGAGAAGTTTGAAAGATTTCCCTTTTGTTTGGTCAAAAAGCAATGGAGGGTGAGAGAGATCATTAGTGGCCGGGTTGGACTGAAAAATCTGAATAAAAAATTAGATAAATAGATAAAGCACTTACCGATATTCAATTGAGCTGATTGTTAATCATATATCATGAAATCCAAAGAGGTGTCCCACAAATCAATCAATACATTTTCTGTACCTATGCTCAGTACCCAAATCATTACTGTTACCAAAACTAAATAATATTACATCAAAGTTTGTTGCAGTATGCATGTAAAAAATCAGCATGAAGATTGTAAGGTTTGAACCGGAAAGGTTGGCCTGGGGTACATGCCTAAAACTTAGGGATTTGATTCTTCCTATGGTTTCATGTTCAACACCTCTCAAGTGCTATCAATTTCTTTGAGGTCAATCTATACAAAGTTTTGCTCTGACTTTCAATGTGACCACTGCTAGTTGACTATGAAATTGGTCTGCCTGCAGGATTAATCGAGATGCACGTAAGCTGGACCGGACACCTGGTTATCAATTAAAGAAAAGCCAAGCCTTGATTGCTCTTGTAAGAACTGACATTTCGAAAGTAAAAGTGTGCGATTGCAACCAAAGAATGTCGCTCTAGAATCACTAAATTCTGCACAGAAACAGGAGTAGAGTTGTTACTTGTCCCTAAAATGGGTAGTTATTCAATGAAACAGAAATCGGTGTTCATTAGGAGTTCAACAAATTCATCTGATAATTTTTTTTGTTTTAAAGCTTGCATAAGTTGAGTTGGATTAGAGACGAAAAAGATGAAAAGGAGGAGCTGGTGACAAATACAAGTCAGGATTTTGCGTTAAAGTCACCAAAAATAACCGAACACCCCTAACATTAAAGTCCAGGCACTCGAATAATCTCTAGAAGATTTAAAAATATCTCTGTGTAGAAGACTCTAAAAACATCTATGTATGTGTAACATGTTCTAAAGGGTTGTATCTAGATATTAGTTTGGGATCGTCAAGATATTAGTCACATATTGAAATACAATAAAAATATTTGTGTCAGAATATCTTAGGTCTAGAGCCATCCATTGAGTAATATAAATAGGGATAGTGTCTAATCATTTTGTGTAAGAAAAATCTTGAGTGTTTAATGAAAATTTGAGTGTTCCATTCACTTCTCCTACTTCCAAATCATTTCCTCCTTACAAGTCTTAAACATCCTACAGCCAACATCTCCAACACCAATTTACCCTTCCAGTAGTTCACAATCAAGAGCTAGTTGATTAGTATCCAACATCAACAGGTAGAGCTGGTCGGAATCAACTCGCTATATTGAGAAATGCTATTATATTACACTTTCATTTTGAGTGGCTTTTACTTATTAACCTTATGCTTCGACAATTATTTGCTAGCTCTTTTATTAATTCATCATTCTTACTTTTTGTACCATGCTTCACTTCAGAGAAAGCCAGAGGCAAAAAGTGTTTTATGCTAGAAGCCCGGGAGCTTACAATTATATGAGGAAGTTCTCCAAAATATTGGGAATGGATCTCTTTACCTCAGTCAAGGTCACCCCCTTTCTCTCTCTCTCATCATTCACTACAAGAAATTACACTCTCAGTGACCAAGAATTATTATTGGTCACTGAAGGCTCGTATTTAGTCACCAAAACTCAACGGTGACCAATTTTAATTTGGTCATATTTGGTCGCTGAAACCTGGTCACTGAAAGTATTTGGTGACTAAAAACGTATTGATCACCAAATGTCTACAATTGGCGACCACGTTTTTGGTCACCATTGAGGTCTTTTGGCGAGTAACTATTTTGGTCACAAGAAGTTGTTAGTCACCAATGATTAACTTTCGGTGACCAAAGGAAAATTTGGTTTTTTACTTTAATGCTTCGGCGACCAAACTTGTTAGTCACCAAAAGTTTCCAACATTTAAAAAAAATACATTTTTTGGCTATAATAGTTTTGAACTTTTGTTATTATGTTGCCTGTGCCCTGTAACTTCCATATACAAACAATACTCATATCCCACCATTGAAAATATATCCAACACTTGTTGCCAACTGAGCACCTGATCTAAAAGAAGGGGAAGGAAGTTTTAGCCTCCGAATCCTATATTTAGCAAGGACACAAGAATATTAAAACGATACCAAAAAAACAAATATAGTTGACTGCAATGCTATAAGAATGTATACTTCCATTAAAACTTCAGGCAGAATTGGAGATACCAATTTATCCATATGCACTGATTTTCAAATATTAAAGTTGAACTATCATACCACCAGCATCTCATAACATTCAACTTCATCTTTAGCAAAAGGAGAAGGCTATATCAGTCTCAACATAGTTGAGATTCCAAAGATCATGCCAAGGCTATATCAGTCTCAACATAGCCTTTCACTTGTACTTTTTTTTTAATAATATTTTTAAAAAGCAACAATTAGACATTGCTTTGTGACAGAATAGCCAAAGCACCAAGAAGAAAGTTAAAGGATGAGCTCCACGATAGAGCATTACATACCTCAAGGAGAAATTGACATTCAAGTTAAGCTGCAAACTGGACTCCAGTATGTATGCTCTTCCTAGGCAAAGTTAACAGAGGGCAACTATGTCTAGTAAGTAAAAATAAAACAAAGAGGGAGAAGAGAAGTTAAATACAAACAAGATATATAGTTTTTAACTTGAAATGATCTATAGGATGACACTCAGTCTCTAAAAGCACTTAAAGCATTCCACAAATTTCCAAATACTAGAAACCAATATACAAGTCTCGCATGTTAAAGCAAAGGGCAAAAAAATATTGGTAGCTAAGCTTTGAAAATCATCATTTAACATACAACAGCACCTCCGTAATGATCAGAGACAAATATGAGCGGACCCAATATAGGGCAAACGGGGTCAATTGACCCCACTGAGTTCCAAAATACCCCTAGAGCAGGTATAGTTTTGAGGAGTATATATTTTATAATTTTGCCCCAAAAGGATCACATTCTTGCCCTGAAAATCTCACGAAATTTATAATTCTTGCCTTCTTTAATTCTGACGTTATGAAAAGAGCTCAATATTTTTTCTTTCTCCACAAAGTCTACAAGTCTATAGACTCTTACTTTATAGTCTGTTCTTGTATCTCTCTCTAAAGACAAAAGCAAGCATAGGCAGATAAAGACCAAAGCAAACAAAGGCAAAAGCAAGCAACCTTTCTAGATGAAAGCTAGGGGGTTGTTTGATAACCTAAATTCAGCACTTAAAAACTGAATGAATTAAGTAATAAGTGATTCAGTAAGTTTGATAACCACTTTTTATATTGCTTAACAAATTAAGTGCCATTTAAAATGTATGCTAAAAAGTTGAAAAAAATTAAGTAGCTTTGAGCTACTTAATTCCGGCTGAATTTTGTATACTTGCATTCAACCACTATACCACTACCTCCACCACCACTACCACTACCATCACTACACCACTTCCACCACCTACACCACTCCACCACCACCACTACTCCACCACCACATCACCACCACCAGCTCCACCACTCCACCACCACCTCCACCACTCCACCATCACCATCACCACTTCCACCACCACCACCACTACCATCATTGCAACTAAGAATAAGTCCATGTTGGACTGTTGGTGGCCAATAAGAATAAGTCTTGTGGTCATCTTGCCCATTTAGGATTGTTTTTGAACTCAACATTCTGGAGTGTCCAATGTTCCTACGTTTTCTTTTTCTGCCACTTCAACGTTCCGAGAATAGAGGGCCAAAATCTCATCAAAAGGGGTCAGCAAATCCCTAAAATTTAGGAATGTGAACTGTCCACATCTATAATAAAGGAATAAGTACAATTCAAATATAGATATAAATAATAACAAAGGGCAAAATGGGTCATTCAACTAATTTAAGGATGAGAACATAAGTATTCAAACCCATTAGGATAGACACCTAAATAAGTCTTCTAAATAGGATGTTTATTTAATTTCTTCATTATTTATGGCAACTGTATTTTTTAGATTGCTTTTTTTTAGTGGATGTGCTTGTAAAACCTTGTTGGTGAAATCTTTGTATTGAAACATTGTATGATAGCTAGTTTAGTACTTTAGTTCGTTGCTTAGCCACGAATCTATCCTTTAGAATAAGGTTGAATACTCCAAGTATAGGGATAGGTTGTTGATAGCATAATAATCCGGAAAGTCCGGGATCGTATCCGTAGGAAAATTCAAACGTAGCTTGTTCGGATTGTAGTTTGTAAGAATTTCGGCATTTAGACGGCCAACTTTGTTTTGCTTTGAAAGGTGAATACTAGAAAACTAGTTTTAAACTATATTAACGAGCGTCAAGGTCTCGGGGGTCAACAACCCGCCACTTGGCCGGCTAATGGTTTTTTTTTTTGATAACTCAAATGAGAGTCACGTCCATGCGCTCTCACTCGGAAGATTTAACCTGAAAATCAAAGGTAACGATGGGTCCTAAAATGGAATAGAACCCATTTAGGCGTTTAATCAAACGCTCGTAGTGACAAGGTTCCAAGCATCACTCGTGGCAAGATAAGCTTGCCGACGCACAATCAAATAAGTTATCAACTACAAGCTTTGAACGAAATTAAGAGATTTAAACCATTTTACAAACCAAATGAAAGCTTTAATGCAAAAGAAACCAAACTACCAACCAAGTCTCGGGGTAGGAATCACCCATTGACAAAGCCTAATTAACTACTCACTCATAGCTAAAGCAATAAGCACAAGGATAAAAAGTGACATGAGATTTTACCGATGAAAGCGAAAATAAACTTCATATTAAGAAGAATCTAGAGTGTAGCTACAACTTTAATGAATGAGAAATTAACATACAACAATTAACTGAGGGTGTTCTTAAGAAATTACACTAAGAAAGCTTGAGAGCAACAATGGAAGAAACTTAGGCAAGAAGAAAGCTAAGAATAAAAATCTAGATTTTTTTTTGGATATTTGTGAGGTAGGGGGCTATTTGTACACATACCCTTCTCTCTCCAAAATATCTAAAAAACTAACACGTAAACACATCGGTATATATCGATACAACCAAAAAGGTTGTATCGATACCGAGCCGCTTAGCAACCGGCCTCTTGGGCCCTGTTGAGACATTTTGTCTCATGTTTGATTATACACTTCATACACACCGCGTGGTTCTGATTCGTTAAAAAATCAACGGTCTGAAACTGTTGGAGTTGGAGCGCCTGATCAACGGTCCGATTTTAATTGAACGAATGGATGTCTTTTAAACGAATGGGTGTGAAGAGAACTAATTGTTCAAGGGATGTGTTTTTCTAACAGAGGGGTGTGAAAGAAACTAATTGCTCCAGGGGTGTGTTGCTTAAATGAAAGGGTGTGATTTAGCTTCCAAGTGATGTGATTCTTTCAAGAGTTGTAACATTTCCCAAAGAGCACTTATGTATCTATATAAACTCCTCCATCCCAACGTTTTTTACTACTCCACAGAAAATCATCTCTCTCTCATAATAGTTACAGTACACAGAAGGATTTCTTGGAAGTCTTTCAATTTTGTTGGTTGCAATACTTCACCTTTAGGCTTTGTTGAATCCTGGGGACGACTTTGCCTGAACCCAACAACAAACTCTATTGATCGAGTGGGGGCAAATTACGTTCTAAAGATAGTGTCTTTAGATACGCTTCAAAGTCTTCGAATTTCATCATCTTAACGTTTTGTCCCAACAGGCCCCGTAACATCCTGGTATCGATACAATCAAAAAGGTTGTATCGATACCGCTCAGTTAAACTCACTGTCTTCATGGTTGCTAAATGGTATCACCTTCGATAAAGCCGGTTGTATAGATACCGCCTTCGATACGTGCTAGAAGCCACTAAATTTTAGTGTTTGATGCAGGGTATTGGTAGTTTTCCTACCTCAGCGAGCCAACAAACACACAAGACATTAATTTTTTACCTTTGAAAACTCGGAACGATTGACAGTGGCGCTCTTTCATTTTATGACACATTCAGGCCCCATTTGATAAAACTCTTAGCTCTTGGGATTGGATTACTAATTCTTAAGAGACTATCAAGCCCTTGTTTGGTAACCAAAAAACATCCGGACTATTACTCCCATGGGATGAACAAGCCGGCCCAGAGGGGGTATTCTTCTCTTGCATGTTTTTGCTATTCTTCTCTTTTTTTTAAACAGACATGGATCGGAAGAACTGGTTGGATCGAGATTATTGGTATAGGATTCGGGTATGTATCCTCTCACTTCACTTTTTTCCAGATTGATACTGTACGAATCTTTTGAGTAAGTATTGTTGGAGGTTAGTTAAACTGCTGTGAGAGTTCTCATACATTAGTTACCGCAGTTCTGAATCCTGGAGAGAAAATAGGATATATGTAACTTTTGTTTCTTCTGTACTATCTTTATTTTATTACCTTATTTTTATATTAATTTGTTTGTCGAATAAAAAATTTTAGGAAATGATCGAGGAATACTACTGCGATTGGAGGTTAATTAGACCAGATATTTAATTTCCTGCCAATTGCGAATCAAGGGGAGGTCTGTGTACGTAATTGGAAGGAAAATATCTGGTCTGATAAGCCTCCAATCCCAGTAATATTCATCGGTCATTTCCTAACAAAAAAAAAACATTTCGACAAACAAATTAATGTAAAAATAATGTAATAAAATAAAGATAGTAAAGAAGAAACAAAAGTCCCATCCTATTTCATCTCCAGGATTCAGAACCGCGGTAACTAATGTATGAGAACTCTCACAACAGTTTAACTAATCTCCAACAATACCTACTCAGAAGATTCGTACAGTATCAATCTTCAAAAAAGTGAAGTGAGAGGATACATACCCTCATCCTATACCAATAATCTCGATCCAACCAATTCTTTCGATCCATGTCTGTTGAGAAAAAAGAGAAGAATAACGAAGAATAGCCTTACGAATCTCATCAATCTGTCACTATTATCAAACGGGGCCTCCAAGAAAACAAAGAGTGAGAGACAGCCAGCTAGTGAGAGAGATTAAGGCTTGGTTTTAGGTGGATAGCGAAAAATTTCAGATCGGAACAGAGACTTTGTATTATAACACAACTCATTCCGTTAGGGATGTTTGTGATGCTTTTAAAATAATCAGGGGTGTCAGTGAATTTATCTATAAAAAATGCAGAGACAGTTGTTAATATTGCAGCAAGTTAGTAATTATGTAATCCAATAAATGTCGAATATATATGCTTGCAATATTAAAAAATAATAAATAGCAGCAGAACACATACGAAATTGTATATTAAGGAAACATCAAAAGAAGGAGTTTATGTACTTTAAATGTGAGGGGTTCTGTATGGGCGATTTTAAATGTGATGAGGTCTCCGTAGAAAAAAGTGATAGTTGAGAGGGTGTTTATGTACTTTCTCCAAAGATGGAGTTGTTCTTCAAGAAGCAACAAAATATTAATTGAGATATTTCTCAGGAACCATCAAGGAAAGAGTTGTTCTTCAAGAACAACAAAATATTAATTGAGATATTTCTCAGGAAACATCAAGGAAAGAGTTGTTCTTCAAGAGCAACAAAATATTATTGAAATATTTCTCAGGAAACATCGAGGAAAGAGCTGTTCTTCAAGAACAAAATATTATTGAAATATTTCTCACAACATTCCTTTCACTCTTCGTCTTACAATGATCCTTCTACAAAATTTCTACAACATTTGAGAGATAAAAGTAATGAAATCTTATAGAGGCTACCACCTAAGAACATCCACATCAAACTCATCCATATATTTTATCCTAGCTATAGCCATTTTGATATTTTCAAAACTCTCCGTCTATTAGAAAAAAAAAAAAAACGATTTTGTGCTCCAATAGCAAAGCTACTCCTCTCATATAAGTGCATGAAGGGCGCTTAATGGTATGGCCCAAGCCGCCTAACGAGCTTCTAGCTCAATGGTACGGCCCAAGCCTCCCTTAGTGGAGGTCAGGGTTCAAGTCCAATGAGTGGCGCTTTGGGTGTTCTAACGATTGAAAAAAAAAACTAAAAAAGAGTGCATGGCCCCACTTCAAGTGCATGTCTTTTTGTGAGAGGAAAGAGCATTGCTCTGGGAACACATAATAATGTCCCCATATCAGATTATTCTTCTAAACTTTTGTTTGCTAACTTAGACAAGTAAGCAAGTGGAGTAGAGTCCATTTGGAGTAAATTATTCTTCAAGCACATGGGCAGGATTCGATTCTCGTAAGCAAAGACGGAGCTATATGTGGGCAATGGGGGGCCAAGGCCCCTGTTTAGTTTCGGTTCTTTTTTTTTAATTATTATGAATATTTCAAGTTCACACGACCAATTGGGAAGTATTTTCAAGAATTGGGAGGCTCAAACAGCATTTTAAAAAATGGTGCTTAATTATTTTGAGCATAATGTCATTCAGCTTCCGGAATCTAAATAATTGGAAGTATTTTTGGGCTACTTCAATGGTTGATTGAGACTAGAACATCAGCAACCTACTTATTTATCTACAAAGTTGTGATATTTGTGTTTACTCTTCATAGTTCCCCCCCCCCCCCCCCCCATGAAATCCTGGTTCCGTCTCTTTCCGTACGCACATATCTCCTTCCCCAAGTACCTTAGAATAGAATAAATTAGGTTTACCGAATGACATAAAAGAAAAAAACTTATACGAGTAATATTTTATTCTTTCTACTTTATAGTTTAATGTCTTTTTCACCCCCAAATAAACCCACCCACGGGTTTCTTGTCATTGTAGAGTGTAGGCCACCTAGAGCAATCTCTACCCCCGAATGGATTTTTTTTTTAAATGATTTTAACACTCCCTTTTATTTATAATTTATTGGCACTTTTTTTTTATTCGCGTGAAAGTATCAAATTGTCCTTCATATGGAAGAATTGACTTAAGAGGTAAGGCTAGTTTAGTAAGGCCCCGTTCCGATAAGGTTCTTATTTTTTAAATACTTATAATTTCCTGTTTTATAAGACAAGTTATTTTTTCACAATACATCACATTTAATTCAAAAAATAAGTACAAATAAGCGGGACAAATCATTTTCTCATAATACATCACCTTTAATTCAAAAAATAAATACTTATTTCAGTTAGTGAAACACACTCTAATTTTGCATGAATAGAAAACAAAACAAAAAAAGTGTACCAGCCAATGGATAAAAGTGGAGTGTGAAAATTATTTTTCTTTTTTAATATAAAAAATCCTAGTCTTTTTTTATTTTTGTGAACTTAATCATTGTCTATACTATCTCTTGGGGAAAAGGGAGTGGAGGGTGACGTTTGAACCCTCACCAAATGAAGAGCCTATTCTTCACTCTAAGGCTCCATTCAGTTGCCAGGAATATTGTACCAGAAAGTTATTCTCAGGAAAAATTAAGTAAAGTGAAGTAAAGGAAAAAGAAATCTATTTTCTTGTAAGTGTTCATTTGACAATTTTTTTTGGCAGGAAAACTAAAGTTTAGTGGTTCATTTACCGAGAAAAGACATTTATGAGAAACTTTTTTATTTTTATTTCCATGGCTAATTTTAAATAAAAGTAACTTTGAGAGCTAAATAATAGGCTACTCCGTATCATATTTCAAAAATTAACATATGCGAAATGTAGAGACCCGTATAATTTTAATTATTGAAATTATTAGTAAATGCCTAAAATATAGTTTATTGGGTGATTAAATGAATTGAGGGCTATAGTGAATGAATAAGAGATTGAGGGAGTGGATGTGTAGTTTGAAGTTATGAGAGTATATAAGGTGTGTGTGTGCATTGTAGGAGATCATTTTATCTCCATCTCTCTCTCTCTTTCCCCAGCCGATCTCTCTCTCTCTCGGCTCTATCTCTCTCCCTTGTTCTCTCTCAAAACTCACCCAAAGTCCGTAAAGATTTCAAGAACCCACCCTCATTTCACCTCCTCTACGCAACCCCGAACTCGTATCGCGTTGGGTGAGGCTCGGGAAGTAGATCTCGGTTGGTTTCAAAAGTTGGAAGCTAGGGCTCGTGCTACTTTGCTTGGGTCTTGTTCCTTGAATCGAGGTAGGAACTTCTTGACCTCTTTTATAGGTTTCCTTGTTGATTTGGTGTGAAATCGAGCTATTGGTTGTTGAATTTGGTTGAGCATTGAGTTCTGAAAATCTGCTGGAAATCGCTACCCGAAGCCAATCTGTATCGATACGGTTTTAGTGGCGTATCGATACCATTTGCTTATCTTTTGATCAGTTGAACGCGTATCGATACGGATTTTATGCGTATCGATACGGGAAGCTTATCTCCAGATTTTGTTCCTGTTGACCATTTATTGATTGTTTTGGCTCTCTATCACTTCTAAACCCCTTGAAACACCTCCTAATTGATCTCAAGCTCGTTCTTTTGGCGTCTTTGGACTTTTCGATGCTTCCCTTGTCCTTTGGCAAAATTGAACATAGAATCACATGGTTAAATGTTGTTAAAGTGCCTAGTGGTTGTTAGTTGGACTATGTGACCGTTTGTGATGCTTTTGTGATTGTGTTGGCATATCATATGACATTACGCTTAAGAATGTGATCTACGGGAATCATAACTTGCATGTGAGTTGAGAATTGAGTTGTTTGAGGTCGAATGGTGATTTTAGGGAGTCCCGTACGCAAGGGGTGGTAATACGGTGACACACAAGGGTTTCGTACGCGAGGGGTGGTAATACGGTAACCCTGGGTTTATGGGGATCACTGTGACGCATGGGGTGGTAACACGGTAATCCACTTGAAGTTGTATGGTGACGCAAGGGGTGGAAATACCAATGATGGGAGTTAAATGGTGTTGAGATGAGTTGGGGCATTTGAATTGTTGAGTCTCGTAATTAGTGCCCGTAGTCAGAGTCAAGGTTTGACTGTGGATTGATTGATCTTGAGAACTGAGCTTTGTTTCCATACCTCTCTTTCCATTGCATCAGTCGACATGTGTACATATAATTTTGGTTAAGATTTTCCTACTGGGCTTTGTAGCTCAACAAAATCCTTCTTTTCAGGTACCAATGCTGGATTTTAGCCTCATGCGTGCATGCTTGGATTGTGAACAAGATTTTGGAAGCTTTTGCACTTAGTAACCTTTTTCATCTTGTAATGGTTTAGCTTTTGGTTCAAGATGGCTTTGTAACTAAGAATTCATGAACTACCTTTTGACTAGAATTATAACCGTATTAAGCTGATTTGGGCAGTGATGCCAAAATATACTTTCTTTTGATTTGGGGACTTGTCTGTAATTAAACAGGTGGAACATTATTTTGGGAATACGAAAGCAGGCGGAGTTCTTTCAATTAAAGCGTATTATTTATTTTGTTTTGAAAATCCAGGTCGTGACACGAAAAATATATTTTATCTAATGCAAAGCCTTAACATGAAATGAAAAAATCGACTTTCCCTATTCAATTTGCTATATTCTGAATGGTCATGCAAATCTCCCATTTAAATTGACGTTCTCTGATAATTAACCGTACAAATTAAGTTTAAAAAATAAATGATGATAACTAAATAAATAAATATTAAACAACCGTGCTTAATTAGTTGTCGATGCAAAAACTCATTGAAAATTAGTTAGTACAAAACAAAATTAAAGACTAATGACAAGATAAATAAATACTTCCAAAAAAAATGAATACCAATCTTTTTCCACAACAATTATCTTAAAAAGCACCATAGTAGTCGAAATTGTTGTTGCTCACTTAAATCTCAAAGTGTCTTTTTAAGAACCTAATTTATATTTTTTTAGTATTGGCGTCATTCATTTTTTTCTTACCCGCCAATTATTTTGGCCCCACAATGGATAAAACTTTTCCCGTGACGTAAAATCCTATGCTTTTGGCTGGATTACTTTTGCAAGAAAGTAAATCTTGCAGGAAAACTTAAAACCATGTTTCCCACTACTTTCCTGCTAACTGAACACTACAAAAGTTATGGGAAAGTTGATTTTCCCATCATTTTCTGTACTTTCCTGGCAACTGAACGGGACCTAAGTGGACTAAAAATCGGGGTTTTTTTTATGAAAGCATCGCCCATTTAAAATTAGATATCGTAGTATTTTATTGCCAAACCGAGTGAAACGTTGCCTCGTTTCTTCAAGCGAGGAACGGTAGCGTTTGCAAATTGAAAAATATATTTCCAGAGGCTGAATGTAGGGTGTGTAAGAAGTATGAAGTTTTACCACTAATGTCGAGCACTACGGGTATGACACGTGACCGAGTGCTCGGCAAGGTATATGCCATGGGTATGTTTTTTTAACACGTTTTACGGAGCTCTCAGGAGACGACATGGGTCCCAAATGGCTGCTCGGATGGAAATGCCCTGCCAGAGGGACTCCTGATCAGCGAAGCCCCCACGACTGCCACACAAGCCTGTCTTTCATTGGTGGTATCGTGGGGAGTTCCTGATCGGCAAAGCCCCCACGATCGCCACACAAGCCTGTCTTTGATTGGTGGCATCGTGGGGAGGCAGTTAACACTCCCCCGCGATCTCCATCACCCCGCTGATTTATGGTTCATGGGGATTTAACTTCCACCCACCCAGTGGAAACCACCCCACTCGCCCTTGATCTAGGTACACCACCTGAGGGCTAACGTATTCAGTCACAGAACCCCTATAAATACGAGTACACGAGACATACACAGGTGGACCCTTTATTTCCCTCTTTTACAATACTCTCGATCTCTCTCTCACTCCCCGACTAATTTGATCGTCGGAGGGTCCACGATCGGAAACACCACTGCTCCTTGGACTTGTTTTGTAGGAAACTCTCCCCAAAGGCTCTCGGCGTGATCATTCGGACTTGGCAGGAGTCCCGTTGAAGTGCTCAGATCAACCGTCTAGATTTTGGCATCAATAATGTGTATTAATGTACTTATGTTTTAGTAACTATCTAAAGGAGCCTAATGGATGATATCACCATTACTATCATCCCAGAAACGGACTTTTGACTCCTAATCAAAGCATTACAAAAATCCAATTCATTGCGTAAAATAGACTTTTGACATCAGAAAAATTCCAGAAGATGATGTCGGCGGCTCTTGCGTCATCGTCGATCCAACTTCTCCAAATAAGCTTTCGGCCTCTATCCGACAGAAAATGGTGTGTTGGATTCTAATGGATAAGGGTGGTTGTAGCGATAGCAAGGATTGGAATGCCTACTGGGATAATAGGATATGATGGTACATTTGGTCAAATCTCTCACTTTGGTAAACAGAATGCCTTTTTTTAATTTTTTTTTTTTATCCCCGTAAAAGGGAAGATGTTACGTTTATAGTGATAGAAATCATATAAAATTGAGTTTCTTAGTTGATAAGTTTTGGTTTTCCTTAATATTATAAAGCCAGAGTGAGATCGTGAGAAGGGAGAGGGGGATAAAAAAAAAGGGAGGAGATGGAGAGAGATAAGACAAGGGAGGAGATGGACTTTTTGTCGGCATTGCCGGAGTGCCTCCTAACAGCCATCCTCTCTCGATTATCCCCTCGGGATGTGTGCTGTTCGGCGGCAACCGGGAAGGAACTCAGGTCCGTCGCCGAGTCCGACGCCACGTGGGAAAGATTTCTGCCATCCGATCAAGAGGAGATCAAATCGGGATTGGCATATGATTCTGCCACCAAGAAACAACTCTACGATCGCCTGACAGAGATGGTCCTCTACGATGGCGAACGGGTAACCTAATCGCGTCATTTGCCGATCATAAAAAAAAATAAAAAATTACCTATACTCGATGATCGTGTTAAAATCCTACGAAAATGATTCGTACGATTTTATATGCATGGTTGTTTGGTATCCTTGCTGAATTAAACTGTTCTAACTTCTAAGGCCTTCATTTCTCAATGTATCCTTATGTTCACAAGCAAGATCTAGTTGACTAGCATCCAAATTGTAAAACAAGGGTAGATGCTGGTGGAAAGTCAACTCAATATCTAGTTGACTAGCATCCACATTAAACTGTTCTAACTTCTAAGGCCTTCATTTCTCAATGTATCCTTGCTGAATTATAGTACAACGATTGTTTTTGCTAAATTTTTGTTTTTACCTATACTAGAAGTTGGGCAATTTTGAAAACCACTTTTGTAACGTAGCTTCAAAAATTTGTTCCGATCGCTGCTCTGCCTTTTCATATTAGAATAGATTGACCTTCTGCTTCACCAGCTCTTGTCTTTTTCTTTTTTTCTTTTTTCATTTTCCTTTTCTGAGTTCAAGATACTTTAATTTTTGACCTTTTGTAGCAGAGATTCAAAATAGATAAAGCTAGTGGGAAAAAGCGTGTTGTGCTGGAAGCCCGGGAACTTGCAATTACATGGGGAAGTTTTCCTGAATATTTGGAATGGATACGTTTACCTCGGACAAGGTACCGCTCCTCCTTCTCCCTCTCTCTCCTCTTTCTCAAAATGGAATCTTCGAATATGATTCACGAGAGGAGAAACGGGGCCACCGCAGTTCCATTTTGATGGTGTAAGCTTTTCGTTTGAAGGTCTCTTGGTGTGTAAGTTATTTGTGCAAATAGTTCGGTTAGTCGTACATCGATAGTCATCTCAATATAAAGTTAGTCGTACATCGATAGTCATCTCAATATAAATCATTACTTGGCTTGAGATAAATGAACGGTCAGCCATCTCACGGTCCATTTCAATTTTGACCATGTATTTCTATGGAGCTAAATATAGTTGAACCAGACACTTACTGATAGCTGACTGTCGATCCTGATTTGTTGCATTTGAAATTCACACATTCAAACCTAGAAAATGAAAAGTTCAGATCGTCAAAATGAGAATGTGACGGGGTCCCCTCGTATTAGGATCACATTACATAATTAACCCTACTTGCTTTATTTGTGTATCTAAGTCTCGTGTGAATATCTTTAGTATGTGTAGATCGTCGGAGGTGCCCGAGCCTCCGGAAGAGCGTTTGTTTGATCTTAAAGGCAAGATAGAGGCTCGGTTGTTGTCGCCAGAAACCACTTATGTAGCATACCTTATGTTCAAAACTTGGGCAAGCTATGGGTCTCTCGGCCGAGCGAAGGCATGTGTAAGATTTGCTGGGAAAAAAGGAGATGTCTATGAGACCACCAACGTTGTTAATTTGGAACCGCCAAAATCAAGTCATCTACGGAAAAGAACAGAAGGGTGGATGGAGATTGCATTGGGAGAGTTTTTCATTGGTAAAGGAGATAACGGCGAAGTGGAGATCCGGTTGACGGAGGTCGAACAAGGTAACTGGAAAGGTGTCATCAGTGTACAAGGTATTGTGCTTCGGCCTAAAGTCTGAGGGAAAATGACGGCCAATAACGTGTTTTGATAATTAATACCCGTTAAGGACATTTTCAGCATTAACAAATGTTTTTAGTCTGATTCCTAAATGAAAAGGGTATGTTTGTTCTGTGTGTATATATAAACTTATTTCTTTATTCTTGTAGGCATGGTTTTTTTTTTTTTTTTTTCAATCGTCATACATCATCGGGGTTAGTGGGGGGTGTTAGGATTAGCACGGAGTCCGGAAGCTATCCATAGCTTGGGACCCTAAGGGTATTGCTCCAGCAGGAGTCGAACCCAGGACCTCCTTCATAGGGGAGAGATGACATACCAACTGCACTGGGCAGTGGTTGTCTTGTAGGCATGGTTGGAAAGGTGTCATGTGTACAAGCATAATTCACATAAGTGTCTATATTTACAACTATGTTAATACTCTTTGTACTTAGCATACACACTTGTATATATTTGAATACATGATTAATTAATTCTATGCTTCAACTTTCGTTGTGTGATTGATTTTTAATTATTGGTTTACAAAGCGTTTGTCTTTTTGGAACATTTATTTCTTCATTCTCTTTATTTTTAACTGCCGTAGAGAAATAATTTAGAGAAAGACCATCAATAAAACAATCGAAAGTCTACTGGTACAGCAATCTGTGCACAGATTGTGCACATATTTTTTGTGGGGCCCACTACGGGTCCCACACAAGTGATCCGAGTCGTTCATTATGTTTAAAACATTTTTTCAAGTGCTCCTGTGAAAAATCAGCTCAATCCGACACCTATAAGTGCTTGATCTAATCGTCTAACTTTTCATTCTCTAAAAACCCGAATGAAAAGTTAGATAATTAGATCAAGCACTTATAGGTATCGGATTGAGCTAATTTTTCGCGGAGGCACTTGAAAAAATGTTTTAAACATAATGAACGGCTTGGATCACTTGTGTGGGACCCGTAGTGGGCCCCACAAAAAAATCTTTGCACAATATGTGCACAAATTTTTGTACCAGTAGCAAGGTTCATAAAACAATCTCTATCATTCTACAATCTTTTACGATTATGACTACTAAAGAGTCCCCACTAGGCTAGACTTTGTAATTGATGTCTTTGTGTTGAAACACATATGTGATGGCCTTTTTTTTTTTTTCAAATGATAGGATACTTTATTGATAATAATAAAGAAAATACAGAGAACGGGCAGGCATCTGAAGAGAGGGGATATAGCAACCACAAAGGAGACCAAACACCACGCAGAACATTCAGAACCTAGCTCACACAACGAAATATGCAAAACTAATGGAGCATATCTCCAATCAGCGCAACACGACAAGTGACCAGCGAAACACCCACGTAAGGGTGAGGGAAGCCCCCACAATGGGGGAGAAATTAAACAAGAAGAATAAAAAACATCAACAAAACAAAAACCTAGCTACAACAGACCCACACACCTAAATTCAGCCACCCAAAAACACCAGTCGAGACCGTGGCCTGGAACCTCAATCGCCACAGCAGTCATACCTTACCGTACAGCGACACCAACTACTATCCCAAGAAACTACGACCTCGTCAGGGCCAGTTTAGTGTATGGTAATCGTTATAAATTCGATTTCCATGAATGGAAGGAGGAGTTGGATAGAGCTAGGTTCAATGCCTCCGCTGATCCTTCTCTCACAGATGACTCTTTATCAAAGTCCCGATAAGCTCGTGTGGCATTTTACTCCGAGTTGGCAGTACACTGTTAAACAACGGTTTTTGCAAGTTTTGTGATGTTCTTCTCGTCGTGATGAGTAAATCTTACTGTTGGATACGGGGCAGTGGTTTCCAACCTCGGCCGCGAGCTACGGCTTTGTTTGGAACTTGGGGATGGAAAGGAAAATGATGGAAAATTTTAAAAAAAATTCTCTTCCTTTTGTTTGGTTGTTAGAGGAAAGAGAGGAGAAAATTTCAAACACACTCAATTTTTCCTCCAATTTCTCTTTTAACTTTCCCTATCATTTTCTTCTTAATTATTTTTCATCCTTTTCCACCTCCATCCCCAAGTTCCAAACAAAGCCTAACAGCTCGTTTACTGCGCGAGAGTTCGCGATAGAAGAAAAGAAAATGGGGAGAGAGCTCAATCTCTCCCTCGTTTGGAAGGGGAAGAAGGCAAGAGAGGGTGAGAGACGGAGGGAGACCAAAACCCCTCCCAAGCCCAGTTCCGTTTCTCGCCAAAAGTGGCGAGATTTTGTGAGAAAGGGGAGCGTGTGGTCCATCCCCTCGTCGGATCGTCGTCGAACGAGTGGCTGTGCGTCGCCGGTGGGGAGAGAGAGAGAGAGAGAGTGTACCAGGTTTGCCGGAGATGAGAGGGAGAGAATTTCAGCTCGTCGGAGAGTCGCCGAAACTCTACCAGTCGCGTATGAGAATTTGATTTATCACTGTTATTTGGATGGGAGGGTGAGAAATCACACCCCTTTCTTTTCTTTTCTCACTAATAAGGGAGAACACACCCATTTCTTTTCTTTTCTCACCCCTCCATCCAAATGGGTGGTAAGTCTTCACTGCTGTTCTAAGGGGGATTTCGAGAGCAAGTGTGTCTCAGCATCAAATATCATAGCACTAGTAGATTACCCGTGCCTAAAAGCACTCCCAATAAATAATTCACATCAACTTTCCTGTATTTATAGATAATGAAAACCAAATTTTTTTCCCTGCTCAACAATAAATTCACACAAAAGCCCATGCCCTATAAGAAATATAAAATTAATCAATCAACAAACCAACCATAATCATTCAATTTTCTATATATCTTAGATTTGGGATGTGAAAATGTTGTTTGCGTTGATAGGTTGTGCAGAAAAGAAAGTAAGAGAACGCTGTGAATTTTGGATAAGTAAAAACATGTATTGATAGGTATTGTAGAAATGTAAGGAGAGAGTGATTTCTAATATGTAAATTTTATTTTAATCAAATACTATTGTAGAGAAAATTGTAATTACTAATTAAAGTTACAAAAAAGTTGAGGAGAGAGATAAATAACAAATGTTATCAAAAAGTAAGGGGAGAGAGAGAGAGATGATAATGAAAGCAATAAATATTTCTTTTTTAATCACATATTTGTTATTTTAACAAAAAAAATTGAATGACTGCAAATGTAGTTTTCATTAGAATGACTAGACATTTTCCAAGAGAATCGCTTTGTTATACAATATAGATATTTTGCAAATCTCAACATAGTCATATTTTTTATATTGTTAAAGTTCACATAATATCTTGACGTTTGCGAAGAAAAAACAAACTCCTCAACACGTTCACATTATTAACGTAACACAAATATCATGACGTCTGAAAGTAATATATTCAATTGCAGATTTTCTGTAATCTAAAGTTTCCCATCTTTTACCCTTTAACCCTTTCGAAAAATTCTTTCATTTCATAAAAAGGAAGGGGTAGAAAAGGGAATTTGGCTCATTTAAAAGTCAAATAAGCAAACACTTGTTACACTTGTAACATTTTAAGCATTGTAGAGTCATTATCTCCTCTCTCTCTCTCTCTCTCTCTCTCTCTCTCTCTCTCTCTCTCTCTCTCTCTCTCTCTCTCTCTCTCTCTCTCTCTCTCTCTCTCTCTCTCTCTCTCTCTCTCTCTCTCTCTCTCTCTCTCTCTCTCTCTCTAACCCTAAAGAAGCCGCCGCCTCCATTTCTCTCCTTCCCCTCCCCCCCAGGGTTTTATACTCCAATGGGTGACGGGAGGGGAGGGATTTCTCCCCCTCGTGGGATTTTTCAATCTCGAAGGTTTTCTCTCTTTTCCCCTTCACCCCCATCCTCCTCATCTCCAAATCACCATCCGCCGCCCCTCCTCTGCCTCTTCCGCCGTGCAGTCCGACGGCTTTTGGATGTAGTGGCTTGCAGATCGTGGTTGCCGGAGGCGTCCTCCTCCCGCCGGAGTGGGAGATCTAGGTGGGTGGATGAAGTCTGCTCCGGTATAACGGACTCCGTCCGGTTCCGTTACCGGTTTTTCTCTTTTTTCTGGTTCTTTTCTTTGATGTCTCCTGTGTGGGATTTCTCCCTGTTTGTGGGGCTTCTATCACCCCTATGTGGGTGTTTTTGGTTATTTTCTACAGTGCTCCGTCTGTTTGGAGCGATGGGTTTAGTTGGAGTTGGGTATAGTCTTTGTACTGAGTCCCCTCCTATTTGGTTTCTTGATCCCTTGTTTAGGGATAGAGTTTCCTCTTGATGTACTGTTTCTTGGATCTATAATATCACCTGTTATCATTGTGGCCAAAAAAAAAAAAGCAGACAAATTGATTACGACGAAAGCCAAGCGGATCCGCTTAAAATCTTTTGAGACTTCTTTCTTACGCACATGTCTCCGCACGTAGTTTCTATGGACGGTGATGACGGGGAACCGACCTATTCCACCGAAGGAGAACCTCACATCTATAGAAATCAAACTCTAAACCTCACGTCTCAAAAAAGCGCTACACCGTTATTGGGCCAAATTACCCAAAGTTACCCGGTTCAAATCTGGAAAGTATATCATTTTATTCTTACTCTAGACTATTTAATTCTCAAGTTATATTTTTTTTACCCCGAAGTAACGGACCCGGCGTTCCTGCAGTCACTGCAAACTGCAGCCCCCCCAAAACGACGTCGTTTTGGGGTATTTTGGATTCCATGTGTGCAAATTGCTTTTCCTCCCTCCTGACACATGTATGCAAATTGCGTTTTCCCCCCTCCTGGCACACCACCCCCGACCCCACCCCCTCTTCCCCAGGAATACCCCAAAAATATCCGAACCTATTTTCTGTTATTTTTTCTTTATTTAATTAATAATGTTTATACTCTGTATCATATTTCTTTTTTATTTATTTAAAAATATTTTAGTGTTCCGATTTTCAATCCGGTTAAATCGGTGGAAAGATCTTGTTTTTTTTATCATTTTATCTTCAATGGTCATAATGAAATTTTGGACTCGTAGAATCAAATATCTCTTAGGGCTAATCAACGAGAGCCCTAGAGTCAAAATTTAATTATGACCATTTAGGATAAAATGATTAGAAAACTAAAATCTTTAACCTAACGGTCTTTCTGTCTACCAGCCCTTACTCTTTTGATCATAACTTTCTGTGTGCTTTGAATCGTGATGTGATTTTGGTGTCATTAGAAAGCTAACTTCAAGACCTCGAAATCGATATATAATTTGCATGTTTTCGATTTCGGACGAAGAAGTTATGACCGTTTGAAGTTATGACCGTTTGAATTTCAGTTAGTTAGAGGGGGTTAAGTGCCAAAAATAATAGTTAGAGGGGGTTAAGTGTCACCGAGGCATAGTTAGAGGGGGTTAACTGTAATTTACCCTACTAGTTAATAAACAAGAAACCAATATCCGGAGTTTGAGGACTTTTGGTGAGAAATACTCGGATAAAACTTAGGCTCCCTTCCGCTAATGGAAATAAGTACTTATTTTTTAAATTAAAGGTGATATTTTGTTAGAGAATTGATCTGGCTCATAAAACGAAAAATAAATACTTATAAAATAAGAACCTTAGCCGAACGGGGCCTTACTCCGTAAAAGTGAGTAGCTACCTTGTGGCTTTTTTATTTTAAGTTGATAATGGGACGGAGGGACTATGGATTATTAAAGGTGATAATGCTACAGTGAATTCTAAACAATAATTGAATTTTGCTAAATTTTGGCGCCAGTTGGGAAATACGCCGATAAAACTTTGCAGACTATTTTTTGGTGAGAAATACGCCGATAAAACTTTGGCTCCGTTCCGCTAATAGAAATAAGTACTTATTTTTTGAATTAAAGAATTAAAGGTGGTGTATTGTTAGAGGATTGATCGGTACAAAATAAGAACCTTAGCCGAACGGGGCCTTACTCCGTAAAAGTGAGTAGCTACCTTGTGGCTTTTTTATTTTAAGTTGAAAATGGGACGGAGGGACTAGGGAGTATTAGTTTAGGTGATATGCGACAGTGAATTCTAAACAATAATTGAATTTTGCTAAATTTTGGCGCCAGTTGGGGTGGCTTTTTACTTACAGTACTTAACCTTATGCTTCAACAGTTCTTGTCATTTTCTCCCTCTTCTTTATTTTTTTTTTTTTTTTTGAGTAGCTCTAATAAGAGTCTTGCTTCTCTTGTACCAGAGCTTCGCTTTAGATAAAGCTAGTGCCAAAAAGTGTTTTATGCTAGGAGCCCCGGAGCTTACAATCATACAGGGAAGTTCTCAGGAAAATTGGGAATGGGTGTCTTTACCGCAATCAAGGTCCCCCACCTCTACTCTTTTAGGAACCAGAATCCTCCCATGTGATTCTCATGTGAGGAGAAATGGGGCCCGCCACGGTCCAATTTTTGATGATCTAAGCCTTGATTTTAAAAGTCTCGATGTGTAAATCATTTATGCAAATAATCGATTTATTGTGTACATTGATAGTCAATCACAAGAAATCATATTTGGTCTTAAGAAATCAATAAGCGATTAGAAATTTGACAGTTCATTTCAAAGTTGAGTATCTATTCCTCTCGAGTCTCGAGACAACGACAATTCGGCTTAAATCCGACTATCCTGATATTTTTGCATAGATGATTTAGACATAGGGAACTACAAAATAAACGGGTTGGGTCACAATGATGCGACTTTGGTAGGTTCTATTTCTCCTCACATGAGATCACCACATGCGAAGATCCTAATTCCTCTTTTTGTGTGCATTTAAGTCTTATGCATGTCTTTAGAACATGCAGATTCTCAGAGGTGGCCCATCTTTTGAAAGTGTGTTGGTTTTGTATTGGAGGCAAAATAGAGGCTCAATTGTTGTCCCCAAAAACCACTTATGTAGTGTACCTTGTGTTTCAAATGAGGAGTCGTAACAATGGGTTTGATTATCTACCACTAGACGCGTTTGTAAGTTTTGTTGGGGAAAGAGGAGATAGAGATGAAGATGCGATCATCCACGAGACAGAGATGAACATTGTTTATTTGAAACGGGGCCTATCTGGTCCTAAGATGAGAGCATCAACGAGACTACTTCCGCAGAAAAGAATTGACAAGTGGATGGAGGTTGAATTGGGAGAGTTTTTCATTGGTAAAGGAGATAGTGGTGAAGTAGTGATGGGGTTGATGGCGGGCGAACAAGGTAGACGGAAAAGTGGTATCATTATTGAAGGCATTGAGATTCGGCCTAAATCCAATTCCTGAACAAAAGTTTATGTTTGTTTGTGGCGACCGCATTGTTCATTTATGTATCAAGGTAGGTATTTCTTCTTGTGGGTGTGCTTGTAAAACCTCCTCTCTCTTTTCTGGAGAACATGTACAACTTTTTGGTGATACCTTCGTGTTGAAACATAGATATGATAATTGATAGCAATTTACTATGTTAATTCGTGGTGTTTTTGTCTTTGTATGGGGGCAATTGGGTTATAAATTTAATTTCCAGCAATCGCGCGAAGGAGGAGTTGGTTAGAGGTGGTGGCTTTAACGCGGACCATCCTTCTCTTATGTTTGAGATATCCCTTCATGTATCTAATCTTTCTGGTAAGTTTGTGTGGTATTTTACTCAGAATGGCTGGTATACTGTAAAATCCGGATAAAAGACTGCGAATGGTCTTGTTGGGTTCAAATGGGGAAGATGATTGTAGCAATATTGAAGGCCTACTTGAATATGTTGATTCGGTAAAATCAGGCATGTTGTTTGGAAGTTTATCCGCGGTATTGTTATTGTGAATAGTAGTAGCCTTGAAAAGGCTGCTGCTGCTGACAAGTAAAAACTCCCCAGATAAAAATGCAGGACTCTTGTTTTGAAAGCTAAGAGCAGCATCAAGACTGGTAGCTCCAGTCTCACTTAGCACACGCTTGAATTCCACTCACTGTGTAAGAAGTGCGAGGTAGCCCATCTATCGCTCTCCCAGGTAAAGAACTCTTAATAAAGAGAAGGGAACCCCCAACTAATACCATGAAGAAATAGGGAAGGTGCTATATGGCTGGCACGTTGCTTTGTACGCGAAAGTCATGCGAACAATGGTCCTGAGTAGTTCAAGTTAGGGCACAAAGCTACAAGTTTATTTGCGGGTGTGAGACGAAGGTCAGATACAACTTGCTATATATGTAGGGGCGGACCCACCTTGGGGCACGTGGGGTCACGTGCCCCCACGCCCTTTTTTTTTTTTTTTAAATCCCGATTTTTTATGTATATATATTATACATGCTCTTATGTTTAAGATGTTAAAGTTTGGTGCAGTGGCAAGTGACAGGACATGGGAAAGGAGAGACCCACTCCCCCAACTTTTTTCAATTTTTTTCAAAATCCACTAGAAAGCGAATTTGAGTCTGCTGTTTGGCAGTCTGGTTCGAATTCCTAACCCCCAGCACTTTCGCGGAGAACTCTTTCACAACCAAGGTTTCCCTCACTCCCCAACGTCTCCAATCATTTGTGTAGTACTCAACATGAATCCGCACATTGTATTTGTATATTTTTTATCCCCGAAACTTGTACTTGTAGAGTTAATAATAGAAAAATAGATGATGAATATGTGATAATTTTGTTTTAACGCATATATTCGAAGTGCGCAAGTTTGCCCAAGTAGTTTGTTATTAAAATACATATATACTTTAAAATTATTACATTATCATGAATGCTAATTAAAATTATTTGGGTGTGAATGTGTTTAATTGTAACTCATATATTACGGCATTACAAAGAAAATTGGTGCCCCCACTATGTCAAATTTCTGGGTCCGCCACTGTATGTAGCCGTGCGTGTAAACAGGTCTTCTATACTAGTAGCTCACACAGATCTTCTTCTATACTAGAAGTTGCAATAGAGGGTGAATAGTTGAAAGGGGTACTATACAATTGTCAGTAGCTTGATTACAGTCTGGCCTTTCTCCATTGTTGTGTTAAACTCATTTCAAGTTTTGGCAATATTATCTTGGTGCCAAATTTGAAGAATATGACAAACGCCAAACTGGCAAACTTGTCCCATTTTGTAAGCCATTTGATTTGTATTAAAAAAGGGGAGTGATTTTGCCAATGGGAGTGCCGTAAACAATTTGGGGAGTGGCGAAATCACTCCCCTTTAAAAATGAGGAGGGTTTAATACAATGTTAGTATTCGAGATTGTGCCAAAATGATACTTAATCAGTGCAGAATGATACTAAATCAGTGCAGATTCATTGATAATTTTTACTCCAGTTTTTTAACACTGTAGTAAGCTCAAACAATAGTTTTTACAATGCCATTTTAATACCAACCACCAGCAATTGGAGTTTTTTTCCCCTGCTCAAATAGGGTGGAGGAGAGATCAACCGGCTATGGCAACCTCCTCTGGGCATGAACACAAGGACTCTAGACTTGCGGCAGTCCTGTGAGGGACCAATCACTCATAGGTTTTTCTACCGCACCACCAAGGGCTAGTGGATCACAATCCAGGCTTCGCAGGAGGGCAAGGTTCACGGGGTCGTTGTTTGCACTACTCGAACCTACCTTGAACCTGTAAGCCATTTTCCACTACGCTACAACCCCTGGTCGTTCAGTTCAATGGAGTTGCTCTCTGCGACATTGCAACTTCATAAAAAAAACTTAGATAAGAGATTTTATCTGTGAACCTGAATCTCAAAATCATGGGGCAACAACTCAGGAGAGAGAGAGAGAGAGGCATTGCGTGAAATGAGGGGAGAACATTTTCGATAGAGAAAGTAAGTCTAGACTCGAAATGAGGACCACTGAACGCATCTTGCCTAATTTTAGCCTTTTGTTTTTTCCAACCGGCCATTGCGCAGTAACCCTTTCACTTTTCACCTGAAAATATTTTCTGATCTTTCATTTCTCAAAACTTTGTGTTTTGAGAATCTGTTGTAATCTTTCCAAAAATTTTGGAAATGAAAATTAAGAGATCATTTTATGCTTCTCATTCTCCCACCCACATTCAATCACTTTCATTATAGCCTTCTCATAAGCCAATTTGATTTGCATCAAGGAGGGAAAAAAAAGAGAGAAAAATAAGATGGCCACGTCAATAGGCTCCAAGAAAACCTCATCCTCATCTTCTACCTCCTCCTCCGCCCCCGACCGGCCGCCACAGGCGGTGAAATTCGCTCGCCGGACTTCAAGCGGCCGCGTCGTCAGCCTGTCGCGCGAGGATGACTTGGACATGTCAGGCGAGTTCGCAGGCCCCAACGATTACATTAATTATACCGTCATGATGCCGCCAACCCCAGATAACCAGCCTGCAGGCTCATCAGGCCCAGCTCCCTCGGGCGACAAGCCCGATGGGCCAGGCCCGTACGTCCCAACAAGCCGGTTCGGCGTGGAATCTCATCGGGTAGATATGACGAGGCGGGGCGGAGGGGAGGAGGAGGGCGGCGGCGGCATCGGTGGGAAGTTGGACCGTCGGATGTCGGTGATGAAATCGAACAATAAATCAATGCTGCTGAGGAGCCAGACGGGGGATTTCGATCACAACCGTTGGTTGTTCGAGACGAAGGGGAAGTATGGTATAGGGAATGCTTATTGGCAAGACGATGAGAATTCATTTGACGAAACTGGAATGAGCATGTCTGATTTCATGGACAAGCCTTGGAAGCCTCTCACTCGGAAAGTTAAGATTTCAGCAGCAATTCTCAGCCCTTACAGGTGCAAGCCTATAAATTTTTGTCCATCAACAGAAATTTCATCCAATGTACCTCGCAGTTTGTACTGTTTGTTGACCGTAATTCATGAAAACCAGAAAATTGGATTTGTTGCCAAAATATCGGTATTAAACCCGAAACTCCCGACTTCCAAGGCATACGGCACTAAAACAGTTGGAAAAAGTCACTGAATTGAGCATGAAATTAGGCTTCCAGCATTGGCAGGGTGGTTGTCTCTTTCTATTTTGTTCGTTCCCATTTGACATGCTCACTAGAAAAAAGACTTAAACCAGTTTGCCAGTCTTTACACTAGGAGGTTTTTTACTTTTATAATTCGGAATCCGACCCAATAAATTGATTAATTCGAGGGACAAAATCTTAGTGTTCACTAGACGGGGCCAGACGTGTGTAGAGTTTATGTGGGTTTCTCCTCATTTGTTAGGATTTGTCGAGGTGATTGTTCTTTTAAAACAACAAAACCAATGCAATTGTTGAGGTCCAGCCCACAAATTTTCCATAGCAACAAGTCTGACATTGGAGGTGAGTGTCATTCAAGAAACTTATCAGGGAGGCGTCTGTCATTGTTGCAAAGATCAGGCGTGTCAACGTAATTTTCCAACTCCCAACCAAAAAAAAAAATTAACCAACGGCTTTATTCTCTCTCGCGCCAGAACACAGTTCTGATACTATCCTCTTTCTCAGCCAGCTAGGGTTTCGTTTTCACGCTTTTTCTCCATCTCCACCACTAACACCTCTGGTATATCTCTCTCTCTCTCTGAACTTTGATTTTTCGTGAAGAAATTTGGGGATATTTGTACATGACTATGTGGTTTTATTTGTGATTTGGATTTGAAGCTTAGGTTTTCTATGTTATCCGCTTTTTACTTGTAGTATTCTTTAGAAAATTGGGTTTTATTGTAGGAGAACATGACGTTTCGTTGAGGGTTTAGGAAAGTTGTGATTTGTATTTGAAACCTAGGGTTTTCTCTGTTATTCCGCCTTTTCTTCGTTTATCATTGCTTGTCGCGAAAATGTGCGAGAGTGTGTATTTGTGCGTGAAAGTTATGATGTGTGTGTATATATGTATTGAGGATAGGGGATCTCACACACACAAACAAAAAGATATAATATGGTTTGGCTGGAATGCCCGCTCCACAGAGAAACTTAACAAGGATAGGAGAACATGACGTCCCGTTGAGGATTTAGGAGAGTTGTCATTTGTATTTGAAACCTAGGGTTTTCTCTGTTTTTGGTAAGGAAAATTAAAAACCTAGGGTTTTTTTTCTGTTATTCATCTTTTTCTTCTTATATCATTGCTTGTTGCGTAAATGTGGGAGTGTGTGTATTTCTGTGTGAAATTTACAATTTGTGCGTGTATATGTATTGAGGATCAGGGATCTCACACACAAAAACACAAAGATATAACATGGTTTGGCTGGAATTCCCACTCCACAGAGAAATTTAACTGGGATAGGAGAACATGAATTTCCGTTGAGGATTTGGGAAAGTTGCCATTTGTATTTGAAACCTAGGTTTTCTCTGCTTTTGGTAAGGAAAAATAAAAACCTAGGGTTTTCTCTGTTATTCAGCTTTTTCTTCTCATACACTCCATAGAGAAAAAACACTATTTCAATACGAAAGAAAATAGTGGAGGAGTTATAACTTACGAGCGTGAACTCTACTCTCTCTCACGCTTCGGTTCTACTCTCACCCTCTCTGTACATCCGCAAACACTCTCAGCTCACTACATACATCTATATATAGGGGAGGAGGGGTAATACAGCCAAGGAGTGATTAACTCCTAAAGAGGCAATTTTAATTCAAATACAATGATAAGGTGTGTGAAAGTTGATTCAGAAACTATGACTAATCCCAGCAAAGCATCCGCATGCACTTTCAAGTTTCCATGCTTGCATTCGCACAATGCATGTGTAATGTGTCCATATTGTTGGATTCACACGTGAGATGGAGGGGATAGGTGCGAAGGTAGTTGGAAACTTAAAATGTTTGAAGTCTGGAAAAGAAGGAAGAAAAGCATTTAATCATACTAGGGAGAGAATGAGGAGCATTTTGAATCTATTTGAAACGGCGTTTCTCTAAAAAGGAATCCACTTTTTTGCTTACATTATGAGAATGAAGGGAGCAATATTGTAGTTGCTCTTATACACAAAAATCAGCACTGTTTTACAGTTACCGATCTCTATCAGATGAACGAGCTATTCATCCATTCGCACTCATTTACCATAAGACCATGCATGGATCATACATATATAGTGGTGGTTATGGAAGGAAAACGAGATGGAAAGAAAAGATGAGAAGAAAACAATTCAAGAAGTAAAATTTATTTATATATCTCCTTGATAGATATCTCTACAAATTCTTGTTCCAAAGAAATCTATATACCATTGGAATCTCTAACCCGAAGTCCTGCTTATTTTTTTCTCTCTTTTTCAACAGGCTACTTATTGTGACACGCCTTATAATACTGTGTTTCTTCCTAGCATGGCGTATTCGAAACCCGAACGAGGAGGCCATGTGGTTATGGGGAATGTCCATTGTATGCGAGTGCTGGTTCGCTTTCTCATGGGTTCTCGACATACTCCCCAAGGTCAACCCCATAAACCGCCAAACTGACCTCACTGCCCTCCGCGAAAAGTTCGAGACCCCCTCTCCATCAAACCCTCATGGCCGGTCTGACTTACCAGGCGTTGATGTGTTCATCTCCACTGCCGACCCTGAGAAAGAACCCCCTTTGGTCACTGCCAATACTATCCTTTCTATACTTGGCGTGGATTATCCGGTTGAGAAGGTCTCTATTTACATATCAGATGATGGTGGTGCCATCCTTACCTTTGAGGCCATGGCTGAGGCTGTCAAATTCGCTGAGGTTTTGTTACTTTCATTACTCATTTCTTAAAGATAATTTGAATTTGTGAAAGAAAGAAATGAAACACACCGATTATGGGTCAAAACTGAGAAGTGTGGCAGCAGTGCATTAGGCAATGGGTTGTTCACTTTATTACCATCCGATGGCAGTCCAATATGTCAGTCACTTATAGCCAGACAATCATTCTCTATAGAAATAATAGCAACTACTTGAATCTTGTACCTTAGTTTTGAATACTCTTACAACCTGTTTAAATTCAGTGATTTGGAGAGAGGAGAAATGGAAGTATAGTCTCTTCACAGATCGCATGCATGGATAGTATTTTTGAGAGAGAAATGGAAAGAAAGAGTTTCTAAAGCCCACCTTTTGAATCTCTCCATTAGTGAGTAGATTTGGAGAGAAAAGATAAGGGGTTAGCACTCACTGGTTTTCTTCCTGCTCTTATGAAGCTTCCTTTTTCCCTTTCTCGTTTCTCTATGGTATCGTTCTAGAGAGAATAGTGGACAGCTTACTCTTTTCTATATGTTTCTCCCCTTAATTTCCAAACATGAAGGAGAAATAAGATTATCATAATTCTTTTGTGTCCAAGCTAATCGTTTATTTTCTTTTACTCTTTATTTAGAGTTATATTTTCCTGTTATCTCCTTGTTTTCTGGAGGGTCTATTAATAAGTTCATTAGTGTCCTTTGAATATATTGCCAAGCTTATGGGGAATAATGTTCCGAAATTTCTGACAGGATTGGGTGCCCTTCTGCCGGAAACACAACATTGAGCCTAGGAATCCAGACAGTTACTTCAGTGTTAAAACAGACCCAACTAAGAACAAGAAGCGTCATGATTTTGTCAAGGACCGCCGTTGGATCAAGAGGGAATACGACGAGTTCAAGGTCCGGATCAATGGGCTGCCGGATGTGATCCGCAAGCGGTGCGAGACGTACAATTCAAAGGAGGAAATGCAAGAAAAAAAGGCTGCTAGGGAGAAGAATGGTGGAGTGTTGCCTGCAGATCAGCCGATAAAGGTCACCAAGGCTACTTGGATGGCTGATGGGACCCATTGGCCGGGCACCTGGTACAATTCAACGGCAGATCACTCGAAGGGGGACCATGCTGGAATTCTACAGGTGACAATGGGAGGGGGAGAGGGAGAGAGTTCATAGATTTGCCGTACAGTTATAGTGATCACATCTTCTAACCACATTTTGTTTACCATTTAAACTGACACACCCGTAGCCGCTTGTAGAAAAGTTTCAATACAGGTCTACTTGTTTCTGACAGTTGTAGGTAAGCATGTCATATAGGATGGTAAACGAAAGACATACCAAATTGGTCACCCTCTAATTGCCAATTTAATAGTGCTGAGGCTGTATTTGAAGGGTTGATAGAATTGAATACATTTGATGTGTCTAATTTTAAAAAAGTGTTAAACAAACAAAAAAAAAATTGATATCTCAAGGTGTTCGGGCCAGCTTACGCGCACCTCGACTAATCCTAGAGGAACCAATCCCTCCTCGAATTACAGACAGAATTTCTATACCTAGAACTCCAAGGCAATGGCAGAGGCTTCTTAGAAATAATGAGCCACAAGATTATGCATTCTTTTTCGAAATGAAGTATCGCCAAAATGGCACATCATTCTGTATGAAAAGTTTGTAGGAAATTCCTTTTTATAGGGTTACCCGCTTTTTGGGCTTTGTGTGACAAGTGTATACAAACAAAAAGCTGAACAAAATCAGTACTGAATGATGAGGCAAATACCAAATGGGCTTGAATGTTCGAAACTGTCATTGTCACATCATTGTGGTAGAAATTTAGTTTAACAAAAATTTCCTTTGTGCAAAACTAACATGTCATTGTGGTGTCAATTTAGTTTAACAACATTTTTCTTTGTGCAAAACAACAACATATTAGTTTAAGAGCTACTTTTAATAATCGGAGAAACCATTGTTATCTTACAAATGTTTGAATTCAAGATATTCCTATGTGGGATATTTCAGATATTCTGACATTGACTCCGTGTAGGTGATGAGCAAGGTTCCAGATCATGATCCGGTGATGGGTCACCCAAACGAGAAGAAGCTGGACTTCAGTGGCATTGACACTAGGCTTCCAATGTTTGCATACGTTTCACGTGAGAAACGCCCTGGTTATGACCACAACAAGAAGGCCGGAGCCATGAATGCCCTTGTTAGAGCTTCAGCGATACTCTCTAATGGCCCATTTATACTCAATTTGGATTGTGATCATTATGTATACAACTGCATGGCGATCAGAGAAGGAATGTGCTTCATGATGGACCGTGGTGGTGACCGGATTTGCTACATACAGTTTCCCCAGAGATTTGAAGGGATTGATCCCTCTGACCGATATGCCAACCATAACACTGTCTTCTTTGATGGTAAGATCCTCTGTCCATCATTTTGGTGCAAGTTCTCAGTGTTCTCTAATTTTGCAAATAAATTCTGATGCTCTTCCTGAATAGGTGCAACTACAATCCTCTTCCTAATTTGTCCTTATAAATTTGTCCATAGAGTCCAGTAAATTCTTTGAATACCCTCTTATGTCAATGTTAGGATACAGGACCAAGATCAAATGGTTTTAAGGCATTCCATTTAACATGGGGCAATGAAAAGCACTTTCACTGGTTGATAACCACCTATTAGCCCAAAACGCACCATGAAAACTTAAAGAAATGGGTAGAAAGATAAAACACCATTGAGAAGGAGAAGTTTCTTTGCACTTCTTGGATTTCAAAGAGTTAAAACGTGACACTTTGCAAGCTTGTGCATGCATTCCCGCTTTGTTACTTTAGCTTATATTTGGTACTTGTGGAAAGATAAGAAGATAGTGAACTCGAAAAGCCTTCATTAAATCTCCCAACAAATGCATGATCTAGATATATGATTTGGAATCATACTTGCATTCCCTGCCTATCAATAAGATGCATCCTCGCTAGAATCTATTGCTCGTTTGTCATAAAACTATGTCATGATCAAGATATTCACAAAGGGGTTATGGTTTAACTGGTAGCATAGTCCTGCAAATACGTATTCTAGCCTCGTCCAATGCACCAATATAGCTTCTTTCCGTATCCCCCAACCACCATAAACTTCTTAGTTGATTATTTATTCTTTCTTCCTCCAACTATGTTTTTCATCTATGGTACATGGACTTTTTCCATCATTGAAGGTGGTACCCGTGTTGCACACTTTTTTTTTTTTTTCAACTGTCCCGTGTTGCACACTCGACACTCACATAATGGCGTGTTTAATTGGACATACACCTAGCAAACATATAGGTAATTCAAAATTATCATGGGCTATGCATAATTACATATGACTCCTATTTATACATCAAATGCCTCAAGGCACCTTTGTTAAGACTTGAGACAATTTATCATGGAAAATAGAAGAATGCTAAGGAATATGAATATTTTGGCTTGTCTCCTTGTCCTGAAATGAAAACTAGATGGACTTGACACTTAGACCCATGCATCATAGCTGTTACCATATGAATAAAAAGTATCATTGCTGTCTGGATAAATTTTGTTTTCTTACTAAGTGAAGTTCGGGTACGTATTTTTTTGCTTGCATGACAGGGAACATGAGAGCTCTGGATGGTCTCCAAGGTCCTGTATATGTTGGGACCGGCTGCATGTTTCGGCGCTATGCTCTATACGGTTTTAACCCGCCACGGGCCAATGAGTACTTGGGTATTGTCGGGCAAAACAAGTCACGGGCCTCAAACATTCCAATGCAGACTGATGAGGACTCGGACACACAGCCCTTGACGTCTCATCCTGACCTTACCCTGCCCAAAAAATTTGGGAATTCAACCATGTTTGCAGAGTCTATACCCATTTGTGAGTATCAGGGACGTCCACTTGCCGATCACATTTCTGTGAAGAATGGACGGCCTCCTGGTGCACTGCTCATTCCGCGCCCTCCACTTGATGCCCCCACTGTCGCTGAGGCCGTTGCCGTCATCTCCTGCTGGTAATTGCTTAACTTAGAATCCATTTCACCATTCGCATGACAGGAACTTTGCAAGACGAGTGTTAATTCAGGTTTAGGGAAAGTTCTGCATGCATCTGTGTTGATGACTACCCATTATTAGGATTGACCATGTGTTCGGTATTTTTGTTTGGTTTTGCTGGGATAAAGTTCAAATATCCACCATAGGGCAAAAACAGTTCTCACAAATCCGAAAAAGTGGCTTTTGGTGTTTACCCCACAATCTTTTGGTGTTTAATTTTGTTGCTTCGACATAGGTACGAAGACAAGACAGAATGGGGGGACCGGGTTGGCTGGATCTACGGATCGGTGACGGAAGACGTGGTCACCGGCTACCGAATGCACAACCGCGGGTGGCGGTCAGTCTACTGCATTACTAAGAGGGATGCTTTCCGTGGCACGGCACCCATCAACCTCACCGACCGACTCCACCAGGTGCTCCGTTGGGCCACAGGCTCTGTCGAGATTTTCTTCTCCCGAAACAACCCCCTCCTGGCCACCCGCCGCCTCAAGTTCCTCCAACGCCTCGCCTACTTCAACGTCGGCGTTTACCCCTTCACCTCCATCTTCCTTGTAGTGTACTGCTTCCTTCCAGCCTTGTCCCTCTTCTCCGGACAATTCATCGTGCAAAGCCTTAATATCGCCTTCCTTTCGTACCTCCTCCTAATAACCGTCTGTCTTATCCTATTATCCCTTCTAGAAGTGAAATGGTCCGGTATTGCACTAGAGGAGTGGTGGCGAAATGAGCAGTTTTGGGTCATAGGTGGGAGTAGCGCCCACCTTGTCGCAGTTATCCAAGGGCTCCTAAAGGTCTTAGCCGGAATCGAGATCTCTTTCAAGTTGACAACGAAATCGACAGCTGAGGACGAAAACGACATCTACGCGGATCTGTACGTCGTGAAGTGGACGAGCCTGTTCCTGATGCCGTTGACTATAATCGTGGTGAACATCGTCGCCCTGATCATGGCATCCGCGAGGACTATTTACAGCGTCATCCCGGAGTGGAGCAAGCTTTTTGGCGGGGCGTTTTTCAGTTTCTGGGTGCTGGCTCACATGTACCCATTTGCGAAAGGGTTGATGGGGAGGAAAGGGAAAATGCCCACCATCATCTATGTTTGGGCAGGGCTGGTTTCCATTACAGTCTCTTTGCTCTGGATATCTATCAGTCCCCCAAGTGACAATTCTACTGCTAGTGGTGGTTCTCTCTAGGGGAAAAATGAAAGAGGTGAGGAGATTGTTTTGTGACTAAATTGAAAATCTGCTTCCATGTGTATTCTAAAAAACGCTGCGAAAGACCGGAGAGTTTTCTTTTGTATGGTGCTGTAACTTGAAAGTGTAGGACATACTGATACATGTAAGTATGTAATGTTAGAACAATTTTTGCGGTCTATTTCTCGAGTCGATGTGTGAATTCGAACCGTGGTGTTTGTAAGTTATAGATATCAGTAGTATTTCTTGTGACATTAAGCCTTTACTGCATTTTTGTGTCTGCTGCAAACTTCATACAGTTGCTACAACTGCTGTTTGAACTTTGAAGTGGATGATGCCTTGGGCTATATTTGGTTTTTGGATTTGTCTAAGAAAATAAAATTTAAAAAAAAAAATATCTCTAAGGGAAAGAGGGTGAGTTACTACTACAATAAATTGAAGATCCAAACACACCTTCTGCTTGGTTTAGCGTCTTATTTGCTTAAAATCTATATAATTTTTTTTTTCAATCGATAGGAGGGATAGGGGAAGGGTGGTGTTACAATTCGCAATGATAAGATTCAAATCCAGGCATTTTAGCTGGCAAGGGAGTGTCACAAACACAAGGCCAACCCCTTGGTCTTGCTTTAAATCGGCCAACCCCTTGGTCTTGCTTTAAATCGGCAAACCAACACCACCCACAAATTCAAAAGAGTTGTCCTAGCGGTCAATGCTTGACAGTTAGGAATTTACTTCTTAGATCTTTTGTTCGAAACTCTTGTGGGGCCAATCCGTTCGGGATTTTGCTTCGGCTTTAAATGGACCTCTCCGAACGTTAGAATTGGTCCCTCAAAAATTAGTCGGGGCGTGCGTGTTGTTCTGGACACCTTGCTATATCCAAAAAAAACACAAACACCAACAACAAACTTGAAGAGTTTGGCCTAGGTGTGTGTCAAGGCTTGAGAATTGGGTTGATGAGTTGCTCCCTCTTAGCTCTCAAAGTTCCAATCTTCTTCTGTGATATCAAATCTTGTGAAGACAACTCATACGAGATTTGTCTCGACTTCAAACGGACCCTATCTATTGGACGGTGGAATTGGTCGTTCAAGAATAGTTGAGGTGTGTTGTCACGCCTTAGAAGAAAAGAAACAATCACCAGCAAAAGGGGAGGTTGGTATAATTGGAAAAATCTAACCCCCTGAACTTTCAAATCTTCAAAAAAGAGCCGCGTGAATACTGACTGACTGACAATTTCTTCATCATACAAAAACGAGTGATGGATAAATTTTTGGGTGCTGGGTGGGTATCACATTACACAGCCGACATGGTGCCCGAGCAACACATCCGGGTCGTCCTAAATTGAAACACTCTCACTGTCTCCTCTTTCTTTCTCATTTTTCTTTCTTCAAAATCCGAGCCGTCCAAAACCGAAATGGACGGCCCGGATGCGCCAAGCTCGGCACTGAAAATCTTCTCCGAGTGATGCTATATTGCTATTGCTATCTACACAACTTTAAAATACAATCCCATACACAAAATTGTGTCCGGAGTCGTTTTGGATGCACATAATCTCACATGCATCAAACGACTCTTGACGCATGTGTTTATAGACTTTTTCTTATAAAACTCACCGATCAAAAAACAAAAACTGTATAAATTCATACTTCTCGTCCCTAAATAAATATCCGACTCGTAAACTTTGGTTTTTAAAAAGAAGTATTATTTTCGTTTAAATTTTTTAAAAAAAAATTCACGACTTAACAGAACTCATTAATATCTATTGATTTATGACAAAAATTTGATTCTTTTTTTTGGAAAAATACATCTTTTTAAAAGGCTAGATTTACGCGTCAGTCACATGGCATAATTTTCAAACTTCCGATTCTTCGGCTATATTTTGACTGTAACCCAAATTTAGATCCTTCCATTACTCTCTCTCCTCTCTCTCTCTCTCGCCCATCGTTTCCTTCCCCAAATATACACACCGCAAATCCAGCTCGCCTCCCTCCGATACCCTCGCTTCTCTCTCTCTCTCTCTCTCTCTCTCTCTCTGCATTCTTCAACGTTTAGGTTATCAGGTTTTCTTTTTCCCCTAAAGGGAAAAAAAAGAGAGGAAGGAAAATGGGCCAACAATCGCTGATCTACAGCTTCGTCGCGCGAGGAACGGTGATCCTCGCCGAGTACACGGAGTTCACGGGGAATTTCACGAGCATCGCGTCGCAATGCCTCCAGAAGCTTCCGGCCACCAACAACCGCTTCACCTACAACTGCGACGGCCACACCTTCAACTACCTCGTCGAAAACGGTTTCAGTACGTAATTAAAACTCTTTTCATTTTTCGTCGTTTCTGTTGAGTCTCTGATGCGATCCGTTTTTACATTGGTCGGTTTCGTGATTCGGAAACATTTGGTGCTTAGCAAGGTTTTGAATCCCGTATCATACCGGCCAGTGCGTACCGGTATCGACCAATCCGGTATCCTCCACCCTTAGGCTCTGTTTGGAACTCAGGGAAAAGAAAGGAAAATTAAAGAATTTTCCTCCTATTGTTTGGTTAGAAGAGAAAGAGAGAAGAAAATAAAGATTTCAAGGGTAGTGAATAGTAAATTTTCCCTCTTATTTTCCTCTCATTTTCCTTCTTCCTTTCTTTTCTTTTTCATAGGTTCCAATTAATTTCGTCCTGGCTCAAATACGTCGGTACCGGCTGGTCCATTCCGTACGGTACCAATCAATACCTGACAGTACGGGACTACGTATAAATTTATTTTTTTCTTCTGATACCGGACGGTACCAATCAATACCACTAATAGCGATAAAGTCGAAACGGTACCCGATATCTTACTGGTACCCGTACGTACCATACATGTAGGAAAACAGGTGCTCTAGTTGGTACGGTATTGAGAACCTTGGTGCTTAGTCAACTGTTTTCATTAAATGATACCGTGTGCGCGAATGGTATTAGGCGAAAGATGAAAAGAGAAAGATCTTGAATTGGGATTAATGTGTATTAAAATTTGGGTGGAAAGGGGAGAGAAGAAATTTGGGATGGCAGTTTTTTCCCTCTCGGCAGTTTCTCTAGATGGTTAAAGGGGTAATTTGGGGAAGAAAGCCTCAAAAATGACGTTCACACTATAAAGGGCAATTTTTCAGCTTAAAAATAATGTACTTACCGAGATAAATTTTTTGCAATATGGTCTTGTTTTATAGATCTCGATGAGATCTAGTGAATGGTGCAAAAAAATTGAAATATTATTAAATACATTGTTTTTAAGTTCGAAATTGCACATAGTTTCCTGGGGGACCAACTTTACGGGACGGAAAGAGTAATAGATATTATGGGAGGAATATTTATGGACCTTTGGATAGTGAGAATGGATGGGAACAGAAAGAAAGAAGAATGCTGTCACTTGTTTGGATAAATAAAATAGGTGAAAATTGGTGAGGAAGGATGGGAAATGAAGCAAGATGATGGGGTTCTTTTTTTTATATTGGTTCATTTTTGTATCTCACCAGTTTGGTGAGATTTGGTGAGAAATCACAACCCATTATGTTCTCTCCCTATCAACTACCAAAGGGCCTGCCTGAGAAAAAGGATTCAATTGAAAGATATCCAATAAAAAACAATGCCAGGGAAAGAACAATGGAAGTTTTCAGCTTTTGTTGTTGCCTTTCATGAT